>CANTUT010000894.1:2500-107500 GCA_947687605.1 Reutealis trisperma
TCATTCCACATTTAAGTGGAAGGGTTTAAGAGTTAATTGGATTGATTGATTTGATTTGGGTTTGAGAAGAAAAGGCTGATTCCTTGATTTTTTTTGGGCAAAGAGTTTTATCGGACCGAAGTTCCGTTTTATCGGGACCGGGAGATTGGATTGATTGAGAGATTAATTAATTAATTAAAATGATTAATTAACTTACTAATATGATGAAAATGATGGATGGATTAATTAATTAAAAAGATTAATTAATTAATTTGGAGAAAGGTGGATTAAGGAAAATGATAAATTTGATTTTGAAAAAGTAATTAATTAATTAAGTGATTAATTAAAAAAGAGTTTTAATTAATTAAAAAGATTAATTAACTTGGTTAAGGTGAGAAAATTAATTAATTAAAATTATTAATTAATTAATTAAAGAGTGGAGGGAGGAGAAGAAGAAGAAAAGTTGATAGATAACCATCAATATCAACTTGAGGTGTGTTGGAATAAAAGATGGAGGGCCTATTTATAGGCAAAGAGAGATGAAAATAGTTTAGGTAGTGAAAATGTGAAAAGACCAAAAGAGTAGGGCTAAAAAAATCATTAAAAATTAGATTGGGGGTATTTTGAGAACAAACAAAAGGGTTGTGAGGACCACGCCACTGGAGAGGCTAGCTATGCCAATGACTGCTCAGGTGGCACTAATGTGGTGAATTTTTTTTTTTTTAGAGATTAGTTGTTTGTTTGGAGTTTAGAAAATTTTGGATATTTGATAAAAATATAATTGAAGGCTTAAAAAGATTTCTTTTGGAGGCACTGCCAGCTGAAATTCTACTTTTTCTTAGGTCAGATTTTGAGACTTCCAGATCAGTTTTTGTGAGTTTTAGAGTTCAAAAAATTTATTGGTCAGTTTTGATAGACTCAAAATTAATTTTAGAATAATTAAACAGTCAGTCTGAGAAAAAATCGATCAGTTTTCAAAAAATACTGTCTGATACGGAAGGTCCGGTCAGGGTAGAAAAAGTGTCAGTATCTGTAAATTAAGTATGCTTATACTAATATGATTGAAAGTCCATTTCTTGCTTTGGGGGTGCTGCCCCCTTATCCCCAAATTGCTAACCAATTAACTAGACTGCCATACTGGCTTTGTGTATCATATTGATCTTAGTAGGTGTCAAGTTGCGGCAGAATGATGAGGTGTAAAATTAAGACTTCACAATTGTAACCTACAAATATACAAGTTCATTGGGGGTTAGATAGATTTATATTTATTTATGCTTTTACAAATTGAGTTAGAATACCTCATATCTTCCTTTACTCTTAGATTGTTATGATTGTTGGATATTATTCACTCCATTTGTAGGCTGTTCTCCTTGCAACTCCACTGTCACACTTGATTCCTGTAAAATCAAGTAAACAATATATGGCATTGCTTAATTAATAACCTAAATTCTATAAAGATACACCTTAAATAAACAATGCATTAATGAGAAATATAACTCTTTGACTAAATAGGATGAGGTTGCTCTGGCTGCATATCCCTGCCTAGATTACTTGTCCTTCTTATCATGATTGAACACCCCTTTTTATTATGTCCTTTGTTAAAACACAAACTGCATGTCATTATCCTCCCATTTCTAGAAAGCTTATGCCCACTTGCACCAACCTCTCTTACCTCCTTTCTCCTATTCCTTGTTTTTCTTTTAATTTTTTTTTAAAAGGTGGAGGTTGAGGGGAGGGGGGGGGGGGGGGGGGTGTCATTCCCTGTCTTTTCCTAAAATTTGGCAAAATTCATTGGATACATCATTTGAGAATATGTTTGTAATTATTTTGGTTTAGTATAACACTCATGAACATAATCTAAAGAATCTTTATCTATTTCAAGTATTGCACAAATGGCATGACAACAAGGGATACCATTTAATTCCCACTTCCTACAAGGACATGTTCTATGCTTCAAATCTATAGTGTAACTAATTCCTTTTTGTGAAACTTCAAACCCTGTGTCACCATTCCAAATCACTTGATACTCACCACTCTCCTTATAACTCTCATGAACTTTCTTCCTAATCCTATTTCCAAAATTCCCTAACCATGTATTTGCCATCTATCTATTTGTGTGCAACTTAGTCATAACCAATTTTCTAACATCTTCTAAAATAGAAATTACATTTTTTTCCTAGCATCTATAATTTTCCCAGTGAATGCCTTAAATCAAATTATTGTCCACAATATCACATTTTATCTCAGTATTGAAATAGGCTCTGCACCAATGCCTAGGGTGCGTATACAATAAATCTTTAAAGCCTTTTGGAGATAACCTCTTTAGCTCATTCATGTTTGCTTCAAAATTTGGCATATTTGCTGATTTTTTACATCCAAAATTGTTTTTGTAACTGCTCACTCTTTCCATGTTTCTTTCTCCAGTTTGCATACAGGTGCCCAGCACAACACCTATGCTTAGCTTTGGGCAATATATCATGCATTGCATCTAATAATTCTTAGACACGGCAAAAAAAAAATGATAAGCATTCATCATTTCATTCCTAATGTAATTATCAAGCAGTATAAATACAAAACAATCCAAATTAAGCAATAAGATAAATCAAGACAACAACCTTTTGTTGGTTTGTAATGATGGTCCAGCCATTGCCATCTTCAAGACGCAAGTCCTTTTGTAGTTGCTCAATAAACCACACCTAAGTAGCATGCTTTTCTAGCTGAACCAATTGGATTGTTCTCATCCCTCATTATAGCTGCTAGTAACTCACCATTTATTACCCTTTTCAAAAAACAACCATCCAATCCTATAACCTTTCTAAACCATTAAGAAGACCCTTTTTCAAACACTCAAATGAGATGTATAACTTATCAAATATAGGAGGATCCTCTCTAATTGGACTAATTATCTTCATTTCTATTGTGCTCTCTTGGTTACTCCTCTTTATTTCACCCAAGTAATCCCAAAGCATACCAAACTCAGCCTTCAATTAACCTTGCAGTTTAGCTACTGCCTTCTCCTTACCCCTCCTTAACCTACACAAATTCATTTCAAGCCTTAAATCTTCTTTAATTAGCTCTTTTAAAGCCACCAACCTAATGTTAGCTATGCACTTATATTTGTACAAATAATTATTAGCTAACCAAGAAGTGGTAATTCTTTTATTATTGAATGTAATATGGCAATTATGCTTCTCCATCAAGGTCTTCACTATGAACCTCTTGCTAACACTTTCATATGATGTAAAGATCATTCAAGGACACCCAATTTTCACACACTTTGCTCTTACCTTAGTTTTTGTATTCCTAATCAGTTTAATTGCCCTCCATTCTCATATCTTATACCTTGTCAATGCCTCTTTAAATTGTTTTGGATCATTGAATCTCATGCCTAAACAAAAATTAATTTTCTCGGCTCTAGGTTGAAAACCAGGGAATCTTGACTTCCTCTTGGTAGCATGATCAGCTTCAGAGTCCTCTGAACTTACTGCACTAAATGAATCATCGTATTCAAAGTAGTCTGAAGCCTCATCTTCACCGAGTATGTTAGGTACATACTTGCTACTTCATTTCTGAAGGAATGGTGGAGCCAAACACAATAAAAGGAAAGTGGTAAGGTGAAATTTCAAACATTTTAAAATTTCACTTCACCTAATTTTGGTTCAAAATTCATTCAAGCAATCAATTAATTTTTGTGTAAAACACATATACATAAAAAAAAAGAAGGAAGAATAATCATATTACCTCTTGTAGGTTCCTTCTTTCTTTAACAAAGAGCTTCCCAAGTGTGAAACCTTTAGATCATCGACACTTAGCTGACCTCCAAGTCTCTTCTTGGTTTCTTTGGTGTTCTTGAATCACTCTTTTGGTTGCCTAATTTTATTCAAGATTTTTCCTCAAAAACCTTTAAGATGTTAAGGTTTCTCTTTGGTTTGTTTTGGACTAAACACATTTTTAATTTGCAAGCATTTATTCTTTCATAAAGAACAAAGAAGATAATTGAAAATCAAAAGAAAAATTGAAGAAACATTTTCTTCCTTTTCTTTCTCTCTCTCAACTTCTCTCTCTAAAATGCTTCAAAATGAGAAAATGATGTTCACCTCTTTTTTCAACATAAAAACTCAAGGTTTTTATATCCTTTAGAAGACTTAACTCTTAAGTCTTCACAAAGACTTAAATATCCTTTCACATTCTTCTAGCTCACCATTTGGTGAAGGGGCAAAGTTGGACTTTGCTTCTTCAAATGATGAAATGACTATTTTATCCTTAGGCCACATCTCATGTGTTTAGGGTTTTTACTAAATTTAAAATTAAGTCTTCAATTTAGTCCAAATCAATTTCAATTTAATCTTTCTCATTGGCATCATATACAAATCAAGATTTAATTAAATCGAAACCTTCATAGATTAAACATTAGGACATGCTAGGGTCCTTGTAAATTTAATTACATGTTTAATCATTTTACTACTAATCAATTAATTAAATACTTTAATTAATTATCATGGTAAACCTTTTACACTTGGAAGGTGATCACTATTGGGTGTGTAACTTTCTAGGTTGATGTCTATTTAGCAATGGGAATGAGAAAATTTTTTTCTTTACTAATGTGAAATCCCTGCTTCACACTTAGTCCCATAAGTCATGAGTGACAGTTAGCATTCCATGTCATGACTACCTAATTAGAATTGAATGTTTATAGTTGATACATGGACCATCGATCATAAATAACCATGCACTAGAATCTCTTCATTAAAGATCCCAATCTCGGCTAGGGTAATGCTTTATCTCAAACCCTAACGTGCCTCGATTCTATGTCCTTATCTCGGTTCTAATTCTTGATGAGATTAGATTCCTACTTGAAACTCTTTATAGTGAATCTTACTATTCTAGCTAGAAGCTTTAGTGATTAAGAATAACTAGATAGCATAGGATCTTAACCTCGTTTACTCGAGGTAGTGAATTCAATCTTGGCGATCACTGACCTCCATACATAACAAATTAGAACTTTCAGATGCCATATATCCGTATATGAATAGTATGTCTATGTAAGCAGTAATAAATCCTAACAATCCTAATCACCTATGTATGAGATATAGTATCCCTCAAGTCAAAGGATTATATGCACTATTTTGACCTAGATGATAAATAATTGGCAAGTAGTAAAACTCCATATTATTATCATCTAACGTCATAGTTCAACTATTCATCTTATGAATATCCATGTGTTTGTATCGACGTCATATGTCAAGTAGCGTGAGACTCACTGTCTTTATAATCATCTGTATCACATGCTGATTATAGAAAATAAATAGAGGTGATGGTCTTTTGGAATTAATGATGCCCAGTCATTAATCCTATGACTATCAACATATTTAAAATATTTGTACAAGAGCAATCTGTCTCCCATATTCTCAACACTTGAGAATAGATTCTCTTACAAATACTTAAGGATTATATTCAATAATATTTTTCACATTATGAATATATTTACTGTGCCATTGGAAATTAATATCTACTATTACATAACTATTATATGGCTCATAGGGCATATACTGCTATCAATCTCCCACTTGCACTAGAGCCATTTTGCTTAGTATCAGAAACTCATCTTCTCAAGATGAAGTTTAACTATTACTAACTTTTGACTTTAGTCAATGGATTAACCAAGTTAATAGTTAACATTATTTTCTGCAAGGCTAGAATGCCCTATTCCAACAGTTGATTTGATAATATCTTAATGCCTTATGAATTATTCTAGATTTCAGTGTGAGACTCAAGTTCCCTTGCCATAAGCTAAGGCTCCATTATTATCACAGCAGAGAGATACTCATGATGTCCTAGAGAAACACTTAAATAGTTCATAACTGCTGAATCCAAAATATTTTCTTATTTACAACATCCTATGTAGCAAATTTGGTTTGTAATAATAATTTGCTTAGAACTTTTCTAGCAAATTATTTCTTCATTATAGATAACAACAATCCCAATGATAGACTTTCTATCATTTATGTAGTAACATTCTTCATTTTTCAAAATTAAATCTTAAATACTTCTCAAGTACTTTAGAATAATTTTGATTATATTTCTAATAATTTAATCCTAGATAGGATTAGAATATGTTAGTCATACTAACAACATTCTCGATGTCCGGCTCATTATACAACTCTTGTATAATTTAGATTTTCTATAGTTGTACTATAAGGAATCCATGCCATACTTTCTTTGGGTATCTAGGGAATCAACCCTCAAAAGTAGATATCGAAATCATAGGAAATAAAACCTTTGGAATTTAGCATGTTGAACTTCTCAACATCTTTTCCAAATATTGACTTAGACATATTCAACATTCTCTTCAATCTATCTCCATAGATATGAATTAACAAGAATGCAAAATATTTATCTTAAGTATAAATGAAGAAAGTAATGGTAAAACCATTCTACAAATGCAAATATATTAATACTTTTACAAACTAATGTGTTACCTATGTATAAAACTTGAAAGTGAGGAGACTCCCACTTTCCTTTTGCACATTAAGGACTCATTTTGCGATGATATAACTCATTAAGGTTTTGCATACTTTGGAATTTTCTTAAGACTCTAAGTCTTTAAATTTATTCCATGATTATGTTTTCTTTTCTAGAGAAAGAAAATTAGTATTGACATTTATATGTCAAACTCATAATCATTATGCATTGCTATATCGCATATAGCTATAATAGAATCATCTCATAATTCGCTTCATCATGAATGTACAACTTTTGTGCATTCATATAAAGGAAATTATATTTTACTTAAGAATAGATATTTTACTATCTCATGATATCATGAATATATAACAATTGTGTATTCATATAAAGAAAATCATATCTTATAGAAAAATTAGATATTCTATTAAATCTTTTAACAACTTATAAGGATAAAACATTTAGTTAGTTTTAGACTTTTCACAAGGTTGATCAAATTTTACTTTTATCATTTTGTTAGATATTATTGGATGACATTTACCCAATCATTCTACCTTTCTCAATATGTCAATTTCTTGAATGAACACTTTATTAAGAAACAACATCTTTGCTAACAACTCTTTGTTATGCAAAAGATAGAAATACTATCCTAAATCACCTTCAAGATATCCGACAAATCTTATCTTCATTAGAATTATATTTTAATTGTCTAACTTCAGCTTATCAAATAAGCTAGATATCTCAAATCAAATTATGAGTAAGAATTTTGATATCTATCCATATCATATCATACATGAGTTAGGATTAGATAGACATTGGAGAAATTCTATTTAAGAATATTATGCTATTATTTGTAAATTTCTAAAAGGAAAAAAATAAAAACTTTTATAGTTCATCATCTATTACATCATATCATATATGTTGTAATTTATTCTTTTGAGTATACCATTACATATGGTTTTCCCAAAAAGAATTATGATTATATGCCAATTTTATATTTAGGAAATTTCTCGAAAATTGTAGTTGAGTTCTTCTCACTTCGATGAAATCAAAAGGTTATGATACTCTTTTCCTTTTTGTATGCAATACCCTTAATATTTGTTTTCCTTTTCATCTTGAATTCCTTGAATGTTTCAAAAATTCAAATGAACAATTCATTTTATTAACTTTTTTTGAATGAGTCAATATCATATATACAAGTAAATACAATGAATTAGGAAAAACTCCCACTAACCATTTGACAAATGGTATTGATGCATCTATATGCATAAATTCTAAAATTTCTTTGATTTCTATCCTTTTGTCCAACAAAAAGTGATCTAGTTGTTTTTGCATTAGATACTAGACTTCTAAATTGAAATAAGTTCACACCCTGATAGGTAGTGGTACATGTTATCCAACTAAGTTGTCTTATCTTTAGCTAAACAAACTAATATAAGAAATCATAGTGATTTTAGATTAGAGTTCTTTATGGCATTATTATAAAAGCACTTGGAATTGTTTTGTTATACATCAAACATATAATTCATACTCTTTTAAGTTTATTACCATAATAAACCACGCAAACATTTTTCTAGTAACGGAATTCACAATTCCTTGAAGTTACAAAATTAATGTAGCTTAAGTATAAAATACATACATGATTTACAAAACATCATTTTAAAATCATCATTAAGTACATACAAGATATACAAAATATGATTGCTAAAGTCATCATGAAGTATTCTAAAAGCTATTTGGAAATAAACACTTTACCCCTTAGATTTCTTAAAATCACTTCATTTAATCTCCATGCTTTCATTGCTTACTCTGATCATGTATATGGCACAAAAGCACCTATTCATGAATCATAGCAACAGATGAACTATATGAATCGTTGGAATATAGTAACAAGAGATAGATTTACCTTCACAAGGTTTATCCTTCTCTTTGTTTTTAAGTATTCACAATTCTTAGAACAATTACTTTTCCAATATACATAACTTTGACAATAGAAACATTTTCTTTTATCAACTATAGCATTATCTATGGACCTGTACCTTGTAATTTCCCTTTTAGGATTTATAATAGAAACTTTTTCTACTACCTTAAAGCGCATTTTGCATCTAATGGAAATTAGAATGAATTTGAAGAATTAAACTATTTGAGAATTATTATTCATCAAAATATCTAGACTCTCTAGTTGTTTGATGAATTTAATCATCATATGAAAATATTTCCATATTTAGTTTATTTAAAAATTAATAAGAAATGAAAGAGGTTTCTCACAATTCAAATTCTTTCACAAAGAATACTAGATAAAAAAATAAAAGAACAAGAAACTAAAGACGAAACATTTTCTTCTTTGATTTCTTTTCTCTAATTTCTTACTCTAGTTGAATAGTAAGAATAAGAACAAGAATGAAAAATATGGAAAAGACAAAGAAAAATAAAGTTATGATGATCAAGAAGTAAAGAAAAATAAAGTTATGAAGATCAAGAAGAAACATTTTCTTCTTTTCTTCCTTTACAATTTCTTTTCCTTTCATTTTCTTTCTTTTCTTTTCCTTTTTCTTTCTTTATAATTTTCTTCATATTCAAACAAAATAACTACCTTAATATCTCATATTAATCAGTGTATTTATGCTCATCATACAACTCTTGTAGACGATGCATAATTACTTGGACTCTTGTTATGATCATATGTTGTTTTTGCAACCTTTGACTTATAAAACAACCATATAGCATCAACCTCATCGAATATTTTGTTTTCATTGTACTTTGAGTGATATGTTCCTTTGGAGAAGTCTTTTCTCTGAAAGACTAAGAACAAATCATGTTGAATACATACACTATGTACTCAAATGCAAAGACCATAGATTTAGGCCCTGTGAACCTAAAAGAATCAAACATATTTACAGGTGAGCTTGTCAATTTCATATTATCAAAAAATAGAAAATAACAAGATTAATAACTTACATAATTAAGTAGCTACCATAATGATTGGTCTTTACTCAAAACAATAATCTTACTAATTAGACAAATCCTGTACTTCCAAATAGGAAACGAAAATCCTATTGGGGTGGATTTCTAGTAGGTGATTGAATTCTTATTAGATTATCACAAATTCCTCAAATACACATTGTCTTTATTGGAATTTTGATATCTAACAAGTGAAAAACACTTGTTCATCACAATTCTTTATAAGGCTTAATCAATCTGGTTCCTAGTATTTCTAACCTCAGATACACATTGTCATTATTGGCTTTTCACACTAGTTTAGTCAAACCCATTAGACTAACAAGTATAGTGATTTGAACATTATATGTCTTAGATACTCATTGTCATTATTGACATACAATGTATCCTATACTCGTAGCATCACATGCTTCACAATATCTTTAAAATGACATTTAAACCAAATATGTCACCCTTATATATCCATAATCGATGACATAAGTGTTTGAATCTTCTTGAATTATTGTTCCAATGAAGAACCATGACTTAATATTTTCTTTGGAAGATTTTCAATCTTTATAGATTAGTCTCACTCTGCACATTATCTATTTTAAACATACATCATATGCATTCATATATATCATATATATATATCGTAAAATGGACAATATACACATAGGTATGATCATGGATTCTATGGATCCATTTCCTAGCCACAAGGAATGGATATGGAATTTAGGTTATATAAATTACAAATATGAAATTACAACACTTGTATCTTCATGCTCCTATTAGGCATCTTCATGGGTTGAATCTCTTCTTGTTCTTGCATTTCCACATCTCCATATGTACATTAATAATCTTGGCATTCCAAGGTGAGATTACAAAAACAAAAGAGCTTATAGGCTTAATGGAATTGATTTACAACCTAAATAAGTAATTAACATTTAATTACATCCCATCAAATAATAAAATTAATTATTACAAGTCCACATTAGAAATCATACATTATGGTTTTTAATCCATGAACAATAAAACATATTTATGCAACAATTACATTTATAGATATGTTGTTCATCATTGGAACATTTCTAAAAAATCCATTTTGAATATCATATATTCAATGTTTTTATAGCTCAAAATCATATTTTAAGTCATAGAAATTTATTTGATTGAAAAATTAGTCCAAAACAGTTTTGGAAAAAATTAAAGTTGCGTGGAGACACAATGGAAATCGAGATTGTGGTCATGATTCAAATTTCATGGGCATAAAATAGGACTCGCGATCATGACTTTCCTAAACCAACCTAAACAACGTTTGTTCTTATCCACTTATTCATAGGCGCAACATCGCGATTCCTGATTTGCAACATAAATTCTTTGTCCGACAGCACAATATTTATGCAACAACTTCTTTTCAACCAAATCAAAAACCTCTAAAATAACATATACAAAGGTTTTACATAGAAATTAAGTGGCTCTAATACTAATTAAAGGAATGGTGGAGCCAAATGCATTGGAAGGAAGGTGGTGAATTGAAATTTCAAATATTTTTAAATTTCACTTCATCCAATTTTGGTCCAAAATTCATTCAAGCAATCAATTAATTTGTGTGTAAAACACAAATGCATAAAAAGAAGAAGAAGAGTAATCATATTATCTCTTATAGGTTCTTTCTTTCTTTAACAAAGAGCTTCCTAAGTGTGAAGCCTCTAGATCATCCACACCTAGGTGATCTCCAAGTCTCCTCTTGGTTTCTTTGGTGTTCTTGAATCACTCTCTTGATTACCCAATTTGATTCAAGATTTTCCCTAAAAAACCTTTAGGATGTTAAGGTTTCTCTTTGGTTGGTTTTGGACTAAAAACATTTTCAATTTGTAAGCATTTGTTCTTTCATAAAGAACAAAGAAGAGAATTGAAGATCAAAAGAAAAATTGAAGAAACATTTTCTGCCTTTTCTTTCTCTCTCTCAACTTCTCTCTTTAAAATGCTTCAAAATGAGAAAATGATGTTCACCTCTTTTTACAACATAAAAACTCAAGGTTTTTATATCCTTAAGAAGACTTAACCCTTAAGTCTTCACAAAGACTTAAATATACTTTCACATTCTTGCAGCTCACCATTTGGTGAAGCGGTAAAGTTGGACTTTGCTTCTTCAAATGGTGAAATGACTATTTTATCCTATAGGGGTAAAATGGACATTTCTATTGGCTAAAAGATATAATTATAATTTTAACCTTAGTAGAAAATTTTCTAACCCCAAAACCCATCACATGGGCTAATGAATAATGAATTTTCTCTAACCCCTAAATTGCCTCTTTTTCATTTCACATATGGGCTTAGGCCACATCTCATGTGTTTAGGATTTTTTCTAAGCTTGAAATTAAGTTTTCAATTTAGTCCAAATCAATTTCAATTTAATCTTTCTCATTTGCATCATATACGAATTAAGATTTAATTGAATCTAAACCTTCATAGATTAAACATCAGGACATGCTAAGGTCCTTGTAAATTTAATTACATGTTTAATCATTTTACCACTAATCAATTAATTAAACACTTTAATTCACTATCATGGTAAACCTTTTACACTTGGAAGATGATCACTATTGGGTGTGTGACTTTCTAGGTTCATCTCTAATTAGCAATGGGAATGAGAAAATATTTTTCTCTACTAATGTGAAATCCCCACTTCACACTTAGTCTCATAAGTTGTGAGTGACAGTTAGCATTCCATCTCATGACTACCTAATTATAAATGAATGTTTATAGTTGATAACTTTAAATGTCACATTGACCATCAATCATAAATCATCGTGCACTAGAATCCCTTCATTAAAGATCCTAATCTCAGCTAGGGTAATGGTTCATATCAAACCCTAATGTCCTTGATTCTATGTCTTTATCTTAGTTCTAATTCTTGATGAGATTAAATTCCTACTAGAAACTCTTTTTAGTGAATCTTACTGTTCGAGCCAAAAGCTTTAGTTATCAAGAATAACCATATAGCATAGGATCTTAACCTCATTTATTCGAGGTACTAAATTCTATCTTGGTGATCATTTACCTCTATACAAGACAAATTAGAACTATCACATGCTATATATCCGTATATGAATAGTATGTCTATGTAAGCTGTAATAATTCCCAACTGCTTATGTATGAGATATAGTATCCCTCAAGTCAAAGGATTATATGCACTATTATGACCTAGATAATAAATAATTGACAAGTAGTAAAATCCCATATTATTATCATCTAAAGTCACAGTTTGACGATTCATCCAATGAATATCCACATGTTTGTATTGACATCATATGTCAAGTAGCATGAGACTCACTGCCTTTATAATTATCTATATCACATGCTGAATATAGAAAACAAATAGAGGTGATAGTTTTCTAGAATTAATGATGCTCAATCATTAATCCTATGACCACAAACATATTTAAAATATTTGTACAAGAGCAATCTGTCTCCCATATTCTCAACACTTGAGAATAGATCCTCTTACAAATACTTAAGGATTATATTCAATAATATGAAACCCTTTTCACATTATAAATATATTTATTATGCCATTGAAAATTAATATTTATTATTACATAACTATTATATAGCTCTTAGGGCACATATTGTTATCAATTTCTACCTCCTTCGACCTTAGTTACCTTTTTTTTCTTATTCAGCTTAAAATTTCTTACACAATTTCTAGCATCATGGAACTCTTCATCTGAATCTGACAGCCACCTACAATCTAAAATTTCTTCATCAGAATCCCTGTTTTCATCCTCTGCAGCATCTTCTTCATTAGTTTCATCTTCTTGCTCTGCATTTCTATCCCTTGTTATGTCATTATGCTTTGTAAATTCATTATCTGTATATACCTCAACTTTTATTGGCTGACCTTTATCATTCCAATCCCCTTACTGAAATATCTACCTCATAGCCTATGTCTAGTAGCACTATTGTATCTCTTTCAAGTGCAACAAACTCCTAAGTTCTTTTAGTTGTAGGATCTACTTCTTGTAAAATCCCATCTACTGATACTCCTAATCCTACCAATCCTTTTAATGTAACATCATTATCTATGAATTGACTGATAAGAACCTCATCTTCATTCAATTTTGCAATTAGGCTTGCTAAATCTTCTTATGCCTTAGAATCCCTCCATCTTTCTCTTAAATAATATTACTTGTAACAACTTCAACCTCGCACCTATCAGATCTGTCGTCTATTTGAACTATTACCCCTTCAAGTGTTGCAGATATCTCTTTATCTTTCTCACAATTAAAACCCTCTTTATAATTTGCACCTACCCTAGAATTGTCAGCCAACCCTTCATCAGGTGCTGTAGCCACCACTTTTGAGCCAGCCAAACCTTCATTCCTCACATTTATACAACCAGCCAAACCCTCACCCACTTCACTTTCTTCTATAAAGTCTAACATACCCTTACCATCTCTAACTATTCCCATTAACTCCCTCATACTATTTTTTTTTAATTTATGCTCTATATATAGCTTTACCACTCCATATTTTTTAATGATTTATACCATATCTTCAATTGAAAGGTCAAATATCAATCTTAAACCTATTGCCAAATTAGTCTTATTTGGTGGCCTAAAGTGCCAAGATTGTAGCTCTCTCACACCCAATAACCCTTTTACAAAAGCTAAAAGATCTTCAAGGGTTAAATATTGAAGATTTACCTCAACTTCAGTTATAGTGCCCCTTACATACATCTTATTTTCTTCCTTCAAATAACTAATAAAAATTCCTCCACTATGCATATGCAGCATATGCCTGGCTCACAAAAGAAAAAAAAAAAAAGAGTCAAGCCCAATGTAAGTCATATAAAATAAAAAATAAACCCTATAAATTACTATATTTCCTTTAACCTCAGATCAATTAAATGTACAAATGATTGAATTATTTAATCAATTATCATATAAATCAATTTCTATTCTTGAATATAAGAAAAAATACACAGAAAATGCCAAATGCATCAAATACAATAAAGTACCTTGTCATTGTCAAAGACCTCGCTAGAGATTAGATTTCTCTTTTTTTTACCCTAACACTAGTCAGTTTCTTCACAATATAAGAATCAAGATCAAGATCCCCAAATTTTTCACTTCCCAATCCCTAATATGTTTGTTTGTGGCTATTTAATTTTCTAACATTGCAACCATATTCCTTTTGGGTGGGTAGGGTAAACGGAAGGGTATAATAGACTTTCTGCTTCTCATTTTAATTATTTTCTATGCTGTTATAAAAAAAAAATTCCATGTTAGCAGCCTCTACTAGAAAATACACTATATTGAAATTATTTTACAAGTTCAAACACCAAATTGAAACTTTTACTAGTTCACACACCCAATTGACCAATTTTGCTAAGTTCAAACACTAAATATCTCAACTTACCTCTTATATACCAAACCAATGAGCTATGAAATATTTTAGCAAATGTAAATTTTTTGTCTATTTTTTACCCATTAAAAAGATACTAACACTCTTATTTCTCCATGTATTTTAATCTCATTAGATTGCTATTTAAATTTAGCAGAGACAGTACTTTTCATATATTTACAATCTACAAAGAGAAAATTGTACATAAATAGAAAACAAATATTTATTGAAATTAAGGATATTGGTGGTGCAGCCTATTTGGTACTCAAAAACCAAATTCTTGAAATCACTCACTTAAACCAAATGTGCCATAAAAAGAGTTACAGTGTAAGGAACTCTCCACCTTTGGTAAGTTGTTGAGCAAGATATCTCTATTCATAATTATTTACTGCATAGGCAACCATTTCTATCTAAACTTCACTTATTACTTTCCATCTCTCTTCAAGTTCTTTACTTTTCAAATTTTTTGCAAGAACAAATGCAACACTTAGCAAAGACTTATAATCATTATGATCATCCTTTTTCTTATCTTTCTCTCCTAATAATTTATTGCATAAGTGGAAATACAAACACAATTGAAGAGGAAGGTCCAATTTTTGTAGTATGATGTGATATAATAGGATGGTAAGACAATGGTATCTGCATTTAAATGCCCTGCAGTCACGATGGTTTGTGAAAATCCAGGTGTTTGCTAGACCGTCGATATCTAACTTGATCATCCCTAAGAGGTGGAATATTCAGATATTGATTATGCATTTGTGGAGCTGGATGAGGAGACAGTGGCATTGGATGGCTACATTGATCCTCATATATAGCTCATTTGGCTATTAGATGTAACTCGATAGGTTATATCAAGGTTCGATGCAGTGCCAATAATCTTGAGTGAGTAAACTTGTTATAAAATATAAATCCAAAAGTAAAAAAAAAAAAATCGATGTTTGGTAAAAAGATAATAAATAAATGATGAAGATCAATAATTAGGAAATAAGATGCTAACAGCAGATTCAATTGAAGCTCTCTATACCCCAATCCACCTGTATGTAATTCCAGATACCACTCTATGTATAGTGAGTGGTAATGCATGGTAGGAGTAGCAAGTGTATCGCGATGGACATAATTAGTCCTACTATCCCATCTGGAAACCCAAGTGGAATAATACTTAGCCTAGTTAGTGATAGAATGTCTTAAGTTAAAATCATACAAACACTTGATTGATGATGGCTGATGGTAACCAAACTGCCGAAGCACTTTATCAGCTTGGTACCACAACACAATGTAAATAAAAATTAAAGGAATAATAGTGTGACCCTTAATTTTATACTATTATCATCTGGCCACAGCTTGACACCTGCTAAAATTAGTGTGTTACATAAAGCTAGTACTAGGGTTAAGGGGGCAGCTCCCCTTGCGGAGGAGCAGGAGGCAGTGCCCCCAGAGCAAAAAATGGACTTTTAGTCATATTAGTACGAAGATACTTAATTTTCAAACATTGACACTTATTCAACCCTAATTGGACCTTCTACACTAGACAATAATTTCCCCTCAGATTGACTGTTCAAGTGTTCTAAAATTAATTTGAGCCTATCGACACTGGCCGATAAAATTTCTGAACTTCAAAACTTCCAAAAACTGACTCGAAAGTCTTAAAAACTGACCCGAACGCCAAAACAAAATTAATTAAAGTGTTTAATTAATTGATTAGTAGTAAAATGATTAAACATATAATTAAATTTATAAGGACCCTAGCATGTCTTAATGTTTAATCTATGAAGTTTTCTATTCAATTAAATCTTAATTTGTATATGATGCAAATGAGAAAGATTAAATTGAAAATTGATTTAGACTAAATCAAAAACTTAATTTTAATCTTGGTAAAAAAATCCTTAACACATAAGATGTGGCTTAAGCCCATATGTGATATGGAAAAGAGGCAATTTACGGGGTTAGACAAAATTCACTGTTCATAAGCTCATATGATGGGTTTAGGGGTTAGAGAATTTTCTACTAAGGTTAAAATTATAATTACATCTTTTTAGCTAATGGAAATGTCCATTTTACCCATAAAGCATAAAATTGTCATTTCACCCATAAAGCATAAAATTGTCATTTCACCCATAAAGCATAAAATTGTCATTTCACCATTTGAAAAAGAAAAGTCAAGCTTTCCTTCTTCATCAATGATAAGCTAAAAAGGGTGGAATGGTCTTTTGGTGTAAAGACTTAGTGGTTAAGTCTTCTAAAGGATAAAAAACTTATAAGTTTTTAGTACCAACTAAGAGAAGAAAGCATCATTTTCATTTTAAAGCTTTTAGAGAGAAGGGAAAGAGAGAAAGAAAAGATGAAGAACGTGTTTTTTCAAATTTTCTTTTGATCTTCAATTCTTTTCTTTGTTCTTTGTGAAAGAACAATTACTTGCAAATTGAAAATGAGTTTAGTCTAAAACAAATCAAAGAAAAACCTTAGTTTCCTAAATTTTTTAAATGAGAATCTTGAATCTAAATTGGACAACCAAGAGAGGGATTCAAGAACACCAAAGAAACCAAAGGAAACTTAGAGTTGAGTTAGGTGTGAATGATCTAGAGGCTTCACACTTGGGAAGCTCTTTGATAAAGAAAGAAGGAACCTTCAAGAGATAATATGATTACTCTTCCTTCTTCTTTCTATGCATATGTATTTTACACACAAATTGATTGATTGTTTGAATGGATGTTTGGACTAAACTAGGTGAAGTGAAATTTCAAAATGTTTGAAATTTTAAAATTTTTGAAATTCCTTCACTTCTTAATTTATGGATGATTTACTTTATTTGCTCTTCAATTTTCCCACGTATCTGTATTATGCCTTGTTCATGCATTTTATTTATAATTATCATCTTATAATTATCATCCATGAAATTAATTTTTAAGTCAAATTAAACTTAAGAGCTAAATTTAGATTATTTAAAACTAAAAACCTAGTCCTCGAACTCAACCTAGTTTGAGGTTAGTGATTTTATCCTAGGGTAAATTAATTGAAAATTAATGAATTGGAGTCAATTGGATTTTTTTCTTAATTTTCCCATTTAAAAATAAATTAGGGTGGCGATTCCCAAAATCATTTTCAAAATCAACCAATCCGAACTCGAGGGTTTCATCATAAGCCTAAACCCAAATAAGCATCTCGATTCCCTCTACGTGATCGAGCCAATGCTCAGGTGAGGCCTCATAGCTAGCTACTCCACTGGGGACTAGTTGCCACCTTTTTTTAAATAAAAAGGAAAATAAGAGGATTACTATTTGGTTAAGGAAAATTTTTTCCAAAGTAATATCCATTTGGCTCATTAAGTATAATTTGACTTTTACACATCACTTTGCATAATAAAGGCTCTTTGCCTAACCTTAGCTTTAGGAAAATTTTTAGATTATGAGTAACATTAACTTGACAACTCTCTTTAAGTATATTAGGAGACAGCGAAAGCATTCCACCCCATGACGAATCTTCGATAATTTCAATGGTGTAACGAGCAATCAGTGCTGTTAGAACCACGCAAGGTTCTTTGCCTCACATGTGGTTAGGTATATCGATGCTCTAATGGGACAAGGACCCTTAATCAAATCACATTTCACCCTTGTGCATGTCGTCGCCCTAGCATTGACCTTAGGTTCCATGTACCGTAATAATGTAGCCATTTGTGCATATGCCTATGAAACCTTTTTTGGCATGCATTGTTACATTGTCTTGCATACATGAGACACTCGACAAGGTAAATCCACACTACCCTAAATCGGTGATCTGTTACCCCAAAAACACCTCACACACACACCCTATCAAGATTTAAACCCAGTGACCAACCATATGGAGAGAATCGTTTTCTCGACACACCTTCACATTTATTCCCTTTTTTTTCACAATTCTGTATTCTTACCTATTTTTTCTATTTGTTTCAAGGTACCAATGGCCAACACCTCCAGCTCTTTTGACTAAGATGTAATGAGCACCTTTTTCACCAACCTCCTCAAGAAATAAAAGGAGACTTTCTAAGCCACACTCACTACTGCCCTTAAAACCAAAGCCAAAAATTTCACCAATGTTCTCAACATCTAGTTTGCTACCTTTACCAATGCCCTGAACTCCCTATGCTAGTTAATCATCTACATGGTCAAGGAAATGACCAATGCCATTATCACTCTCCCTTCTGCTCGTGTCTAGCCTATATTTGCCCAAGCTGGGACTAGCCATGCCCCTACTTTTACTCCTTCTATTATTGATCTCACTGGTAATGGAAAAGTATTTGAAACTCCAACCTCTCCTACTATGGACTTCAATGTAACCACTTTGTCTCCCACTACTAATCCTTTTCAAAGTGGAGATTTCTCTAGCTTTCTCGAAGCTAAGAAATTAATGGAGAAAATTGAGGCTATGGAGAGAACAATCAAGAACATCAAAAAGCATGAGGACATGATAGATGTCAACTCTTTAGCTTTCTTTCCAAATGTATGGGCTTTTCCAAAATTTAATATGCCGGTGACGAACAAGTTTAATGGAACCACATGCCCTAGAACTCACCTCAAGATGTATGTGGATGCTATAAGACCATTTGGTATTTATGACGAGCTCTTTGCTCAATTATTCCAATAATCTTTGACTAGAGGTGCTATTAAGTGGTTACTAAATCTCGACTAGAATCACAAGAAAACTTGGGATGACATATGCAATGCATTTGTCAAACAATACCACTATAATATTGAAGTGGATGTCACTTGAAGGGATCTAAAAACAACCAAGCTAGGTCAAAGAGAGATCTTCACCATGTTCCTTACAAGGTGGAGGGCAAAAGTAGCCTAAATGGTGAACCATCCATTAAAAAAAAAAAGTGCAAATTGACATCATTGTCAAGAATCTCCTCCCCTAATACCATACTCATTTGCAAACGCAGTATCTTCCCAACTTCAAAGCTCTTATCACCACTATCACCAACATCAAGGATTTGATCCAATCAGGGCAAGTCAAGGATTAGTCCTCTAGTTCAAGGCATCATAAGAACACTAACTACACCACTAATAGCACCAATTCTACCACCTAAAGAGAGGGCGAGTAAATGTTGTCTTTTGTCACTAATCGATGAAATTAGAAATAAAGAGGACTTTCTCTGAGCTGGGCATGCCCCTCAAAATCATTTACAAGAAAGCCTTAGAGGCTAATATGGTTAAGCACTTAGAACCATGACCTCCTCCAAACCTTTTGCCTAAAGGATATAATGCTAATAAGATTTGCGACTATCATCAAGGGCCAGGGCACAAAACTAATGCATGAAAGTCTTTAAAGCATAAAATTCAAGACCTTATTGATAGTGGAGACATCATTGCTCCTAGACCCAAAGTCTAGTACCACTACCTATCCTTTTCTAAACCACCAAGCTCACCCCAACATCTCAAACTTCACCCAGTAATTGGTACTTTGAGAAGAATGCCGCCCTGCTGTGCCCCTATCCAAGTCTTTTGAGTCTATGTCTGACTCCTCCGAGTTCATGTTCAAGTCATTTGAGTCCGTGTCTAAGTTATCTAAGTTTGAGTATGAGTATGAGTCTTTTTCTGTTAAATATTGCTTTGAATTTGAGTCTCAGATCTTGCCGCTCTTAGTCTGTATTTTGCATTTTAGGCTTATCCTTTAATGTAACTATTAATAGAACTTTTATCAGTAATAAAAAGTTTGAACTATCTAATTTTCTTTAATTTTTTCTTATTTATCTTTAAATGGGACATCTTAAAAAAAAAAAAAGCAATAGAAAAAAGGAATAAAAAATGAAAAATACAAAAAATATGAAAAAGACAAAAGGATTAATTAATTATGGCACAAAGGAAATAAAATAAAAAATCACACATATTGCATTTGTATAGCACTAGTGGAAAAGCTCATGGACTATTCTGCATGAGATAAAGACATGTAGGGATGATTAAAGGATCACAGTTTACAAGATCCTGAAATATAAGAAGACTATTGAGGAGAAGCTGCACAGAATAAAGATAGAATAGATCAAAAGGTATCATGACTAGTTGAATGCCATTGATGAAAAGAGAATCGATGCTTTGTACAAAATTTAGGGTCATTAATGGAGACTAGCCAAGCACTTAATTAGAAGGTGAGAAATAATGGTCCATAAGAATGAAATCCAGTTTTGGGAGAAATCTAAACGCCTATTCATGATCTAAGAGGAAGTTCAAACTGAACTAGGCTAGACAATACATGCTCGAGAAGACCCTATCTGACAAAGCCACCATCTTCACTATCATAGACAGAAGTGAATTCTCCCATCCTTGCAACTTGAATAAGTTGAACCTAAATAAGTTGAATTGATACTTTCTCTGAAAATGACACCTGCATTTCATTTCTATTCTCATGCATATGTAATCAAAACTACATGGACCTAATTCTCACTAAAAAATGAGAAAAATTAATGAGAGGAAAATGATTGTAAAGGATACTTAGGCAGCCCGTCTCGGGTGCAATCCAAATCATAATATAAAATATTTTGTTTGCATCGCATTCTCATTTTCTCTGTGCCTAATACATCATTCAGTTAATTCTTTTGCCTAAACATAAAAAATAAAATAAAAAAAAAAAAAAAGAGAAGAAAAAAGAAGAGGAAAAGAATGCTTAGTAAGCTAAAAACCTGAAAGGGCGGCTTAGGCACAAATTAGAGCAAAAGTAAAATATATCTCATTTAATGGTGATCAAATTTTGCAAAATACAAACCCATCATTATGACAAAAAAGGATAGCCCTTTCAATCTCGTCTATAGCTTATGCTATTTCATACAGTCCTGTCAACCTGCAATTATTTTGAATAAAAAGTAAAAAAGGTCATGTCCTAAGTCATGGTCTAGCTAGTCTTCCTCTACCTCCTAAGGTGCACATCTCTCATGTCCTTGTGAGAATTAGAGTCTGCAATAATCTCTTCAAATAGGCACACCCCTCCTCTAGATCTTTATAGCTCCCTCTACAGCAGCAGTAGACATACTAACAGAATCAGAACTATTCACCATAGTAGTATTGAAAACCCTTTCTTAAGTATCATAGTTCTGAAACTGCTCCCAAAATCCTCCTTTATAGTTTAGAAACTATAGTACCCCTTTTCTGCACTGACTATAGTAGTCTTTCTCGGAACAACCATTATGATGTCATCTTATTTCCTTACTGTAGTCACAGTCTCCTTTGTCACCACCATTATAGTATGAGTCGCAGCTATAACCTATGGTGTTACACCTCTTATACATCCTCAAGTTTCCTTCAAAGATTGGGTCACCCCTCTATCTATATTGCAGTCCTCTCGCCCATCCTTCCTTAGCTACGTCACCCTCTATTATCCTCAGTAAGGTAGCCTAGCACTTTCTCTTAATTGGCCAAACTACCTGTATTAACCACCTGTCACACCTCTTTGTGGTCGTAAGTCAAATCCCAAAATAAATAGCGTGATAATTCCTCAGCTAGCCATCCTTTAATAGCTCTAACAATGGGAGTTGTGATATGTATAGACTCCAAAAAAGGAATGACTGGGGGGCACATCCTGAGTTTGCCCTATTTTGCTTTAAAACCCTCATCCCCTGGCTGAAGGTCATTCAAACCAAACCCAACAAGTGAACCACTTGACAACCATGGCCTTCCATCATGAAAGATCTAATCCCTTACCATTGGTAGTGCCAAAATGTATCCTCCAGGGTAAGCTACAAGTAACCATCTCATATGATCTTTGACTAAGTCTCGAGAAGGCATATGCAGACTGTAAAGCAGAGGCCACTACCCAAAAATGATCTATTAGCCACACCTACAAAATAACCTAAAACCTAAAATTAGACACCCATAAAGCACCCCTAATAAAAAGGGTGTTAAGAATAACTAGCAAGACAATCCATGTCTCTAAACCTTGAACAAAGCAATCAAGATTCATTAGTGTCTCTGTAATACTAATCCTTCCACTCTGGTATCATCCCAATCAAAGGACCTGTGAAACAGGTATTCAACTCTCAAATAGAAAATCAAGGCCCTAATCTTAAGCCTCTGTCCCCTCATAGCTCTATGGTCATCAGGATCATGGAACTTCTCAATCACAACAGTTAAATGCACTTGACCATCACCAACCACCATCTGGCCTGTGACATCTTGAGACAAGTCCAAAAACTCTTCAAAAATGTAGAAAATGCCAAACTTTGAACTCTGGCCCTACTAGAGTTGCCTGTGAGTTGTAGCCAAGCCAAAGTATTGAACTTCTTAAAGGTGGAACACAACTCCTCCTTAGCAGCACTAAAATAGAAACCATGAGCCATTGGAACCCAAAACCTAAATCAAGCCCTCAGAAAAACCTCAATCCACTCAAACTCTTAGTAATGTCACCATGGCAACTATTCTATACTAACCCAAGTTGAGTTCCTTAACCTTGTTAAGCTTTTCAGTCCACAAATGCATGTCTCTGAGGACATAAAGTCATATGAAAAATTACATTCACAAAGTAAATGCGTGAATCCACCCCATACATCTATGCAATCATTCATTACAGGTATCATCATAAATCATGCATGGCATAGAAGTCAAATAAAAGGTCTATGAATTCTGAAACATGTATATATAAACACGCATCATCTATGCTCTAACACCTATGCAATCATCTGCAATCATGCACCATCATACATAAGCTAAGCTAATAGCCTCACAAACATCTCTTAAAGCTGACAAATACCTCCTTAAAGTTGATCGACACCTCCTAAAGCTGACCTATGCCTCTTTGAAGCTAAATGATACCTTTCCAGATCTAATCGATGAAGTGTGACTTCTTAAGTCCCTTTAATCCCAATAAAGTTCCTTTAAGCCTTCTAAAAGGCCAAACTCCTCAAATTCAGAAGCCTAAGTTTCTTTGATGCAACCAAAATCTCGTTAAAATCTCTCGAGCTGACTTGCCACAGGCCAAGGCTCTCCTATTGAAATCTTTTTAGAATCTCTTAAGCTGACTCACCATAGACCAAGGCTTTCCCTTTACTAAAATATTTTTAGAATCTATTGAGCCGACTCGCCATAGGCCAAGGCTCTCCCCCTATCAAAATCTTTTTAGAATCTCTTAGGCTGACTTGCTATAAGTTGAGGCTCTCCTTTTACTAAAATTTTGTTAGAATCTCTTAAGCCGACTAGCCATAGATTGAGACTCTCCTATTAAAATCTTTTCATAATCTTTTGAGCTGACTCACCATAGGTCGATGCTCTTCCTTTACCAAAATCTTATTTGAATCTGTCAAACAAGCTCGCCATATGTTGAGGCTCTCCTTTCACTAAATTATCTAGTCGAAAATTCTCTTCCACCTATAAGTGTCTAGAAACAGTTACCTAGACATCTATATGGTTCTTTTTTCCCTCTTTTATCCAAATCTATCAATTCCATATAAATAATCACCTAGATATCTATATGGTTCCATTTTCCACATCCATCAATTTACCCAAAAATGTTTAGCCACCATTCTAGATATCCCTTTGGTCCATTTTCTTGCTTCCATTTATCAGTCACATTTTTTACCATAAATATTTAGGAATGATTGCTTAAACATCCTTGTGGTTCTTTTTACCATCTTCCTTTTTCAACCATGTCTCTTACCTAAACATGTCCAAGCACCAACCTAGATATCACTTTAGTTTCTTATACCATTCCTTCTTTTGAATTCACTATAATCAGAATTACCTTATAGAAAAGACAATTATGATGAGGCTCAACTTTTAACCCTTAATTTTACACTCTCATCATTTGGCTGTAGCTTGACACCTGCTAAGATTAGTGTGCTATGCAGAGCTAGTATGACAGTCTTGCTAGTTAATTAGCAGGTAGGAGTTAAGAGGGCAGCACCCCCGGAGCAAAAAATGGACTTTTAGTCATATTAATATGAAGATACTAAATTTTCGAACACTGACGCTTATCCAAAATTTTTGAACCTTCTGTACTAGGCAGTACTTTCCCCCCAAACTAATTGCTTAAGTGTTCTAAAATTAATTTTGAGCCTATTGATATTGATGCTAAAATTTCTAAACTTTAATACTCCAAAAAATTGACCCAAAAGTCTCAAAAACTAACTCAAACGCCAAAGCAAAATTTCCAGATGGCGCGCCACCGGAGCACGCGACCCTGCCTAGAGGACTATTAGAGCTGTGGGCCCTGCTGGTGGCATGGTTCCCACTACCCTTTTTGAAGTTTCCAAAATGCCCTTAATATGATTTTTAGCATTTTCTAGGCCTATCCTTTACGTCTTTTCACATTTTCACTTCCCAAATCATTCTCACCTCATTTTTCTATAAATAGCCCTTCCATTTTTTCATTTAACAACTCCTCCTGAGTTAGAGTTGATAGCTATCCTCTAATTCTTCTATTCTTCTCCCTTCAACCACTCTTTAATTAATTAATAAAGCTTTTTAATTAATTAATTATCTCATCCTAAGCAAGTGAATTAATCTTTTTAATTAACTAAAACTCTTTTTTTTTTAAATTAAAATAATCACTCAATTAATTAATTAATTAAAATTAATTAATTAATCTTTTTAATTAATTAATTAATTAATCACTTTTTTTAAAATTAAATTAATCCTTTTTTTAGTCCGCCCCTCATCCAAGTTAATTAATTAATCCATCAATCCATTTCATCACATTAATTAGTTAATTAATTATTTTAATTAATTAATTAATCCCTCAATCAGTCTAATAACCCGGTCCCAATAAAATGAAAATTTAATTTGGTAAAACTCTCTGCCCTTCAAAAGTAAAGGTATCAGCCTTTTTCCTCTCAAACCCAAATCAAATTAATCAATCAAATTAACTCCTAAACCCCTCCACTTAATCATGGATTGAACTACGTGGGTTTTAATATCTATTCAATGGGGTACGTATGCACTTTTGGAATCTAAATCCAAGTCTCAAATCCAAATCCCAATCAATCTCCTTTCTTTTTTTATTTTCCAAATGTAATTAGTATAATTAATTATTTATTTATTTTTGAAATCAATGACTGATTATGTGGTTCCCCTAGAATCCATAAGGACTAGAGGGAACACTCTCCTTAATTTGTTGATGATTTACTTTATTTGCTCTTCAAATTCCCCACGTATCCATATTATGCCTTGTTCATGCATTTTATTTATAATTATCATATTATAAATGGCATCCATGAAATTAATTTTTAAGTCAAATTAAATTTAAGATCCAAATTTAAATTATTTAAAACCAAAAACTTAGTCTCCGATCTCAACCTGGTTCAAGGCTAGTGATTTTATCTTTGGGTAAATTAATTGAAAATTATGAATTGGAGTCAATTTGATTTTTCCTTAATTTTTCCATTTAAAAATAAATTAGGGTGGCTACTCCTAAAATCATTTTCAAAATCAACTAATCCAAACCCATGGGTTCCATCGTGAGTGTAAACCCGAATGAGCATGTCAATTTCCTCTAGCGGATCAGGCCTATGGTCAAGCGATGCCTCACAAATATTAGTTTAGACATTATGACCAATAAGGTAATAATTTAGGAGTGCTCTAGTCATATCATCGATAATGGCTTCCAAATAATCTGCATAAAAATTAAATTTTTTAGCTTCATATATGATAAGTTGAATTAATGAAAAGAAATGAGGAAAAATAAAAAAAAATTGCATCTACATACATGTCAAATAGGGTATTCTCAACATCAATATAAAAGACTGAATATGTATATTAGGCTTTTTAATATTACTGTGTCTTGACAAGCTGTATCAAATTTGAATAAGATATGAACAAGGGATGGTACCATAGTGACAAAGCGACCTTGGCCCCACCTGATGAAAATTAAAATGGAAGAATTAATAAATTATCGACATGAAAATATTTCATAGGAAATGAAGTTGCAAAAAAAAAATACTTAAGCGATAATTATAATACCTTGCTACAAGTGGACAATCAGGATGAATAGAAGCATTAACCATTTAAGGAGCAAGAAAAGGAAATAGAAGACATGAGATCTATGAGAAGAAAGGGTAATTGAAGGTTGTGCATAACTCTCTATAAAGAAAGGCTAGCCGTGTGGATCCCCAGCTATCAATATGGTACTAAAATACACAAGGTATGTTAGGAATTGCAAGTTAGTCATATTGGCATCCTTAGTCATAAAAATGTATTCTGCTAGCATAAGCAAGATATAGGCATGCGTAAAGCATTCAATATTAATGTCGTCAGCATTAGCTCCACGCTGGGGAAACTCTTATGATAGCTTGACCAATGAACCTTTTAGTACGATAGGTGGAGGAGATGTACTAAGATACTCCACACATAAAGCATGCTAATCATATCTAGTTGTACCAATCAAGGCACAACCATAAATAGGAAATCTAGTCTATATGCCAACATCTTACAAGGTGATAGTGCACTCTCCCTCTAGCAAATGAAAAGTATATATCTCTAGCCTCTATCTCTCGATTAGAGTTGTGATCAAATAATGATCTAACCTAAAGTATGGGATTCGACACAGGCTATAAAAACTAGATTGTGTGAACCTTTAATTTTGTACCTTCCAATATGTGTTTGAACCTTATAAGCATTTAGGCTTGGTAAACAAACCTCTGGAAGCTGAAAACTCTCAAAATGGGAAATTGAAAAAATCAAAATATGTCTTTTTGACATTTGAACCCCTTTAAATCATCTAAGATTGAGTAATAAATACAATACAACTAAAATTGTGAAAAATGAACGAGAAACAAGCAAGAACGGGCGAAAACGACCTGTTGTCGTAGAGCTTAACAACACTGTTGCAAAGCCCTTTGTGGAATCGCAGAGAGCTCTATGGCACTACTGTAAAGCCTTTTGTGTCAACTTTAGTGAATTCTCCTATTTTCGCAATCCCACATCAAAATTTTAGTGTTTTCCTACTCTAATCTTCTCCTTATATATAGAGGGCCTCTCCACATTTCAAACAACCAACTTTTAGAGCTTGAAAAGTATTAACTTCAAGTAAACAGCTTTGCATTTGCCCTTTGCTTCTCCTTGATTCCTACTCAACTAGTTAAAGGCTTTTTGCCAGCTTATTTGAGGCAAGTCTATTGCCCAAGGCTCATGTTAAGAGGTTCCTTATTGATTCCTACCCAGCTAGTTAAAGGCTTTCTGCTTGCCTGTTCGAGGCAAGTCTACTACCTAAGGCTCTTGTCTACTATTTAAGGCTAGCCGTCGCATGCCATCCAAGGCTAGCCGCTGCTCGCCATCTAAGGCTTGTGTCTGCCATTCAAGGCTAGCCATTGCCTACCATTCAAGGCAAGCTAGCCTCTGCCTGCCATCTGAAATCAACCACAGCCCGCTATATGAGGCAAGTTACCACATCGTCTAAGGTAAGCTGCCACACCATCTGAGGCCAGTCGTCACTCGCCGTCCAACGTAAGCTTCTTTTCCTTTAATTTTCTTTTGTCTAAATTTCCTCGCCTATTTTAGTTAGTTAATTAAATTGATTCATTCAGGTTGCTAGCTAATCAACTTGATAGTCAATGAAGTTAATTCATTAACTCAACCCTCTTTTAATCAATCAATCAAAACATGATAAAGTGGTTAGGCTAAACTAACCCCTTCGCAAGAAGAGATAGTTGCGTGGGTTCTTATTCTCATTCAAAGGCATACTTGGTTCAAGCATCGATTCCAATTAAAATTAACCAACTCTCTCCCCTATCATCTTCTTCACTTGCTTTTCTTTTGTTTTCTTTTTGCTTTGTTATTAGGCTTAGTTTGGGGAATGTGTGACTTTCTTAGAACCCATAAGGGCTAGAGAAGGTATCTCTTAAGTTTGGGATTTTTTAACTTTCTTTTATACTTTACTTGTATTTATTTTATTGTTCAATGTATGGATTGAATGATCATGCATACTACAAATTATTCATCCATTTTTAAATTGTTCATGAAATATATTTTAAGGCACTCTTATATTAATTAGCCAAACTTGTTTCATTAAGATAAACCAAAAACCTTGTCCCTGAATCCTCTTTGGTTTCAAGACTAGTGATCTTTTTTCCTTTGGGTAATAATTGGATCAAATGGTTTTTTTTTCCTTATATTTTCCCAAATAAAAATAAATTAAGGCGACGACTCTATTCAAATGGGTAACCCTCCTTGGATCTATTTGCCAATAGTGAAATCATCCACCCCGCAATGAATCTTTTGATCATTTCAAAGGTGTAACGAGTATGCATGTATAGTTGGACCCATGTGAGGCTCTTTGACTCACAAGTGGTAAGGTATATCATTGCTCTAGTGTGATGGGTACCCAAACTAAGCTACCCTTATCCTTTCATGTAATGAACTTAGATCTTTGCCTTAGGTTGTGTACCATAATTAAAACCTTGCATCTTTGCATTCTCATGAAATGTTTGCCTCATGCATATCATACATCCATATTGTATAAGAAAACATACTTTCATCTCAACTCTAAGTCAAACCTGGAATTGAAGAAGGGTCAAACATTCTTACCTCCATTCAAATACCTTCCTTATAAACACTCTTACCAATACCTCATCACCTTATCCAATAACCCTTAAACCATTATCCCAAACCTTTGACCTAAACACCATTATCCTTTTACTCTAACCCTTAACCCAAGCATTTTCACCCTTAAACCTTAAACAAACTCACTTTTATCCCAATCACCTTCACCCCTATAAACCTAAAACCATCACTCTAACCTTTAATCCTAAACACCTCACCCTAGCCTTTATCTTAAACACTATCGCCTTAACCACATACCCTGAGCACCTCACCCTAGCCTTACCTTAAACACCTTACCCTAGCCTTACCTTAAACACTAAACACTCGAACCTCACACCTCAAATGCAAACCTAAACCATCTTTAACCTTTGGACTTAAGCCACAAAACCCGTAATCCTAAAACCTATATCAAACCCTAAAAACCCTATGACCTTACCATAAGCCTAATCCCCAGCTCCTATCCTTATCCAAAAAAAAAAAAGAAAAAAAAACTGGACACCTTAGGTTCTCCATACCAAAACCATTATCTTGATCCTATCCCTTGTTCAAAATCAAACCCACTATCCTTAAGCCCAACACCTGTGGCCCATCACCTTTAAAACAAGCCCTTAAACCCAGCAACTTTGGACCAACATGCTACTTTAAACCCAATACCTTTGATCCTACCTTAAACCCAAAACATTTGGCCCCTCTTACATTAAGCCTAAAAAATGGTTAGCCCATGACACAATAGGAAGCCTTTTCTCTTAAGATTTGTATGCCTATACCTTCATCACCTTTTCTATTCCATGCCCAGCACTTTCCTTGTTAATTTGATTTTAAGGTACCAATGGCCAACTCGTTTGATGTGGCTTCCCTGACCACATTTGTGACTTGACTCCTTAAGAAGTAAGAAGAGCATTTCTATGCTATCCTAGCTGCTCAGCAAGCCCAATTCGAGGAATAAAGGCAATTCATCATTAAGAAGTTTGAGCTATGATTAACTAGGTCATCCTTAGCCATCTTAACCCAAACCTTATCTTGAACCAGACTAATCCTAGCCCAAATTCGAGCCAAACCAACTCATATCTAAACTAAGGTGGGGAAGTTTTCTCTTACCTAGACACTAGATTGCTCATAGAGAAACTTAAAGCCATGGAAAGAACTATCAAATCCCTAAAGCACTATAATGATCTGATTAATGTGGGCAATTGATGTGGATCTTATTTCCTAATGCCAAGCTTCCTCCTAAATTCAAAATGCCTGAACTGAAAAGATTTGATGGAACCACTTGCCCCAAGACTCATATAAAGATATATGTAGGGGCAATGAAATCTTTGGGAGTTAGTGATGAGCTCCTTGCTCAACTGTTCCAATAATCACTAACCAGTGTCACTAGGAGATGGTTCTTTTCATTAGACAAGAGCCAAAAAAGGCCATGGGATAGTATCTATTGTGCCTTTGTCAAGCAGTATCATTACAATGATGAAATGGGTGTCACTAGCTAGCTTTCAGAGGAATCCTTCTCTTAGAGGAATCCTTCTCTATGTTCCTTATAAGATGGAGGGCTAAAACTGCTTAAATGGTAAACATGTCACATCCCAACTTTAGAGATATGATAGTCTTAGAACACGGGGAGACATAAGGTCACCCATGCCCGTAGAACCTATTGACACAAATGCAAATTATGCTTAGCATCATACCAAACCTCACACAATAACTCATTTAAAACATTATATGAAAACCTTCAGTTGTAGAAGATAGTATTTAGACACTTCACGAATAATCCTTAAGGAAAATAATATTCATAATCCACTCTAAAACTTTAAGAAAGAACATCTCAAATAAATATCAAAATAAGTATTCCCGGAGCATTTAATGACAACACTTCATAGCACGATATTATTAATGACTTTGACAAGGAATCCCTAAGCGAAGTAGAATGATTGAGCCATCACCTTGCCTCCTCACATTTGCTCACCTAGAACCACACAAGGAAAGAAAAAGGGGTGAGATAGATGATCTCAATGAGTAAACAATATAATAAATAAATTAATATATCTTCCTGTAAAAAGGAAACTGTAACAACTTAGATCTACCCTAGGAGTTTTAGTGACAAATTATTTGAATTTAGGGTTATTGTGACAAATTGTGTGACTATATGAAAATTCATGTGTGACGTGATTTATGAGTTTGGGGTATGTTAAATTAATTTTAATATGCCTAAAATGAATTATTTTTATGAAATAAATGGTTTAAATAAAATGCATCAACATGAAATAATTTATTTTTCGTTAAATGAATTTTCATATAAAAAGGCGATTTTTAAGCATAAAATAATTTTATGAGTATTTTTAAAATATTTTTAACTAAATGTTTTAGGGGAAATTTTAATGACGATAATAAGAAAAATATTTCATTTTTAATTACCCATGATTAGCCCTAAATTAAATGAAAAGCCCAAATACCCAAAAGCCCACTACACTAAAATACTCTTAACCTAGCTTATTAAGGGTAAACTTGGAAATTACACCCCAAACCCTAATATATAATGAGAATTTTGGCTAGCACTCTCATTCTAGCAACCATCACTCCATTTTTCTATATCTTGACAGAAAAATTCTCCCAAAATATTTCTCTCTATCAAAATTAAGAAAACACCTTTCGATTTTGCGATTTCTCACCCGTATTCGTAAGTTTCTCTTCTCTTTCAATTTCCTATCTGATTTCTATGACATAAATTATGAGAAAATTATTTTGAACTAGTGTTAACCCTTAAATTTGCACCTTTATGATCTGGTTGCAGTTTGACACCTAATAAGAATAGTACGCTACGCATATGGCAGTCTCGCTAGCCGGTTAGCGAACAGAGGTCAAGGAGGCAGCGCCCCTTGCAAGGTGCGGGCCAGTGCCCCACTAAAAAAAAAATTTCTTGAATCTTTCACCTCCAGTTGACTGCTTGTCAGTCACGAACTCATAAAATCAAACTGAGCTCGAATTAGAACTAAAACGGACCCAAAACGAATGAAAAAGTAAGAAACAGGTCGAACCAGCCGGCTAGCGCGTAAGAGGCATGCCGCTGCTTCGGTATGCCACCTCATAGGCGGCACGAAATGTGTGCTGGCAGTAGGGCAGCACGCCGGACACCTGACATGTCACCGATGCCGCCAGTGACATACCGGTGCCGCCGTCCATACCGCTGGTGCCTTCCTCAGCAGTTCTATAAGTAGAGCCTCATTCAGGTTCATTTGACACAGATTCTAAGGTAGAAATTCTCTCTAATATTGATATACTTGTGGCTTTTAAGTTCTGTTTGAAATTTGATACAAAAGAGCTGTTGTTTCAATTTCAATTTCGATTTACATTCATTACAATATTTTGGTAATCTTTTATTGTTAAGATTCAAATTCCAAGGGTTTCAAATCCAAGGTGGAGTTGAGATCCGAAGGTAAGCTCATTCCATTCATCCGTAAGATAAGAAAAGCAAAGGTATAATCTCCTTTCCATTCTCAAAATTCTAAATTCAGATCTAGAATTGTCTTTAGGTCTAAACAGAAAAGATCTCAAAATTTATTAATTTAAGAATCAGAATTAAATTAATAAACAAACCAACACTTTTTCTAGAACCCCTCCTTCACAAGAAGGAAGAACTGCATGAGGTTTGATTCCTATTCAATAGGATACGCAGGCTGCCATTCTAAAAAGGCATCAACTCCAAAATCATTTTTAATAACATTTTCCCTTTTATATTTGTTGTTTATTTTCAAATCTATACTTTCATTTCTTTAACTTAGTTGAGGAATGTGTACTTTCCCTAGTACCTATAAGGGTTAAAGGAAAGATCCTCTTTATTTTAATCGTTTTGGCTTTGTAATAATTAAGTAGGATTTATTTTGCTTATTTATCTATAATTGCCATTCCATCTTATTATATATATCTGTTTCATTCATCATTATATTCTTGTTCATGCATACATGAAAATTCCTTTTAAGAGTTATTTTGCACTTTTTAGCCAAACTAAAGAAAATTATATTTTCTCAACTGTGTAGTTACCAAAACCTAATCTCTGAGCCCTCTTTGGTCACTCGTGGATTAGTGTATTTTTTCCATTGGGACAAATCAAATATTTTATGGAGTCAATCATGTTGGATTTTCTTTAATTTTCTCAATTAAAACAAGTAAATTAAGTGGTGTCTCACTTTCACAACTTCAAAATCACAAAAATCAATTTTCTGAGCTCACAACGAGTTCCAATCGTGGAGTTTCTACCGAAGAGCATTTTGATTCCTCGGCGGATCAGACCAGTGCTCGGGACAGGCCTCACAACTAGGTGTTTACTGATTTTTATAGATTTAATCCTGTTTGGGTTAGTGCTTGAGAGAGAAATTTAATTCTCTACCAAAAACACAAATCTTTCCGCACGATTTTTCCAAAGGTGAATCCTGTAACTTAAAATTGAAATTTTTATGCATAAACATCACTGAGGGGAGGGCATAATTTCTGCATCATTGGTTTTTAAACTATTTTTTGATATGTATTGATGAAAAATATTAGATTAAATTATATTTCTGCATATTTCTGTAATGACCAAAAAGTTTCAGAAAACAAAGGAATTCAAGATTTTTATGGTAGAACTTAGAAGTTGAAAAATTCTATTATTGATTAAACATGTAGTTGCCAATTTGTATATGAATGGATTCTAATATGATATTTTTTTTGTTTGAATAAAAAATGATGATTTAAATCATGTGTTTGCATATCTCTGTAATGAACAGAAAGCGCAAAAACTCATGATTTTCACCCACCCTAAGCCTTAAACTTTAGAATTTTCATGCATAATTATTATCTATGGCTGCTGAATCATACATGTGGATGTTCTAAATTGATATTTTCTATGATTGAATGAAAAATAATGGTTTAATCCACCTGTTTACATATTACTGTAATGACCGAAAAATACCAAAAATAAGAAAACTCATGGTTTTGCACCTTAGAACCCAAAAATTGAATTTTCATGTATGAGAAATACCATATGCTATAATTTCATGTGGATTAATGTTCTAAAATGATTTTGGTTGTATTTACATGAAAAATCTTGATTCAAACCATATTTTTACATATTACTGTAATAGACGGAAAGTGCGAAAAGTAAGAAAAATTTAGTTTTCCTTTTGATGATGCATTCGACCTACTGTGGGATTTTTATCCCAATTTCTATAATTTTAATACAATGCATTTTGATGATTATTGACATGTATGTATGTATGATAAATAATAAAATTGCATGTTAGTTGAAGGTATGACCCTAGATAAATCTAGAGGCACTTTGGTATACTTAAGGTATCTTAACCTTATATTGTGATTAGAATGTGAATGTGATTAGGAAATATGGAACTAGATGTTATGATGATTCGATAATGAATAAATGGTATTGAGTAGATGAAGTGATTGATTGAATAAATGGATCATAAGAGTTAAGCATGACACTTGAAAGGTTATTTGTTAAGTTGACATGTATGGATGTGTTAAGTATACTAAGATGATTGTTAAAATGAATTGATATCAAGATAATGATATTATGTATTGACATGATTATGATATGTTTTCATCTGGGCCTATAAAGGCTAAGTGTATGAGACTTTTAAATCAAAATGTTATGTGCAAGTGATGAGGTGCACTTATAAATGTGCAACTCTAAGTATATGTGAATGTTAGATGTGTATAGGGTAGTTATCGGATAGGATAGCATCATGATTGAAGAAATACTAAGTATCAAATTAAACATTATGATAGAGCTTGAGGAGTCTTATAAATCCAAGGGCTACGTGAATTAGGAGCAAAGGAACCACAAGGTAAGTAAACTCTATATTCCTGCTTCTAGTTTGAGTAAACACTGTATTCATGTTTCAAGCATAAGTAACAATATGTTTTGTTACAAATATGTGATATTAGGTTATGTGAGCCTTTAACATTCTTGAAATCCAAGTTCTTTCTATTCTAAAATAAAACTCTATGACTTCCTTGTTAAACTTGGGTTGCCAAAGGACAATTGGTCCAAAACCATTTTGATTATCCACTGATAATGCCTTTATGACTATTGCCCTAACTTATATTTTTTCTAGAACTACACTATCTTTGTATCTTTTGTTCAAAAGTTAAATTGCTATTGTTATTATAATACATGTTATTGTTGCCTTAAATGTTATTGTTATATATGAATACCAATAGCTCTAGCTATGGTACCTTTAACCTTTTATGTAGAAGTCCTCGTACCGATGCGAGTAATCATCGACTATGTGATCCTTATACCAATGCGAGTAATCATCGGTTATGTGATCCTCGTACCAATGTGAGTAATTATCGCTATGTGTTTGAGTGATTATAGCAATAGCCTTCACCCTATGCGTTATATCTTTGAGTGATTATGCAATAGTCTTCACTCTATATGTTTGGGTGATTATGGCAATAGCCTTCACTCTATATGTTATGTGCTATAAATGTGATTTTGCAAACTTGCTAAATTGAACCCTTAATAAATTGCAACCTGATTTATGAATTGTAAATCATGAACTACGTGTATAAGCTATGAGTTTCCTCTTCAAAGGAATATATATTAATTTATGTGTTTAATTGTTTACTCATTGAGATAATCTATCTCACCCCTCTTTCCTTGTGTGGTTCCAGGTGAGCAAATGTGAGGAGGCAAGGTGATGGCTCAAACATTCTATTTCGCTTAGGGGATTCCTTGCCAAAGTCATTAATAATACTATATTATGAAGTGTTGTCATTAGATGCTCCAGGAATATTTATTTTTGATGTTTATTTTAAGATGTTATTATTTCTTAAGCTTCCGAGTGAATTATGAATATCATTTTTCCTTATAGATTATATGTGAAGTGTCTAATTACTATCTTCCACAACTAAAGGTTTTCAAATAATGTTTTAAATGAGTTATTGTAAGAGGTTTGGTACGATCCTAGGTATGATTTGTATATGTGTAAGTAGGTTCTACGGGCCTAGGTGACCTTAAGTCTCCCTGTGTTCTAGGACTGTCATATCTCTAAAGTTAGGATGTGTCAGAAACTCATAGCTTATTCACATAGTTCATGATCTTCAATTCATGAATTAAGTTGCAAGTTAGCAAGGGTTCAATTTAGAAAGTTTATAGAAATCACACATATAACACATAGTGAGTGAAGACTATTGCTCTATCACTCAAACACATAAAGGAAAGGTGACCTTATACCAAATTCCAACTCTTATCACATAGAAGGCATGAAGCTGATCAGGCCCCACAGTTAGAATCGCCCCTTTCTAGTTGAGGTAGATACACTACCCCTATCCATCAGGTTAAGACCATGTGCATAGGTTCTGATGATTACCTCGTATTAGCATGAGGACTTCTACATAAAGGGTTAAAGGTACTATAGCTAGAGCTAATGGTAGTCACATATAATAATAACATTTAAGGTAATAATAACATGTATCACAATAACAATAATAGTTTAACTTTTGAACAAAACATACAATGATAGTGTAGTTCTGAAAAGAATGTAAGTTAGGGTAATAATCATAAAGGTATTATCATTGGAAAATCAAAATGGTTTTGGACCAATTGTCTTTTGGAAACCCAAGCTTAACAAGGAAAACATAGAGTTTCATTTTAGAATAAAAAGAACTTGGGTTTCAAGAATGTCAAAGGCTCACATACATGATATCACATATTTGTAACGTAACATAATGTTACTCACACTTGAAGTAAGATTACAGTTTTTACTCATACTGGAAGCAGGAATATAGATTTTACTCACCTTGTGGTTCCTTTGCTCCTAATTCACATAGCCTTTAGACTTCTAAGACTCCTCAAGCTCTATCATAACATTTAATTTGATACTTAGTATTTATTTAATCACGATGCTATCCCATCCCATGACTACTCCATGCACATATAATATTCACATATACTCAGAGTTACACATATAAGTGTATCTCATCACTTGCACATAACATTTTTGACTTAAAAGTGTCAAACACTTAGTCTTTATAGGCCTATATGAAAACACATCACAATCATGTCAATACTTTTTTAAGGTCATCATAATAATCATTATCTTTAGTTATCAATTCATTTTAACAATCATCTTAGTATACTTAACACATCCATACATGTCAACTTAACAAATAACCTTTCAAGTGTCATGCTTAACTCTTATGATCCATTCATTCAATCAATCACTTCATCAACTCAAGACCATTTATTTAGTATCAAGTCATCATAACATCTAGTTATGTATTTCCCAATCACATTCACATTCTAATCACAATATAAGGTTATGATACCTTAAGTATACTTCAAGTATACCAAAGTGCCTCTAGGCTTGTCTAGGGTCATACCTTCAACTAACATGTAATTTTATCATTTACTACACATACATACATGTCAATAATCATCAAAATATATTGCATATAAATTATAGACATTGGGATAAAAATCCCATGGTAGGCCGAATACATTATTAAGGGAAAAACTGAATTTTCTTTCTTTTCACACTTTTCGTCTATTACATTAATATGTAAAAACATGGTTTGAACTAAAATTTTTCATGTAATCAAAACAAAACCATTTTAAAACATTAATCTACATGAATCAATAGTAATAGGTGTGATATGTGTATGAAAATTCTAATTTTAGGTTTTAGGATGCAAAATCATGAGTTTTCTTGTTTTTGGTATTTTTCAATCATTATAGTAATATGTAAACAGGTAATTTAAAACATTATTTTTCATTCAATCATAGTAAATATTTGTTTAGAACATTCGCAGTATGATTTGGCAGCCATAGATAATAATTATGCATGAAAATTCTAAAGTTTAAGGCTTAGGGTGAAAATCATGAGTTTTCGCTTTTTCCGTGCTTTCCGTTCATTCCAATGATGTGCAAACACATGATTTAAATCATTATTTTTCATTCAAACAAAAAAAAAATTATATTAGAATCTATTCATAAATAAATCAGCAGCCACATTTTTAAATAATAATAGAATTTTCCAACTTTTAAGTTCTAGCACAAAAACCTTAGATTCCTTTATTTTCTGAAACTTTTTGGTTATTATAGAAATATAAGTTAATCCAATATTTTTCATCAAAACACATCAAAAATCAGTTTAGAATGCAATGGTATGGAAATTTACCCCTTTTAGTGATGTTTATGCATAAAAATTTCAATTTTGAGTTACAAAATTCACCTTTGGAGAAATTGCATAGAGAGGTTAGTGCTTTCGGGAGAAAAATGGATTTTTCTCTCAAGAAATCACCTAGCCCAAATTTTATCGGTAAAAATTAGTAAATATTTAGTTCAAAATAATTTTTCCAAAATTAGTTTCATAAGAATCAAATAGCAAATTGAAAGGAAAAGAAAAACTTACGAAACGGTTGCGAATTCAGAAAGTTGAAAGTGTTTTTGAGAATTTCGGTACAGAGAAATATTTTGAGAGAGTTTTTCTATCAACATACAAAAGAATAGAGTGATGGATACTAAGAATAGAGTGCTGGCTGAAATTTTAATATTTATAGGTAGGGTTTTGGGCAATTTCCACTAATACCCTTAATGAACTGGGTTAGGAGGGTTTTTGGGTAATGGGCTTTTAGATATTTGGGCTTTTTATTTAAATTTAGGGCTGATTATAAGTAATTAAAATAAAAATATTTTTCTTATTATTGTCTGTAATATTTCCCCCAAAAACATTTATTTAACAATTATTTAAAATACTCATAAATTTATTTTATGCTTAAAAATTGTCTTTATGCATGAAAATTCATTTTATTTAAATAATTTATTTTATGCACATGCACTTCATGTAAATCATTTATTTCACACTAATAACTCATTTTGTACATCTTGAAATTAATTTAACACGCCACATACTCATTGATCACATAACACATAAATTTCCATAAGGCACACACTTAGCCCTAAGTTAAGCAAATTATCACGAAAATTTCTAGAGTAGGTGTGGGTTGTTACAAAATAGCCCAACAAAGCAAGAACAAGTAGACATCTTTGTCAAAGATCTACTTCCAACCTACCAAGTCCACTTGTTAACCCAATACCTACCCACTTTCAAAGCTTTGGTTGCAACAGCATCAAAGATTGAATATTGAATCCAAAGTGCATTATTCCAACCTGAATTCTCGACCACCAACCCAAATAGTGATGAAGAACCTGAATCTAATTCGACCCCACATTACCGTAGCTCCAAGTGGCATGACATGGAAGAGTTTAAGTTCATCTAATCTGGCCTATTTGAGATTGAAATCTAAGTCTGAGTTTGAGTCTATGTCTAAAGCTCAAAGTCTGAGTCTAAATTCGAGTATGGATTTGTCACCTTATTTTCTTTTTCATGTAGTTTTTATCAATCATGTTGGTCCCTTTTTTGTTATCTTGTAATAAAATTTTCAATTGTAATAAAACATCCACATTTTTTTTAATTATTTGTGCACTGATCTTTCTTATTTTAAACATGGACGAGCTTTGAAAAAAAAGAGAAAAAGAAAAAAAATAAGGGAAAAAGAAAGAATGAAAAAAAGAGAAAGAGAGGAAAAGAGAAATGAACACTCAAATCCACCATAGCTAGCTCATGAGGTGCCATCAACAATTGCTTTACCAGCTCCTAACCAAAGAAAGTCAAGAAATAAACCTCTCATCAAATAGTTGAAGCACAAATTCAAATGATACACCTCAATAAGGGGTAACAAGTCCATCAAATCCAAAATTCAAAGTTAGAGCCCCTCAAAGTGAAAAAGAAAACAACAAATTATGGTAGAATGTCTTCTCCTAAATTTTATTTCCAAGTTCGCTAAGTTGAAAACCTGAAAGAATAGCTCAGGCAAAACTTAGAGCTAGAAAAAAAAGGAAAGAGAGAGAGAGAGAGAGAGAGAGAGAGAGAGAGAAAGTTCATCCCAGTCATTTTCTTTCATGTCCAAAGTTGTCTTCAATCATCTTATCTAATGTATTCCAAAATCAAAATCATCCTTTCTCATTAGAGGCTCATTCTCTAAAGTGATATCATCTTCTATTCCCTTATGTCATAGTAGGGGCATATCCTTGTAGGTCATCATCATCACTTATCAATCTATCCTGTCAATTAGTTTAAAGAGCTAATGCATAATCTCTCACATCGCTTGCCTATCCATCATGTTCATATCTCTCATTAGGAGCATATCCCCAAGTTGTCTTTTCTTATTAGTCCTTTAACCACTCCTTAGGGCACTTCCTTTCAGCTAGTATGTCATCTACATTCAATAGAGTGTCACCCCCCAAATGTCTATTTAATCTCAAAATGACAAGATTAGCTTAGCTTATTCTTTTCCATGAATCATGCTATAAATAGCAAAATCATACAACCTCCTTAATCCTTTTCAAAATTTCCAACCCACCTTTAAACCATTCCCAAACTTCAAAATGTACCATCCTACCCTTTCAAGCCTAAGCCTTATACCATCCTTTCGAGCTTAAGCCTCATACCATCCTTTCCTTAGCAAAGTCTTATCATCTTTCAAGGGATGAAACCATAGGCAAAATTGAAAATCCTAAGTCTTTCAAGACTCATCATCCTTGAAGCCAGTTTTTTTTTTAGTAAAACCAAAATCAAGTCATGTCTTGCAAAGTTTAAGAAGGGCTCAGATTAGTCAAAGCCTATACCATGCCTCTTTGGCAAAAATCTCATTATCCTTGAAAAGACCAAGCCTCTTTGGCAAATTACACCACCCATAAAGTTCAACCGAGTCAAGGCCTGCCAACTGTTTGATAGGCATTTAAAATTTGATAACAAAGGGAAAAACCCTTATCTATGTAGCACCATACCTAAGATAAAGCCAACCATCTTCCAAAAAGTTCCAAAGCACCCTTGTAGAAAAGCTTAAGCTGATAAAGCCTTTTAACCAAAAGCCTTTAAGCCTTCATCCTGAAATCTAAGCCCAAAAGCCTTTATCATGAAGCCCAAACCAAGAAGCCTTTACCATTAAGCCTAAATCAAAAAGCCTTTACCATGAAGCCCAAACCAAAAAGCCTTCACCATACAGCACACTCCGAAAAAGCCTTCATTTATGAAGACCATAATCTCCTCCAAGGCCAAATCAGACTGAGCCTTCCTAAGCTAGTTTCCTAGCCTGACTTTTCCTTTAAGCTAGACTTAGCCTTATAGTTTGACCTCCTATAAAGTCTAGCATCCCAGCCTAATCTTAAGGAAAATCTGACGAGTCTTCTAAACTTGATCAAGCCTAAGGCAGAACTTACCGAGCCTTCTAGATGAACTTTTCAAAGGTCATAATCTTACCAAGCTGAAATGCCAAACTTGACTAAGCCTTCCATATGAACTTATCCAAGGACAAGCCCTACAAACTGACCTTACCCAAACCTTCCAACCTAATCATTTCCAAAGACTTGACCCTTCTAAGCAAGCTCTTTAGTCCAACCTCAAATAAAATCTTCTCCAAAACTAGACCTATCTATGACTTTTAAACTGAATAGCTTAATTTCTTCCAAGACTACACCTTGCTTGACCTCCCAAAATGACTTTTTCCTAAGCTAAACTGATAGTCATTGGCCAACTAGCCTTATACCTAGTATGCTAATTTTCACCTCTAAGCTAGCTAATCAACCAGAAACCAAATGACCAAACCACTTTCCTTTATCATTTTAAAATGGGGGTGTGACGCCTTGCCCAAGCACCAATCTGATCTGCTAAAGGGAATTGAAATGCTTGTGTGGGAAAGAACTGACGAGGAAGCCCTCGGGCTTATCTTTGATAGGTTTGAAAATTATTTCTTAGGGTCACCACTTTAATTTATTTTCATTTAGGAAAATATCAGGAAAAAACTCATTTGACTCCAATTATTACCCAAAGGAAAAAAGATCACTAGCCTCAAAACCAAAGAAGATTCAAAGACTAGGTTTTTGGTTCATTTTAACAAAATAAATTTGGCCAATTAATATAAAAGTGACTTAAAATATATTTCATGAACAAACTAAAATGCATGAATAATTTATAATATGCATGATCATTCATTTCAACAATAAAGTAAAAACATAATTAAGGTTCAAAATAAGAGAAAATTAATATTATAATAAAATCCCAAACTTAGGGGATACCTCCTCTAGCCCTTATGGGTTCTAGGGAAGTTACACATTCTCCAAACTACACCTAATAATTAAGTAAAGGAAAACAAAATAAAAGTAAGTGAAGAAGGTGATAGGGGGGAGATTTGGTTAATTTTAGTTGGATTCGATGCCTGAACCAAGCATGCCTATGTATCCCTTTGAATGGGAATCATAACCCATGTAGTTCTCCTTTCTTGCAAAGGGGTTAGTTTAGCATAGCCACTTTATCATATTTTGATTGATTGATTAAAAGAGGATTGAGTTAATTAATAGATTTAATTGATTACCGAGTTGATTAGTTAGCAACCTAGATGAATCGATTTAATTAACTAACTAAAAAAAGCAAAGAAACTAAAAGAAAATTAAAAGAGAATAAGCTTACCTCAAATGGTAGGCGACGACTAGCTTGGGATGGCAGGCGGTAGCTGGCTTCGGACAGCAAGTAGTGGCTGGCCTCGGACGGCATGCAACAACTGGCTTTGGATGGCTGGCGGAGACTAACTTTGGTGGGCGGTGGCTAGCCTCGGATTGGAAAAATGAGCCTTAGGCAATAGACTTGCCTCGAATAGGCAGGTGGAAAGCCTTTAACTAGTTGAGTAGGAATCCCAACTTGCTTTGCGAAGCAAGGAGCAAATGCAAAGTAGTTTTACTTGAAGTAATGCTTTTCAAGCTTTGGAAGTTGGTGATTTCAACTTTAGAGAGGTCCTTTATATATAGGAGGAGGATTGAAGCATAGAAGGCATCAAATTCCAATGTGGGATTGCAAAAAATAAGGTTTTCACTGGAGTTGCCATAGAGAGCTTTGCGGCGCTGCAAAGCTCTCTGTGGTAGTGCCGCATAGGCCTTTGTAGCAACAGGCCTGTTTTGGCTCATTTTGCTTTTTTCTCTCGTTCTTGCTTCTTTCTAGTTTGTTTTTCATGATTCCTACTATGTTGTACTCATTGCTTAGTCTCAGATGATTTGAAAGGTTCAAGTGTCAAAAAGAAATGTTTTGATTTTCCAATTTTGAGAGTTTTTGACTTTTGAAGGTTTGTTTACTAATTCTAAGTGCTTTTAAGGTTTAAACACATGCTAGAAGGTGCAAAATTAAGGATTCATAGCTGCCCCCTCATTAGAATTGTCTTTATGTAAAAGATGATTATGATTACAGTGAATTTGAGGATGGGAGATGGTAAAAGGAACCAAATTAATATCTAGGTCAGAGTTTAAACATTTGGGTGAAGGTGTGGTTGAATTTTAAGGAAGATGCCCCTGGTATATTTGGGAGATCTAATAGTTGGTATCATTTAGTAGTTCTCCTTTCTAATTGGAGCTAAAAGCAATGTTCTTATCCGATAGGAATGATAATCTTGTCTAGTATGAAAGAAGGCGACCTTATCTAGCAATAATTGACAAAATAGTGATCCTGTCTGGTAGGAATGATGATGATGATCGTGTCTAGTAGGATCAATGAAGTGGTATCCTATCTAGTAGGAATGATGATGATGATCCTATTTGGTAGGAATGATGATCTTGTCTAGTAGAAAAAAAGGCGACCCTATCTAATAGGAATCGATGAAGTGGAGATCTTGTTTAGTAGGAAAGAAAGCGACCCTGTCTAGTAAGAATCGACGAAGTGGTGATCATGTCTAGTAGGAATGATGATGATAATCCTATCTGGTAGGAAAGAAGATGACCCTATCTGGTAGGAATCGATAAAGTAGTGATCATATCTAGTGTGAATGATGATGATAATCCTGTCTGGTAAGAAAGAAGACAACTTTGTCTGGTAAAAATCGACAAAGTGGTGATCCTGTCTAGTAGGAATGATGATGATGATCCTATTTGGTAGGAAAGAAGATGACCTTGTCTAGTAGGAATCGACAAAGTGGTGATCCTATCTGATAGGAATGATGATGATGATCCTATCTAGTAGGAAAGAAGACGACCCTGTCTAATAGGAAAGAAAATGACTCTATCCGGTAAGAATCGATGAAGTGGTGATCCTATCTAGTAGGAATAATGATGATGATCCTATCTAGTAGGAAAGAAGTTGACCTTGTTTGGTAGGAATCGATAAAGTAGTGATCCTATCTAATAGGCATGATGATGATGATCCTATCTGGTAGGAAAAAGGATGACCCTGTCTGGTAAAAATCAATGAAATGGTGATCCTGTCTGGTAGGAATGATGATGATGATCTTGTCAGGAGGAATCAACAGAGATAATTGATCTTGAAATTGATTTTTAAAAAGAGATTATTTATATTGACTAGGTTGATGATTTATCTTTCTTCGAGAGTTTAACAATTTGCTTTGATTTATATACTATTTAATATAAAAATGCTAGATAATTATGCAATGATCTGATACCTTGAACTTGTGAAGGGTCAATCCTGATATAAAAGTGTTGATCTTTGGGAGAAAGATTCCCCCCGCCCCCTCCCCCCCCCCCCCTTAATTTCAAAAAGGTGAACATTTGGAAGGAAGGTGCCCCTACTTTAGAATGATGGAGGAAAGTGACTTGGTCATTTGGTTGATTGGCTAGCCTAGAGGTGAAGATGGGCATGTCAAGTATGAGATTGGTTGGTTAATGGCTATCAAGTCGGCCTAGGAAAAAGTCATTCTAGACAGTCAAACAAGGTATGGTCTTGGAAAAGATCGGGCTATTCAGTTTAGATAGGTCTAACTTTGGAAAAGATTTGGTTTGAGGTTAAATTGGATAGCTTGATCAGGAGGGTCAGGTCTTTGGATCTTATTAGATTAGAAGGTTTAGGAAAGGTCAGTTTATAGGGCTTGTCCTTATTGAAGGCTCAGTTATGTCTAGTACTTTCGCTCAGTCAGGTTACAACATTTGGGGAGTTTATCTGGAAGACTCAATCAAGTTCTGCCTTAGGCTTGGTTAAGTCTGGCTTAGAGGATAGGTTAGGCTAAGAAATTAGTTAGGGATAGTTTGGTCAGGTGTTGGCTTTGGAGGAGATTATGGTCTTCATAAATGAAGGCATTTTGTGAATGGGCTTTATAGTGAAAGCTTTTAGGCTTAGGCTTCATAGTGAAGGCTTCTTGGTTTGGGCTTCATGGTAAAGGCTTTTAGGCTTGGGCTTTATAGTGAGGGCTTCTTAGGAGTGGTTTCCATAGTAAGGCTTCTTAGTTTAGGCTTCATTGGTGAAGGCTTTTAGGCTTGGGTTTCATAGTGAAGGCTTTCGGGCTTGGGTTTCAGGGTGAAGGCTTCTTAGTATGGAGCTTTATAGTGAAGGCTTTTTGATTTAGGTTTCTTAGTGAAGGCTTCATGATTTAGGCTTCATGGTGAAGGCTTGAAGATTTTTAGTTAAAAGGCTTTTAGGTTTTGACGATAGTTTATTAGCTTGGGCTTTTTTATAAGAGTGCTTTGGACCTTTTTTTTTTTTTTTTTTTGGAAGATGGAAGTCTTCATCTCAAGTATGGTGCTACAGGTTTTGGTCATAAGGATACCACAAGCTCATGGATAAGGGTTTACCTTTTGACATGGTTGCCTCAAATTTTTTATGCCCATTGGATGGTTGGTACATCTTAAATCAATTGGACTTTATGGGTGGTGTAGTTTGCCTAAAAGGCTTGGTCTTTTCAAGAATGATGAGATTTTGCCAATGAGACATGGAATGACTTAAGTGATTTGAGCCCTTCTTAAGTTTTGCAAGACATGACTTGATTTTGGTTATGCTAGAGAAAGCTAGCTTTAAGGATTATGAGTCTTGAAAGACTTAGGATCTTTAGTTTTGCCTATGGGCTTAGCCCTTAAAACATGATGAGACTTTGTCAAGGAAAGGGTGGTATGAGGCTTGAGCTTAAAAGGATGGAATGGTACATTTTGAAGTTGAGGAATGGTTCAAAGGTGGGTTGGAAATTTCAAAAAGAACAAGCCAAGATAACCTTGTCATTTTGAGATTGAAGAGACATTTAGGGTGACACTTTATTGGCTTGAACATAGATGAAGGACTGATGATAAGAGATAACTTGGGGATCATGCTCCTAATGAGAGATAGAAACATGATAGACTAGCAATGTAAGAAATTATGCCTAAGCTCTTTGACCTAAGTGATGAGACAAATTAGCAACAGATGATGATGACTTAGAAGAATATGCCCCCACTATAGTATAAGGGTATAGAAGACAATATCACTTTAGAGAATGAAACTTTAGTAAGGAATGATGACTTTGAAGACATGAGATGAGATAGATTAATTGAAGATGATTCGACAGCATTGGACATGAAGGAAGATGACTAGGATGAGCTTTCTCTCTCTCTCTCTCTCTCTTTTTTTTTTTTTAATAGCTCTAAGTTTTGCCTAAGTCACCCGTTTGGTTTTTCACTTAAAGAACTTGGAATAATGAAACTTGGGAGAAGCATTCCACCATGATATGCTGCTTTTCTTCACTTTGAGGGGCTTTAACCTTTGAATTTTGGATTTGATGAATCTTGTTGCCCCTTGTTGAGGTGTATCATTTTATTTTGTGCTTCAATTATTTAATGAGAGGTCTATTTCTTGACCTTCTTTGGTTAGGAACTGGTAAAACAATTGTTGATGGCACCTTAATTGTGGTAGATTTAATTGATGTTCATTTCTCTTTTTCTCTTTTTTTTTTCTTTTTCTCTCTCTCTTTTTTTTTTTTCAAAGCTCTTCCATGTTTAAAACAAGAAATACAAGTGCACAAATAATTAAAAAGATGTGAATGTTTTATTGCAATTGAAAATTTTATTACAAGATAACAAAAAGGAATCGACATGATTGACAAAAAATACATGAAAAGGAAAATAAAATGATAGACACAGACTCGAATTTAGACTCAAACTTTGAGATTTAGACTTAGACTCAAACTTAGACTTGGATTTCAATCTTAGATGGGTCAAATTAGCTGAACTTAAACTCTTCCATGTCATGCCACTTGGGACTAAGGTAAGGTGGGGTTGAATTAGGTTCGAGTTCTTGATTACTATTTGGGTTAGTAGTGAGGAATTCAGGTTGAGATGATGCACTTTGGATGCAATCTACAACCTTTGATGCAGTTACAACCAAAGCTTTGAAAGTCGGTAGATATTGGGTTATCAAGTGGGCTCGGTAGGTTGGAAGTAGATTCTTGACAAGGATGTCGACTTGTTCTTGGTCAGTTGGTTGTGAACCCTTAACTTTGCACTTCCCAAAATTACAAATCATTCAATAAGGAAAAGAATTAATTAAGACTTCTAAATCATTGTCAAATCATCTAGGACTCAGTAACAAGTCCAATGCGATTGGAATCATGGAAAATGGATGAAAAACGAGCAAGAATGGGCGAAAACGAGCAGAATGGGTGAATAAGCTCCAGTTGTCGTATACCGCAGAGCCTCTTTTGGTGCCACAAAGCCTTCTGCGGCACTGCCACAAAGGCTTGTGTAGCAACCTTAGTGATTTTCTATTCCTATATTGGAAATTTATGCCTCTATGCTTCAACTCTCCCTCTATATATAGATGGCCTCTTTACTCTTCAAGACACACAGACTTGGAGGCTTAAAAAGCACTGACTTCAAGTAAAATTACTTTGTCTTTGCTCCTTGCTTGGAAAAGCAAGTTGGGGGGGGGGTTTCTCTTTGATTCCTGCTTGACTAGTTTAAGGCTTTCCGCCCGCCTGTTTGAGGTAAGTTCATTGCCCAAGGCTCGTGTTCATCATATGGAGAAGGTGAAGCTACATTCTAGTGGCCCAAGGCTCGTGCCCCTTATGTGGAGAAGGCAGAATTGTGATCCGATCATCCTCTCCATCGGCCCTATGTCCCTAAGCTGCGAAAGCGCAAGGTAATCTTCTTTTCCTTTCTATTTGGTTTAAAGCTTATTTTCTTTTTTAGTTAGTTAATTAAATTAATTCATCTAGGTTATTAGCTAATCAACTTAGTAATCAATTAAATTAATTAATTAACTCAATCCTCTTTTAATTAATCAATCAAAACATAATAAAGTAGCTAGGCCAAACTAACCCCTTCGTGAGAAGGGAGAACTACGTGGATTCTGATTCCCATTAAAAGGGATACGTAGGCATGCTTGGTTCAGGCATCGAATCCAATTAAAATTAATCAACTATCCCCTTATCACCTTTTTCACTTACTTTTGTGTTTGTTTCCTTTGTTTTATTATTAGGATTAGTTTGGGGAATGTGTGACTTCCCTAGAACCTATAAGGGCTAGAGGAGGTATCCCCTATATTTGGGATTTTTATTTGTAATGCTAACTTTCTTTTGGACTATTACTTGCATTTATTATTGGATATATGGAATCAAAGGTCATGCATATTATAAATTATCCATGCATTTTAAATTATTCATGAAATATATTTTAAAATTACTTTTATATTATTTGGCCAAACATATTTTGTTAAACTGAAAACCTAGTCCCCAAATCCTCTTTGGTTTCGAGGCTGATATGATGCAAATTGGTATAAGTAAACTAATGAAATAATAATTTGTTTTGTGTGTGCATACATTCATTTCATTATATAATTGGTGCATTTAAATTTGTTTTTTAGTCTTGAAGTGTTTCTTAGCAAATATCAAATTTAAAAGGTGTAATGCTTGAAGAAGGACGCTTTTGCAAGGCTAGAACAAAGAGGCAAGACCATGCCGACTCGTCCCAGGCTGTCATGAGTCGTGACAGTAGCCTTCTATGCTGACTAGTGAGAAAGTGTGCTGACTAGTGACAATAGTCTATGGTGCCGAGTCATCCTCCCCCTATGCTGAGTAGTTACAGCACCCTTTCATGACATCTCTTCACAAACACACCTTTTTCAAAGGGGCACTTCTTGGGACACCTTGGGGTTTATACATACTTAGATTTGGCTTTATTCTTGATAGGAGATACTATTGTATTAGATAGGAAAAACTTACTTAAAATCCTTGTAAACACCTTATTAGAATTAAGTACTTGGTTTGTATCAAGTATCCTTCCATAAGGCACTTCAAGTTCAAGAATTTTGCAAGTCATTTCCTGAAGAATAAAGGAGTCTTCATTCATCAATCTTTCTTCCTTTCTTCTATTTTTATTTTACTATCCAATAGTGAATGCTTGCATTATTTCTTTGTCATATTTTACCATGTACTTAGTCTAATAGGTTGTTAGAATTGCAATGATGAATTAATTTTATGAACTACATTCTTAATATGCATGAATAATTTAGTTTCAATTGAGTCCTACATTATGTTATGTATGCTTGATCACCATATATAACTTGTTAATCATTTTGTTCACAATGAGAGTTGGGGCATTTTGGTGGAAATGCAATTGAAATTACTTAAAGGATAGGAAAGTACCTGGAGACAAGAAATCCACTTTGAGGGGTTAAAGAATTGGCATGGAACTTAATGGTTTTTGTTTATCTTTACAATGTCATAAGAGTGCTTGTAGACTCTAAATGAAAATACCCTTAATTGACAACGAGAGTTGCTTTTAAAGACTGATGGTCATATTGTCCAATGATTGCATGTATTTATATGTTGTTAACTTTTATAGTTCAAAATTAATTCTGAATTGTAATTCTATTATTCATTATTATTGTTATTAATTAAAATAACAATAAAACTTTAGTATTTTAGATTTGATAGAATAAATCAATATCTTTTATTTGTTGTCTACCTATCCATCTTAGTAATTACCCGGTTAATATAAAATTGCTCCAAATTCCCTAGAGTTCGACACCCTACTCACTCTGTACTTTGTCTTAAAGACCAGGGTATTAAATTTGACCCACATCAGAGGCTAGTGATTTTTTCCTTTGGGTAATAATGGGAGTCAAATGGATTTTTTTCTTATATTTTCCCAAATAAAAATAAATTGAGGTGGCGACTCTAAAACAATTTTCCAAAGATAAGCCTGAGGGCTTCCTTATGAGTTTTTTCCCAAATGAGCATTTTGATTCCCTTTAGCAGAGCGGATCGGTGCTCGGGCTAGACCTCACAATTAGCGACTCCACTAGAGATTAACTTTCTTTTAATAAAAGGAAAAATAAGTGAACTACTAATTGGTTTAAAAAGAGTTTGGCCTTTTAATATAATTGTGACTTTGTATGCATCACTTGTGTAGGCTTTTTGCCATTCAACCTAGTTTTAAGAAAATAATGGATAGTGAGTAGCATTGAGTGGGTAACTCTTCTTAAGTGTATTCGTTGATAGTGAAATCATCCACCCTAAGATGAATTCTTTGATCCTTTCAAAGGTGTAACAAGCATGCATGTATTATTGGACCCACACGAGGCTCCTTGACTCACATGTGGTTAGGTATATCACTGCTCTAGTGTGATAGGTGCCTAAACCAAGCCACCCTTTGACCCTTTCATGTAATGAATTTAGAACTTAGACTTTAAGTTGTATATGTCATAAAAGAAGCCTTATTGTATATTCATGAAATGACTTTTCATTCATACATACATACATTCATGCATACATTGATGATTCAAGAACCTTGAAATAAATGGAGGGCTCACCAAGCCCATGACTCATTAAAATACCCATTCCTTAAATACCAATGCTAACCCAAAGGTCTGTCAGCCTGTTGTATTACCTTGGTCTTATACTCATTTTGTCTACCTTTTTCCTTATCGCAAGGTACTTAAGATGGTTGAGGGAATAAGTGGATTGAAAGAAAGTGATATGAATGCAACTAATATGGAGGAAGAAGCCCAACTGGATTCATTCTTAACAAATCTTATCTTAAAGCAAGAAAGGAATTTTCAAGCTATTTTGGAGGCTCAGGAAGCCCAGTTCAAAGAGCAGAGATAGTCCATTTTAGAGGAGGTTCAAGCTATGATAAGTCAAGTTAGTCTTAGCTCAAATGCTACACCAATCCAAACCATTCCTAACATGACCCAAGCTACTGCAAATGCCTCTTTTTCCCCCCAATGTCCCTATTGACTTGACTAATAAAGGAAAGGCTATAGTTGTGTCACATCCCAACCTTATGAGATACGACGGTCCTAGAACATGGGGAGACATAAGGTCACCCACGCCCATAGAACCCATTAACATATAACAATCATGCCTAGGATCTTACCGAACCTCTTTCATTAACTCATTTAAAAACATTTAGATAATACCATAATTTGCGAAAGAATTAAATAAATCATTACATATAAAAATCTATAAGGAAAAATAATATAAATCTCTATAAGTATCAATTAACATTCCCAGAGCATCTAAAGACAAGACTTCATAACATAGTATTATTGATAACTCGGACAAGGAATTCCCTAAGCGAAGTAGGATGCTTGAGCCATCACCTTGCCTCCTCACATTTGCTCACCTGGAACCACACAAGGAAAAGGGTTGGGATAGATGATCTCAATGAGTAAACAAAAAGGGCTCATACATTTTCACATATTCCTTTGAAAGGAAACACATAGCTTGTACACATAGTTCATGGTTTATAACTCATGAATCAGGTTGCAATTTAGCAAGGTTCAATTTAGCAAGTTTGCAGAAATCACACTTATAACACTTATAGAGTGGAGACACTGCTCAATCCACTCTAACACATCAAGGAGAGGTGGCCTTTGCCAAATTCCAACTCCCATCACTTATAAAGCATGAAACTGATCAGGCTCCACGGGTAGAATTGCCCCTTCTAGCTGAGATGGATACACTACCCCTATCCATTGGGTTAAGACCATGTGCACAGGTTTCGATGATTACCCGCATCGGCACAAGGATTCTGCATAAAGGTTAAAGGTACCATAGCTAGAGCTATTGGTAAACACAACTAACAATATCACATATGGCAACAATAACATGTATTTCAATAACAATAGTAGTTTGGCTTACAACAATAATACAATAAAAGTGTAGTTCCAGAAAGAATATAAGTTAGGGTGTCTTTCACAAAAAGTTATCATTGGGTAACAAATTAGTTTTGGACCAAATGTCCCTTGGCAACCTAAGCTTGACAAAGAAATCATATAATAAAATAAAATGGAAAGAACTTAGGTTTCAAAGATCACAAAGGTTCACATAGCAATATATCACATTCTTGTAACACAACAAAATGTTGTTTACACTTATAACATGAATACGATGTTTACTCATAATTGTAACAAAAGCATTACGTTTACTCACCTTAGGGTTCCTTTGCTCCTAGTACTCGTAGTCCTCTTTGCACTTCTAAGGCTCCTCAAACTCTAACATAATATTTGATTTAATACTTAGTATTTATTTACTCATGATGTTCCTATCCCATAACTACCCATACACATATAGTATACACATTAGAGTTCACTCATAGGTGTACTCATCACTTGCACATATCACGTTGACTTAAAAGTCTTGCACACTCAGGCCTTATAGGCTCACATGAAAACACATTGCAATCATATCAATATCTTTTTAAGGTCATCACATTATCATTACCTCAATATCAATTCACTTATCAATTATCTTAGTTCACTTCACACTTCCATACATGTCAACTTGACAATTAATCCTTCAAACATCATGCTTAACTCTTATGATCTCTTTCACTTCATTAACTCATAACCATATATTCATCATCAAGTCATCATGACATCTAGTTCCAAATTCGTCAATCACATTTACATTCTAACCACAATATGATATCAAGATACCTTAAGTATGCCTTAAGTATACCAAAACACATTTAAGCTTATCTAGGATTATACCTTCAATTCACATGCAATTTTTCATCATCTACCATACATACATACATGTCAACAATCATCAAAACACATCACATTAAATTTATAAACACTTGGACACATTGGTTCATGTAGGCCGAATGCATCTTTAAGGTGAAAAACCAAATTCTTCTTCTTTTCGTGTTTTTCGTCTATTTCGAAAATATGCAAAAACATGGTTTAAACCAAGATTTTTCATGTAAACATAACAAAAATCATTTTAGAACTCAAATCCATAAGAATCAACCACTATTGGTGCCATTGATATATAAAAATTCAATCTTTTGCATTATAGTGCATAAAACATGAGTTTTCTTATTTTCAGTATTTTTCGGTCATTTCAGAAATATGCAAACAGGTTGTTTAAACCATTATTTTTCATTCAATCATTGAAAATATTAGTTTAGAACACATTATCACACAAATCGGCAGCCATAGGTAAGGTTTATACAAAAAAATTCCAAGTTCAAAGGCTTAGGTGAAAATCATGAGTTTCCGCACTTTCCGCGCATTTCGTTTATTTTAGCGATAAACAGATACATGATTCAAGTCATTATTTTTCATCTAAAAACAACAAATATCATATTAGAACATCAATTCACACAAATTGGAAGCCATGTATTCATGAAAGAATAGAATTTTTCAATTTCCAAATCCTAACACGAAAACCTTGAATTCCTTCGTTTTTTGAAACTTTTCGGTCATCATAAAAATATGCAGAAATATTATTTCATGCAATATTTTTTGTCAAAACAAATCAAAAATCAGTTTAGAATGCAAATAAACACAAAATGCGCCCCCCCACCCCCCCCCCCCCCCCCCCCTCCTTATGATGTCTATGCAATAAAATTGTGATTTTAAGTTATAGAATTCACCTTTCGAGAAATCTTGCGGAAAGAATTGTGTTTTCAGTAGAAAATAAATTTTCTCTCCCAAAATTTCACTCAAACAGAATTGAATCTATAGAAATCAGTAATCAAACAATTCAAAATAATTTTCCCATAATTTATTTCATAGAAAACAGTTTAGAAATCAAAAGAGATTAAAAACTTACAATTACAGTCACGAAATCACGAAACGGTAAAGTGTTTTCGATATTTCGGTAGAGAGAATTATTTTGAGAGGTTTTTCTGCCAGAATACAAAAAGAATGAGGGAGTGGCTGCTGGAAAACCCTTGCTGGCCGAAAATTTGAATATATATTAGGGTTGGAGTGGAATTTCCACTACCCTTAATGAAATAGGTTATGAGCATTTTTGTGTAGTGGGCTTTTGAGTATTGGGCCTTTTTCTTTAAAATTTCAGTTGAAGTGTTTTAGAAATGAAAATAATATTTTTCTTTTTAATTTTGGAGTATTTTCCTCAAAAATATTTATTTAAAAATATTTTAAAAATACCCATAAAATTATTTTATGCTTAAAAATTATTTTATGCATGAAAATTCATTTTATTTAAAATAATTTCTTTTATGCAAATGCATTTCATATAAATCATTTATTTCACAATAGCAACACATATTATGCATATTAAAATTAATTTAATATGTCACATACTCATCAATCACTTAGATCACACACATTCACACAAGCACACACTTAACCTTATAGATTCTAATTCAAGCAATTTATTACGAAAATTCCTAGGGTGGGTGTGGATTGTTACAAGTTGATGCCCCTTGCATTCCAAATATCATTTCACTCTCCATCCCAATTCCATATATTACCCAATCATCTATCACTTCCCAAATACCAAATGTCACCCATTCTGTCATGTCTTCTCTTTTGAATCTTTTTCAAGGAAAGGAATTTTCTTCCCATATGAATACTAAAGCCTTAATGGAAAAATTTGAAGCTATGGAAAAAACCCTCAAAAACATTAAGAAACATGATGATGTGATTGATGCCAGTTCCTTAGCTCTCTTTCCTAATGCCAGAATTCCACCAAAGTTCAAAATGCCAATGCGGGATAAATTCAATGGGACGACCTGCCCTAAGACACACTTGAAGATGTATGTAGAGGTAATGGTCCTTTAGGGGTTGATAATGAGCTCCTTGCCCAGTTGTTTCAACAATCCTTAACTGGAGCTGCTATAAAATGGTTTTTAAACCTGGATATAAGTTAAAAGAGGACTTGGGATGGTATCTGCAATACATTTGTTAAGCAGTATGAGTACAACATTGAAGTGGATATCACAAGGAGAGATCTAGAGACTACCAAGCAAAACCTGAAAGAATCTTTCTCTCGTTCCTTACAAGGTGGAGAGAAAAAGTAGCCCAAATGGTGAATCAACCAACAGAGCAAGAGCTAGTTGATATAATTATAAAGAACCTTTTGCTAGTATACCAAAATCATCTCCTTACTTAATACCTCCCAAGCTTTAGAGCCCTTATTGCCACTACCTCTAAGATAGAAGATTTGATCCAAATTGGCCACATCAAGGATGAGACCACCCATAGCAAATATAAGAAGAATACCCCTTATCAAGCCAATGTCACTACCTCAACTAATATGAGGGAAGGGGAGGTATCTGCCATTTCTCATCATCAGCCATTAAGATTGGACAAAAGGTCCTTTACTGAGCTGGGGGTTCCTTTGGTTGTGGTATACAAAAAAGCCTTAGAAGCCCCTAGAACCAAGTGCTCCTTCTGATCTGCTTCCTGCAAACTATAATCCTAATGAATACTGCGAGTATCATCAAGGGGCTGGCCATAAGACAAAGATATGTCAAACTTTAAAGCATAAGATACAAGATCTTATAGACAGTGGGGACATTATATCTCTCAAACTGAGACCTAACATTTCCACCAATCCTTTCCCTAACCACCAAATTAACCTCATCTCCACCACTAATCTCAAAGTTGATCCTATCTCTTTTGATTTGGTCAGCTTCTGAATATTATTGTGTTCTAGATTTGAGCAATCTTATGGAGGAGATTAATGCTATAACTAGGAGTGGCAGGATCTACCAAACACCTACTAAACAAGATGACTAGCCACCTATCCAACCTATCCCATCCCATGCTAAAAAGATAAAAGGAAGCATTGAGCTTGATGAAGATCCTATCCTTAAGCAGTTGAAAAAGACCCAAGCCAATATATCTATCTAGAGCCTTATCCAATCATCTTACCCTCATTGCCAAGCTCTTTGTAAGGCATTGAACCAATGCCAAGCTCCTATAGATATCATCCCTGAAACTTTAGTGGCTTCTCTCACTAGCACCTTAAAAGCTACCTCTATCTCTTTTAATGACCATGACCTGCCTAAGGGGGAGCTAAACCACAATCATGCCTTATACATAACAGTCCTTACTCAAGGGAAAACAATTCCTATGGTATTGATAGATAATGGGTCTGCACTAAATGTCTATCCATTAAAAGAAGCAAGCTGCTTAGGATTAGAGGCTTCGATCTTCATGCCTTCTGAGTAGATTGTAAGGGCATATGACAACACAAAAAGGGAGGTTCTAGGAGTAGCTACCATGGATGTCATCATTGGACCTGTCACTTATCCTATCTCATTTCAAGTAATTAATGTACCAGCATGCTTTAATCTCCTCCTTGGATGACCCTGGATACATCAAGCCAAAGCTATCCCCTCTTCCCTTCATCAAAAACTAAAATTTTCTTATGGATCCTTTATTGTCACTATTAAAGGGGATATGCATGGGCAAGTGAGGTACCAAGTTCTATGCCAATTCTGGAGATTCAACCTAAGCTACCCACTTTGCCATTGTCAGGTTTTACTTTTGAAATAGTGCAATTCATAGAGAAAGAAGGAGGTAAAGAGCTCGAGCTTATGCCTTTCGATTTTGATCCATATAGGAATATTTTTGTGGCTAATATGATGAGAAACATGAATTATTTTCCTGGATTAGGGCTAGGCAAAAGTCAACAAGGAGTAAGCCAGTTTAAAGAGTACCCTGTGGCTAATCCACCATTCAGTCTTGGTTATAATCTAACAAAAGAAGATCTAATTGAGGCAGAGAAAAAAGCCAAAGAAAGAATGGCAGCCCTTAAGAAAGGTGAATCATATGATTGGACCATACGCCCATATTTTAAAATACTTAATGGATACTTTATAAAGGAGGGTGAAAACTTTCGTTATTGTGGTTTTCTAGAGCCTTAGGTCTATCCTATCACTAAAAAGCTAATCACCGGTTTTGAACTCTTCTTTAATGTCAGGCTTTCCTTAGAAGACTATGAAACAGTTTTCATGTTGGAACAAGATTGCGAGGATAATATGGAGGCTGCTCTCTTTGAGCAGGTTTGCATGATAAGAGATGAGTTAACTTAACCAAATTCATCCAACCAACTCAAATCCAACCTGAGAACTGGTATTATGAGAAGAAAGGAGAGGTGGCCAATCAGAGTCCAAGCCCATACCAGAGTCTGAGTCTGAACTAGAGTCTGAGTCCAAACCAGAGTCCGAGTACAAACCAGAGTTTGAGTCCTTGCTAGAGTTTGAGTCTGAGTCCACATTTGAGTTAGAATCAAAGTCAGAGTCTATTAATTATAATTCCTCATTTGAGTCTATAGTTGACTGTTTTGGTCTTTCTTTTAGCTTCGATGTAATGATGGACAACGGGTCTTTTATTCAAAATAAAAGCTCATGTTTTCTACTTATGATCTTGTGTTTCCCATTTCTTTTCCTTTTCCTTGTCTTGAATCTAATTTGAATGAAATATTAAATGAAATAAAAAATGGCAAAGAATCTATAAGTTTTGGCACAAATGAAAAACCAAAAACTACATTCATTGCATCATCATGTCATGACAGGGATAGCTTGAGTAAAATGATCCAAGAATTTTCAGATTGCTTTGCTTGGGAACCTAAAGATATGACTAGGTTGGATCCGGATATAGCTGTTCATAAAATTCATGTTTATGAGCATGTGAAGCCCATCAAACAAAAGCTACGATGACTGAAGCCAGAGTTATCCTTAAAGATCAAAGAAGGAGTCACCAAGCAATTAGGCAATAGGTTCATTGAGCAAATCATATATCCTTTTTGGTTAGCAAACATTGTTCTAGTGCCGAAGAAAGAGGGAAAGTTAGGATGTGCATGGATTATCGAGATCTAAACAAGGCTTGCCCTAAGGATGATTTTCCATTACCTCATATTGATCTGTTGGTTGACCATATGGCTAGATATGAAGTAGTCTCCTTGATTGATTTATATGCAGGGTATAACCAAATTTAGGTCTGTCCTCCTGACAAAGAGAAGACTGCTTTTGTAACTGAGTACGGTACGTACTACTATTGGGTTATGCCTTTTGGGTTGAAGAATGCAGGGGTGACTTATCAAAGAATGGCCACCACAATTTTTCATGACATGATACATAAAAATGTTGAGGTATATGCCAATGACATGGTAATCAAGTTTGAAATAGCAGAGGATCACCTATATGCTTTAACGCAATTTTTCTCTAGACTCCGCCAATATAATCTCAAACTAAATCTTACCAAGTGCATATTTGAGGCATCGTCTAGAGTGTTTTTAGGGTACATAGTTAGCAAAAGGGGGATAGAAGTGGATCCAACAAAGTCGAATGCCATTTTGGAAATGCCAACACCCAAGATAGAAAAAGAAATTAAAAGCTTTCTTAGACCATTATAATACATTAGCCGGTTCATAGCTCAGTTAGCAGACATCTGTGGTCCAATCTTTAAGTTGCTAAAAAAGGAAACCTCTAAGTAATGGAATGATGATTGCTAAAAGCGTTTGAGAAAATCAAAGAGTACTTACTAAGTCCTCCTGTACTGCAACCACCAAGACCTAGAAAGCCTTTACTATTGTACCTCTCTATCACAAAAGAAGCTATGGGGGTAATGCTCACCCAAAATGCTACTCAATCACATAAAGAAAATGCCATTTATTACTTAAGTAAGCGCATGCTTACTCATGAACTCAAGTACAATCAAATCGAGAAGTTATGCCTTGCTTTAGTGTGGGTATGTCATAAGCTTCAAAATTATTTAAGTTCATATACTACCCATGTCCTGGCTGACAAGAGTCCCTTAAAGTTTCTCATGGAAAGACCAGTTCTCGACAGAAAGATGGCAAGATGGATGGCCATTTTTGCAGCTTTTGACTTGAAGTATGTCCAAAGGAAAGCTATAAAAGGGAGTGTGATAACAAATCAATTGTAGCCCCAATAGACAGTAACTGGTCAGAGCCAGAATTTCTTAATGAAGAGATTATGCAAGTTTAGCCAAAAGTCTAAAATTTGTTCTTTGATGGTATAGCTAATAGCAAAAGTTATGGTGCTATAATTGTTATAGTCACCCCGTAGGGAGAAAATTTGCCTATGACTGTCAAACTAGCTTTCAAGGTGACGAATAATGAGGAAAAATATAAAGCCTGCATAGCTAGATTAGAGGTTGCTATGAATTTAAGGATTGATTACCTAGAGGTTTATGGGGATTCAAATCTAATTATGTCCCAAGCACTTGGAAAATGAAAGATAAGAGAAGAGCGATCAGTTCCTTACCATAAGCACCTAGATGATCTCGTAGAAAATTTTCATGAATTATCTTTCCATTATTTACCTCATGCCAAGAATCAATTTACAGATGCTCTAGCAACACTCGCATCAATGCTAGACATGAGAGATGGGGAAATAATCAGACCTGTGGTGATTAGGGTGAAGCAAGAATCAGGGTACCATACTTTGTGCAAGAATATTCAACTGGCTAATCAGAAACCTTGGTTTTAGGACATCTTCAACTATCTCAAGAATGGAAAGTATCTGGAAGGGGCCTCTAAATCAAAACGAAGAACTCTAAGATAATTAGCCAGCAATTTCCTACCAAGTGGAGATGTTTTATATAAAAAGGGCCTAGGATAACATACACTTGAGATGTGTGACTGAAGAAGAAGCATAATAGATTATGAAATGGGTCCATGGAGGGGAAGAAGGGTTGCATATGAATGGGATCGCATTTGTTTGAAAAATTGCAAATCTGGGATATTTTTGGCTCACTCTAAATGAAGACTATGCGAAGTTTGTGCGAAAATGTCATAAATGCCATATTTATACCAAGCTACATAAACAACCTCCTATGCCTTTATAGCCTATAACTACTCTTTGGCCTTTTGTAACTTAGGGCATTAATGTCAAAAGAAGAATAAATCCCAAATCTTCTGCTGGTCACAAATACATCCTTGTAGCAATTGATTACTTCATAAAATGGGTAAAAGCAGCATCCTACCGAGTATTGGATTCAAAAAGAGTGGTTTATTTCATCCAAGCTAACATCCTTTGTAGGTTTGGAGTACCTTTTGTGATTATCACAAATAATGGGTCTTATTTTCAAAAGGAAGTGGTTCAGCTCTTGAAAAAGGAAAAGATCCAGCATCACAGATCATCTCCTTATCGACCACAAACTAATGAGGTAGTTGAAGCAACAAATAAGACCATCAAATCCCTTCTGCAAAAAATGACTGATAATCACAAACATTGGCATCAACAGTTATCATTTGCTCTGTGGGGATATAGGACTTCCATCTATACACCAACTGGGGCAACTCCTTACTCATTGGTATATGGAATGGAAGTTGTGCTGCCAATTAAGGTGGAAATCAAATCAGCCAAGATCATGAGAGAAAGTTAGATAGATGAGATAGAATGGATTAAAAGTTATCATAATTACTTGAGTGCTATTGCAGAAAAGAGAATGGATGCATTGTACTAACTACATGGTTACCAACAAAAACTGTCTCGACATTTTAACAAAAAAGTGAGAGATAGGGGCCTACAAGAAGGAAAATTGGTCTTAAAGGAAGTGCGGGCCCCAATGCATGATCCTACAGGCAAATTCAGGTTAAAATGGACTAGACCTTATGTGCTAAAATGCATCCTGTTAGGTGGAGTTGCCATTCTCATGGATTTTGACAGAATTGAATTTTCCAGCCATTACAACTTGGATCAATTGAAGCAGTATTTTGTATAATGATGCATTATAACTAGAACTATATGGACCTAATTCTCCAAAATGATAGAGAAAAGCATGTGATAGAAATAAGTTATGTAAGATGATACATAGGTAGCCCTCATTAGGTGCAGTCCAAATCATTAATAAAATTTCTTTTATGCCAAATTGTGTTGTTTCAATGCAAAAAAAAAAAAAAAGAGTAAATTAATAAATGTTTTATTCAAAATTAGATTTAAGAAGAATCTAAGAGTCTTGCTCACTAAAAACAAGAAAAAAATCAAAAAATTTTGCCTAATGTCCTAAATAATAGGTTTCCTAACTGTCAGTAGTCCCCTTTATAGAAGTGTCATCTTCTATTTCCTTAAGTAAAGTCACCCTCCTCATCTTCTCAAATGGCCAAGAAGTAGCAATCAATCATTTAGTGTAAGCCTTTGTCTTATCAAAGCAATGAGATGGAAGAACAACATCAAAATAATGGGCCCATCCATTAGTGACTGCCCTAGCAACAGTGTGTAATAAAAGTAGATTCAAAGATAGCTTCATCTAGGGGCACTTCTTACACATGGCCCATTTGGCGCATCACCCTTGTTCCTTGGTGGAATGTGACCATATTTAAACCTAGTAAATAAACCATCCTATAGCCGTAACTCATAGTCATAAACTTTTTGATCTTATACCAAGGACAAAGCCATAGCAATTCCTGGGGGTTGAGCTGAAACAGCCACTTAGTCCATTCCTTTTCAGAACTGAATTTCCTCATTATTATGTGAGACCGGTACCATAAGATGGAGTAGTCCTTTTTAGTAAGAGGACCAACCACTTTCAGATGATCCCTTAGCCAAATCTGTGTAGAAACATAGCTAAGTAAAAAAAAAAAAAAGCATACCTGCAGAATAATTAGACTCACAGACCAAGGCCCATCACTCCTGTAGGCTTGATCTAGACTAAGGGTTGTTTTTGCTAAGATGATCCCAGCAATAGAGCGACCTTCAGCCATCCAAAAAAATAGTTTAGTTAGCCTAATGTCCCCCCAACTAGTTGAACCTATAAAGAGATACTCAGTAGTCACACAAAAAGCCAAAGCATTCATCCGACGATCCTACCATTTCTTGTCTTCAAAGCCTCAAGGATCATAGAACTCAATAATTACAACAGTCAAGTCCACTGAATCATTCACAACCATAGGGCTAGCAGTTGCAGAATCCAATCCCAAGAGCCTTAGAAATGAATTGAAGTACCTAACTTTTAATGTGGGGGCAGCCAAGCTAGCTTCAGGATTAGATCCTAATAACACACTGAACTCTTTAAAAGTAGGGCACATTTCATCCATGCTTGCCCCATATCTAAAAACATGCACCTTAGGATCCCAATATTTCAAACAAGCACTCAAAAAGACCCAATCTAATCGAACCCCTCTCAAGGTTGGCATGGCACTAATCCCAAAAGTCCCCAAATTAATGCACTCCACTTGTTCAAGGTTTTTGGTCCATAAATGCATTGAATGACTAAAGTAGGCACCATGAGGGAAAGGGAAAGGAAAACTAAAGAGAAAGATGAGAGAAAAGTAAAGGAAGAAAAGTAAGTGAAGTGTGTTGAAAGCTGAAAATTCAATTGTGAAGATTTCAAAGCCATGAAAGGGGTATATATAGGGGAAAATTAAAGATTTTTATAGGAGTTGCCATAGAAGAGCATACAATTCCTCAAGTGTCTCTGCAGCACTACCACATATGTCTCTGCAGTGCTATAAAGAGCTCTTCAACAGCCGCAAATGGTTATATGGCACCACACAGGATGGCCGACTGCCGCATCCCAGCGGCAAGTTACTATGACCCTTATTTTATGCAGATCATGTAGTATTTGAGAAAATTTTGATGAAAAAAGAGAGAGAGAGAAAAAGAGAAAGATGGTGAAGCCCTGCCATGCATTCATTCATAGAAAAGGTGCATTGATAACATATATAAGTCAAATCTTTGCATGATCGAGTCATAACATCCATGCATCAAACAAACAAAATAAAACATGAGTCAAGTGTCGTGTCAACATGCATACATAATCATACATATAGTCAATATAATATTTGTATGACAGGAGGTAAGCTAACGAAGGCCTCACCGATGTCTCCTCCGATCTGCATCATCTCCCTCATCACGACCACTCAAAGTAAGAGTCACAGATAATGTTGTCCTCAAGCGATGAACCATCTCATAGTTATGGCGAGCCCAATCCTTATGGATTTGCATAAGGAAAAGATGAGTAAGCAACTGCATTAAGTGATAAAGAGTAAGCTCATAAAGGGGGCAGAAGTACATACCTCGTCTACATGATCTAGAAATGGGATAAAATCAATAGAGAGTTCGTCAAGGATCTCATCTCAAACTAAGCCATGATCGAGAGAAATGTAATTCAAGTCCTCTCTTGCCTATAAGTAGGCTGGAAAAATCCCTTGCTCACTCGATCCAGCCTTATCAGAAGGGGCATCTGCAGTCGACCTCATACCACCACTCCCCCTAGTAGCAGAAGTATGAATTGATCCTATGGTAGAAGATCTATAACTAGAATGAGCCCTCCTGGAAGAAAAAGGACACAAGGTAGTAGGTAATGCATGCAAAAGCTTATATAGTCACTCTAAAGGTCCAGGAAAGGCTCAACTAGAAGGCCTGCTGCTAATGAATCCTGATAAGGGATGCATGATCCATATTGCATCTTGGAAAGGGGGTCAACTGGGACAATCCTTTCTCCTGTAATCCAGCTGCGAACTCTCTTATTGAGGTAAAATATGGAATCGGTGCAAAAACATAGAAAGAGGCAATGGAAGACAAAGTCACACCAAACTAATGGTATGAGGTGATGAGTCAAAGTCTATCAGTAAAAGGTAACCACCAAACCTACAAAAAAAGAATAGAAGAGGAAAAATAGAATATCATAATGTGTGATAAAGACGATGTGTCAAGTATGTGTGCATACTTGTGATGATACTAAACGAGAGAAGAAATCCCGAATATGGCAAAAATCGTATCTCTCTTGATGATGGTGATTTTGTGTCCACTAAAGATAGCTACTTGAAATATGATTTGCTGTACAATCCCTCAAAGTGGGAGCGAGAAAAGGAAAGTGCTTAAAGGCACAATAATACATAAAGGAAAATAATCAGAAGACATAGGGATGTTGGGTAGAAGACAAAAATAAAAAGAGAAGAGCATACCTCCCAAATATAATTTAAGAGTTTATTTGTTAAATTATCCTTCTTGTTAAAAAAAAATTTTACAAGAATTTCTTAGCAAAAAATAAAGATCAAATGAAAATATAAAAAGTAAAAAATGAAAGAAAATTTATTTTATATAAAAATTTTATCATATTCTTTCTTATATAAAAAAAATTATATATATGTTAAATACACAAAACAACTCATTTTATAAAGTGAAAATAAAAACTTAGAAGCAAATGGAATTTAAGATTAGGGATGGCAATGGGTAGGTTAGTACAACACACTTACCCATATCCAAAGAGGTGCATGCTAAAATATTCTAATGAATTATTGAATTTAATAGATCATATTAAGATGATATTGAGGAGAAGTAAAGATAAAATAGAGTAAATTAATATTAATAAAGGAAAGAAATAAATGTCATAAACAATATTAATTTCAAATATAGTGAGTATGAAATATCTAAATAATAGATGCGTCTCAAGTATACAAAAGTGACTCTTTATTTTGCATTTTTACACTCAAAATTATAAGAAGTAAAAAAGGAAAACCATAGAATAGTATTAATTTAAAGAAAGCTTATTTAATTATAGAATCAGGGAGAGAAGAAGATCTAGAGAAAAGAAAAGAAAATTCAAAGAAAAGAAAGAAGATCCAAAGAGGAAAGAGAAGGGGATCTAAAGAGTTTGAAAATGGGAAATTTGCAAAGAGTTTAAAGAGAGCAATTCTAAGGAGAAAAAAAATGGAGACCTAGAAAAGAGAGAACTGAGGAGAGAGAAGGAGCAGAATGACAAAATGAGAGAATGAGAGAAATTTAAGGCTATGTTTAATATTATACATTAAGGATACAAAATGACTTTTTGTCCTCAATAAAATAATAAGGTTAAAGGACATTCTGGTAATCTCAATGAAATTGTTAAATGACTGAAAATCTATTATTAAAATGACATAATTTTAATGACTAGAATACAAATTACTTAAGGATATTTAGGTCAATTCGAACCTATTTTTATATTTAAGAAAATATAAGAATTATTTTAGATACTAAAATACTAAAAACTTTATATTAAATAATAAAATATTTAAAATTTTATATAAAATATATAAACTCGATAGTTCGAGTAGGATATGAATATGAGTATGGGTAGGGTACTACACTATCCGTACCCTACCCAAACTCAATGCTATTTTTTCAGGTATAGATTTATTTATACCCATTATCGAGTCAACTTGGATATTACCTGTTTTAACTGGATAGGGTTTGGGTGGGTACCCATTGATAGGGTACAAACTGCCATCCTTTTTTAAGGATTCTTTTTTTTTTATGCTCGAGTAATTTTTTTATGATGACAAAAAAAATGAAAATTTTATTATTATCATTTTCTTATATAAAAATTATATTTATTTGTTAAATATATTTTGTTTATAATATTTTCCTAAAAATATAAATAATATTTATGAATTAAAAATAATAATAAAATTTCAAAAAATAAATGCTAATGAAACTTAAATATTCTCAGAATTATTAACTAAATGCATCAAGGATATCATTGTCAATTTTAATAAATAAAATAAAGGAAAGAGACCGTTAGAAAATAAAAGAGGAGTGTTAATATTGCCATCCAAATAAAATTATATTTTTTATAATATTTATACTTATACTTTTTTCTAAAACTAAACTTATATGAAGTTACAGTTGGAAAAATAGTGAAAAAAAGAAAAACAACAACCCAAAGGAAATTCTACTTATATGTTACAAAAATAAGAACAAAGATAAAACTTAATAAGAGAAAAATTAAAATATTTATGTAGGAATAATCCAATAAATTGGCTTGAAACACAATGAATAATCAGTTTCTTAAAAGCGAATGCCTTCACTCCTTCTCAAGTTTTGCTATGGGATGAATATGCAAATTGTTTTAGTTGATATGACAAGTCTTGAAAATTTTTTGCACTTAGCAAATAGTAAAAGGAATCTATTAGGAATAATGGAAATTGTGTTTTGATCTTTCTTGTATGTATGAAAAATTTATTTCTAATTTTCTCTGTCTTCTCTTATGTCTATATATAATTCAAATGGTGGTTAACGAATGACAACTTTTCAATTAAAATTGTAACTATTGATGCAATTAATCTAAAAGTTATAACTTCTCAAACAAAGTTGTAACCTTTGATACAAATTAATTAATTTATATTTAAACAAAATAAATTAATTCTAACAATCCCCCACTTTTTTAAATATAAATTGTAATATTCAACTAAACAAAGATCAAAACATATTTATGCTTAAAATAATGTATCTTTCGATTTGAATACTATCTTAGTATAATAACACAAGATGAAATCGAAATCCAATTAGCATTTAGCTTTGAATAAGTTATTTCTTGTGAGTCCATCAGTGTTAATATATACATAAACATTTCATTCTTTATTCCACTCAAACACTCACTTAGCACTTATTATAGCCATGAGCTATCCATTTTCATAAGTTTTTATGAGAGTAACTCCAAAAAACCCTCAATCAAAGTGGCACCACTTCTAAACTTATATAGGTGAAGTTCTTCCAGTGTTTTTGTCATATTAAAGACACTTGTTCCTAGAACTGAAGTTCATTAAGTGTATTAAACTCAACTCTCAAACTTATGACACCAGTACTTTTCTTATGTTTAATTTAAGTACTTAAACATCCACTTATTAATGACTTGTTTTTACCCTTTAAACTTAAGAACTATTTGTTGAATAGTGTTAAGCAGGGTTGCTATCACCGGTGGATTTAATTAAGGAGTTTTAAACCCAACATGCATGAAGTTGATTTTACTAAACCTCTTGCGAGAGGTTTAGTACAAGGAGGCCAAATTCTTGTTTTATTTCACAAATTTGAGAGAAATTATTCCATCTCTGATTAATTTTCTCACATAGTCATGTGTAAGACTTATGTGTCTTAACATCCCTTTATATATATATATTACTACAAGCTCGAGTAAGAATGGCTTGACTATGACAAATAATTGAAATGGAACTCACATTCTTTGAAATCAATGAAATTTTTAAAAGAAAATCCCTCAACCACTTTGCTTCTTTGCTTGTTTCTGCTAAAGTAATAAATTATGATTCCATAGTAGAATGTGTTATGAGAGTTTGTTTCTTAGACTTCCAAGAAATAGCACCACCACCCAAAATAAACAACCAATCAATTGTGGATTTGTTTTCTCCAACACTCAATATCTAACTTATGTTGGTATATGCTTCTAAGATAGTAGGGAAATTTGAATATTGTAGACCTAGTTCTTTAGTTTTCTTAAGATAACCAAGAACTCTACCAATGGCCTTCAATGTTCAACATTAGGATTGCTAGTAAATCTACTTAATTTACTAATTGCAAGGCTATATCGAGTCTAGTGCATTATTGGAAATTTTATCAAATAAAAATGGTAGTTTTTTTTTTTTTAATCAAAGGTTGTGTCCTTTCTAAATGTTGTGTCTTTTCAAAAGATCATGTTCTTTCTAAAGGTTGTATCTTTTCAAAAGATTGTATCTTTTCTAAAATATGTGTCTTTTGTGGAAATACTTTTAAATAGGTATTTGAAATTAAATTATAATGGAATTTTAATTTTCATTCTTGCCATTAATTCTCCAAGTGGTTGAATTTAATATTCTCTAATTCTTATTTAGAAATTCTTTATTGTTTGCTCAATACAGATTTTCTAAAGGCTTGTCATATCTACTAAAACTATTTACATTAAACCCATAGCAATCATATTGATAAGAGGGTGCAAATATTATTTTAGGAAAGCAAATTTACGTGTTTCATGCATAAATTTCCTATATTATTGATTTTGTATTGATTCTTTATAGTTGGTTTCTATAGTGTATTTAATCCTCTTCATTATTATATTTTTCTGACAATCTAAAATTGATATTTTTAGGTTTGTACGATTCACCATGGAAGCCACAAATACCATTAAATTGTTGAATCAAGATTTCGTTCATGTGAATCCTTTTGATGGAATGAATTTCACGTGTTGGCAAGACAAGATAAAGTTCATGTTGACTTCTTCAAAACATGTGATGAATATATGGTGACAATTTATCTTTATATCAATGATATGCTAATAGTGAGCAATGACATGATATGTGTTATAGAAACAAAGAGATTTCTATCTTTGACATGAAAGGTGTTGTAGAAACAAAGAGGTTTCTATCTTCAAAATTTAAAATGAAATATTTTAGGCAATCTGATACCATAATGGGTATAATGGTAAAAAGAAATAGTGGGGGATATGTTTTGAGTCAATCTCATTACATAAAGAAAGTACTAAAAAAATTTCGTCACTTAAAAATCAAAGTGCGCATAGTGAAGTATACAATAGAAAGTTAAGACACATAAGTCTTAGACATGATTATGTGAGGAAATTAATTAAGAGTGAGATTATTTCACTCACATTTGTAAAAACAAGCGGAATTTAGTTTTTTCGTTCACCAAGAGAAGTTGTAAGATTAATGTCAAGATGGATGGGGCTGAAACTCCTTAAATAAAGATCCATCAATGGCAGCAACCCTATTCAATATTATGAAATGAGTAATATACAGTTCAAAGGGTAAAAACAAGTCATTAACATATGGAGTAATTCAGCACTTTGAAATATTTTACGAGTCTCATCTAAAGATGCTAAAGTGCTGGTTATCACCGAATGAGGGTTGAGTTATTTATACTCTTAATGAAGTTCAGTCAAATTAGGACAAATATCTTAAAGAGTGACAAAGATACTGGAAGAATTTCACCTGAATGAACTTAGAATGATGCTACTTCGATTGGGAGTTAGAGTTTCTCTTATAAAATTTCATGAATGTTGGATCAACTGATGGCCTTGCAAGAGTTGAATGCGTGATTGTGTGAAATATGAGAATACTTTGTATTTATATGTGTGGTAATGCTTACACTAAAATAATATTCAAATCAAAAGATATATTACTTTATTCATAAATACTATTTGTGAGGCCTCGCCCGAGCACCGACCCAGTCTGCTAAAGGAAACCGGGATGCTCATTCGGATTTAGACTCATGATGAAACCCTTAAGTTTAGATAGGTTGATTTTGAAAATGATTTTGAGAGTCGCCAACTAAATTTTATTTAATTGGAAAAACATTAAGGAAAAAAACCCAAGTTGACTCTAATTTATTAATTTTTACTTTAATTTGCCCATGGATAAAATCACTAGCCTCGAACCAAGTTGAGCTCGGGAACTAGGTTTTTGGTTTTAAATAATCTAAATTTGGCTCTTAAATTTAATTTGACTTAAAAATTAATTTCATGAATGACAAATATTATAAGATGAAAATTGTAAATAAGATGCATGAATATGACACGAGTGCAAAGTAAAAATTAAAATAAAATATCCACAAATTAAAAAGGAAAAAGAGATTGATAGATATTTGGATTTGAGGTTTGGATTTAGATTCCAAACATGCTAATGTGACCTATTGAATGGGGATCAAAACAGATGTAGTTCATTCCACGATTAAGTGGAGGGGTTTAGCAGTTGTTCAAATTAATTGATTTGATTTGGGTTTGAGAGAAAAAGACTAATACCTTGACTTTTGGCTGGCGGAGGGTTTTACCGGATTGAAATTTTGTTTTATCGGGACCGGGTGATTGAAAGAATCGAAAGATTAATTAATTAATTAAAATGATTAATTAACTAATTAATATGATGAAATGGATGGATTGATGGATTAATTAATTAAAATGATTAATTAATTAATTTGGATAAAGGGTGGATTAAGAAAAAGGATTAATTTAATTTTTGAAAAAAGAATGATTTTTGAAAAAAAGAGTGATTAATTAATTAATTAAAAAGATTAATTAATTAATTAATTGAGTCATTAAAAAAGAGTTTTAGTTAATTAAAAAGATTAATTAACTTAGTTAGAGTGAGATAATTATTTAATTAAAAAGATTAATTAATTAATTAGAGAGTGATTGAAGGGAGAAGAAGAAAGAAATTTGAGGATAGCAATCTACTCTAATTCAAGAGATGTCCAAAAATGAGAAATGAAGGAGGGTATTTATAGAAAAAGTGGGTGAAGGTAGTTTGGGTAATGAAAATGTGAAAAGTCCATGAGGAGTAGGGTTAGAAATTGCTGAAAATTGGACTGAAAGGGATAAAAAGATCGTTTCTGCATAGGTGGGGCCTACCGAGCGGTCAGAAGGTTGCAAAACCTGGTGCGGCACTGCACCAGGCTTTTGCGGCATGTGGCATATAGGGCATGCGGTGCCACACGCCTACCGTGCAGCATGCCACATGGCGCTAGCACATTTTTTGAGATTTCTCTTTTTTTTTTTTAAAGATTGTTTGGTATGGAGGAGTTTAGGAAATTCGGATGTCTGGTAGCAATGTAATCGAAGGCTAAAAAATTTTCTTTTGGAAACCGCCGGCTAACCAGTTAGCGGGACCACTGTAATGGCTCTGCATAACGCGTTAAACTCAGCAAGTGCTAAGGTTGCGATTGGATGATGAGAGTGTAAAATTGAGGGTTCACATTATTTAATCACTTGGAGAATTTTATTTTTATTTGAACAAGTGGGCGATCATTGGAAATTTATTCAAATAAAAATGGTATTTCTTTATCAAAGGTTATGTCCTTTCTAAATATTGTGTATTTTCAAAAGTTCATGTTCTTTCTAAAGGTTGTATCTTTTCAAAAGATTGTCTCTTTTCCAAAAGATGTGTCTTTTGTGGAAGTACTTATAAATAGGTAGTTGAAATTAAATTATAATTGAATTTCAATTTTTTATTCTTGCCATTAATTCTCCATATGGTTGAATTAAATATTCTCTAATTCTATTTAGAAATTCTTTTATTGTTTGCTTAATACAGATTTTCTAAAGTTTTGTCATATCCACTAAAACTATTTGCATTAAACTTATTGCAATCTTTGTTGAGAAGAGGGTGCAAATATCATTTTTAGGAAAGCGAATTCACGCGTTTCAAGCTTAAATAAATTTCATATAGTCTCAATCTTGTATTTATTATTTATAGTTGGTTTCCATAGTAAAATTAATCCTTTTCATTATTATATTTTCTAACAATCTAAAAATGATATTTGTAGGTTTGTATAAATTCACCATAGAAAACACAAATGCCATCAAGTTGTTGAATCAAGATTTCATTCATGTGGATCGTTATGATGGGATGAATTTCACATGTTGACAAGATTAAGTCAATCTCATTATATAGAGAAAGACTAAAGAAATTTAGTCACTTAAAAATCATGTGTGTATCATGAAGTACACAATGAAAAGTCAAGACACATAAGTCTGAGACATTATTATATGAGGAAATTAATTAAGACTGAGATTACTTCACTCACATTTGCAAAAACAAGTGAAATTTGGCTAATTTCTTCACCAAACCTCTCACAAGAGAAGTTGTAAGATCAACATTAAGATGGATGGAGCTGAAACTCCTTGGATAAAGATCCACCAATGGCAGCAACCCTACTCAACATTATGAAATGAGTAATATATAGTTCAAAGGGTAAAAATAAGTCATTGACATGTGGAGTGGTTTAGCACTTTGGAATATTTTACTAGCCCCATCTAAGATACTAAAGTACTAGTTGTCACCAAATGAGGGTTGAGTTATTCATACTCTTAATGAAGTTCAGTCAAATTAGGACAAGTATCTCAAAGAGTGACAAAGATACCAGAAGAACTTCACCTATATGAACTTAGAAGTGGTGCCGCTTCGATTAGGAGTTAGAGTTTCTTTCATAAAAGTTTATGAATGTTGGATTAGCTTATAGCCTTACAAGAGCTAAGCAAATGATTGTGTGGAATATAAGAATACTTTGTATTTATGTGTGTGGTGCCGCCAGTGTTGTCATTAGGAATAAAAAATTCAAAACTTTTTATGCTATTTAGGATTTCAATTTCACTTTGTGATGCTTACACTAAGAAAATATTTAAATCAAAAGATATATTACTTTATTCATAAATACTATTTAATCATTTGGAGAAATTTATTTTTATTTGAACAAGTGGGATTGTTGGAAATTTGTTCAAATAAAAATGGTAGTTTTTTTTTTTTTAATTAAAGGTTGTGTCCTTTCTATATGTCATGTCTTTTTAAAAGATCATTTTCTTTCTAAAGGTTGTATCTTTTCAAAAGATTGTGTCTTTTCCAAAAGATGTGTCTTTTGTGAAAAAACTTATAAATAGGGAAAATAAATTATAATAGATTTTTCAATTTTTATTCTTGCCGCTAATTCTCTAAGTGATTGAATTAAATATTTTCTAATTCCTATTAAAAATTCTTTATTGTTTACTCAATACAGATTTTCTAAAGGCCTTTATATCCACTAAAACTATTTGCATTAAACCTATAGCAATCTTTTTAAGAACAAGGTGCAAATATCATTTTTAGGAAAGCAAATTCACATGTTTCAAGCTTAAAATAAATTTCTCATATTATTGATCATGTATTTATTATTTATAGTTGGTTTCTATAGTGTAATTGTGTGAGGCCTCGCCCGAGCACTGGCCCGGTTTGCTAGAGGAAACCAGGATACTCATTCGGGTTTAGACTCACGATGGAATCCTCAGGTTCAGATTGGTTGATTTTGAAAATGATTTTTGAGAGTCGCCACCTAATTTATTTTTAAATAGGAAAATTAATAAAAAATCTAGTTGACTCCAATTCATTAATTTTTTAATTAATTTACCCATGATAAAATCACTGGCCTCAAACCGGGTTAAGCTTGGAGACTAGGTTTTTTATTTTAAATAATCAAAATTTGGCTCTTAAGTTTAATTTGACTTTGAAAACTTGATTTCATGAATGACAAATATTATAAGATGATAATTGTAAATAAGATGCATGAATATGACATAAGTGCAAGGAGAAAAATAAAATATCCATAAATTAAAAAGGGAAAAGAAATTAATAGAGATTTGAATTTAGATTCCAAACGTGCCTACGTACCCCATTGAATGGGATCAAAACCCATGTGGTTTGTTTCACAATTAAGTGGAGGGGTTTAGGAGTCTATCAGATTGATTTTAGTTTGGGTGTTTGAGAGTGAGCGAAAAAGGTTGATACCTTTGTTTTTGGTGGGCGGAGGGTTTTACCAGACCGAAATTTCATTTTATCATAACCGAGTGATTGGATTGATTGGAAGATTAATTAATTAATTAAAATGATTAATTAATTAATTTGGATAAAAGGTAGATTGAGAAAAATGATTAATTTGATTTTGGAAAAAGAAATTATTTTTGAAGAAAGACTGATTAATTAATTAATTAAAAAGATTAATTAATTAATGAATTGAGTGATTAATTAAAAAAGAGTTTTAGTTAATTTAAAAGATTAATTAACTTGGTTAGGGTGAGGTAATTAATTAATTAAAAAGGTTAATTAATTAAGTAGAGAGTGGTTGGAGGGAGAAGAAGAGAGGAATTAGTAGATAACCATCAATACTAATTCAAAAAGTGTGTAGAAATGAGAAGTGGAGGGGGGTATTTATAGGAAAAGTGAGTGAGGGTAGTTTAGAAAGTGAAAAAGTGAAAAGACCAAAAGGGTAGAGCTAGAAAAAAGCTGAAAAATCATATTAGAGAGTATTTTGGGGACTGCAGGTGGGCATGGAGCCCACACCACCGGAGGGCTGGGCAGCGCCACCAGGCCTCTGTTCGGCGCCACTAATGTTATGGGCAACGCACTGCCCAGGAGGGTGGCGGCGATGCCCAAATTGTTGGAGGCGCCGCTAGCTGCTGATGTAGCACTTTTTTTCTTTTTTTTTTTAAATATTGATTGTTGGTATGAAGTTTGGAAATTTTGGATGTCTGGTGGCAATATAATTGAAGGCTAAACAATTTTCTTTCGGGAACCTGATATGGGTCAAATTTAATACCCTAGTCTCTAAGACTAAGTATAGAGTGAGTAGGGTGTCGAACTCTAGAGAATTTGGAGCAATTTTATATTAACCGGGTAATTACTAAGATGGAAAGGCAAACAACAAACAAAAGATCTAATTTAAAATACCAAAATTTTATTGTTACTTTAATTAATAACAGCAATAATGAATAATAGAATTACAATTCAGAATTAATTTTGAATTATAAAAGTTAACAACATATAAAAACATGCAATGATTAGAGAATATGACCATCAGTCCTTAAAAGCAACTCTCGTTGTCAATTAAGGGTATTTTCATTTAAAGTCTACAAGCACTCTCATGACATTATAGAGATAAACAAAAACCATTAAGTTTCATGCCAATTCTTTAACCCCTCAAAGTGGATTTCTTATCTCAAGGTACTTTCCTATCCTTTGAGTAATTTCAATTGCATTTCCACCAAAATGCCCCAACTCTCATTTTGAAAAAAATAATTAACAAGTTATATATAGTGATCAAGCATATATAACACAATGTGGGACTCAATTGAAACTAAATCATTCATGCATATTAAGAATGCAGTTCATAAAATTAATTCATCATTGCAATTCTAACAACCTATTAGACTAAGTGCATGGTAAAATATGATATAGAAATAATGCAAGCATTCATTATTGAATAGTAAAATAAAAATAGAAGAAAGGAAGAAAGATTGATGAATGCAAACTCCTTTATTCTTCAGGAAATGACTTGCACAATTCTTGAAGTTGAAGTGCCTTTTGGAAGGACACTTGATCCCAAGTACTTAATTCTAATAAGGTGTTTACAAGGATTTTAAGTAAATTTTTCCTATCTAATACAATAGCATCTCCCTCTAAAATAAAGCCAAATCCAAGTATTTATAAGCGCTAAGGTGTCCCAAGAAGTGCCCCTTTGAAAAAGGTGTCAAAATTAAAGGGTGCTTTGAAAGGGTATAGTAACCACCCTATCACGAGTCGGCACCAACTGTGCCGACTAGTGACATTCCCTCACTATCACGAGTTGACACCAACTATAACAATTGGTGACAGCCTTGAAATCCTTTCATTGGCTTGTCTTTGCTCCTAAGCTTGGCACTTGGTTCCATTTTGGTCCTTAGCTTCCATTTTCAATCAAAATCATCTTCTTACACCTATATTATCCTATAACACTCAAACAAAAGATCAAACAGACATTAGTATAGAAAATTAACACAAAACATGCATGCATTTAAACAAAATTAGTAAAGATATTATTAGTTTAGTTATGCCATTTTGCATCATATCAAATTCTCCCATACTTAGATCTTGCTTGCCCTCAAACAAGAAGAAAAGATAAAAGAGAAAAAGAAAAAAAATGTACTTAACTTTTCCAAAATAAATGTAGCAATCTTACTAAGTTAACTTTGAGTCATGCAAGGAGTATAGTACTAATGTATCAATGAAACAATTTTAAATGCCTAACAATGGTAAAGGTGACAAGTCTTATAGTATAAGCCCTAAGTTTGTCTAATTATCTCATTCCTATCAAGAGCAAAGTCATATTTTATAAAGTCAAAGTACTAATGATACTTTTCTATAAAAAAAAATCCATTCATTAAGTCAATAATTCTAAAGATATAAATAGCCTTTAGGAAATAAGTTATGCACCTATATCTAGTATCATGGCATTTTTGGACACTTTTTATTTTTACTTTACTTCTTTTCTTTTCTATTCTTTATTTTATATATATATATATATATATATATATATATACACACACACACTAGTATTACCATGTATGTTTTTTCAAATTGAATGCAACTAAGGAGCATACTCATTTGCACACAACTTACTCAACATACATATATTCACTAGTAAAGATTGTTCATTCTTTTTTTTTTTTTTTATGTGTGTCCTCATCCATTATTGACTAGATGCATTACTCATATTATGGCTATAGTTTCCCTTAGGCAACTTAAATCCCTAAAAATCAAAACTTAAATCCTTACAATTTTAGCATTTAAGCATAGTTAGGAAGTTGACTAGATAATTTTTAAACTTTGAAAATAATAAAAGTGAGATAAAAAGACAAACTCAAAACAAATGCTACAAAAGACTTAAATATTTTACCAATTGGGCATAAAATTATTCATTAAATTATTATAAAGTAACTCCTGAATAAAACTTAAAATGACTCTAAGTAAGATACTACTAAAGAATGTGGAGAAAAGTTAAGTTTGAAAGTTAAAATTTTTAAAATTTTGATGCAAAAGGCAAAGACTAAACTAAGAAAACTAATATGCAAAACAAACAAACAAACACACAAAGCAAAGTAATAATAATTAAAATTCTGACTTCTATCCCTCCCCCATACTTAAACTTCACATTACCCTCAATGTAAAACCCAAAGAAAATAAAGTAAAGGAAAGGATAGAAGAAACTCCCTCATATTCATTGTGGTGAAGGAGATGGCAGTGGAGACTGAATGATGTGGCCGGATTTCTCAAAGTATTATTCCATCTTGTATTCCATCTTATATTGCCTCTAGTTCATTTGATGGTTCCAAGTCTCTATACTCCCCAATTAGCATTGCAACCCTTTAGTTTTCCAATAGGTGCTCCAAAATGCTAGACTTCCCACTTAATGAGCCACCATACCCAAGGAGATGATATCTCTAATCTTTAGAGTTGAGAATTTAGCACCTTCTTCATGTGAGAGGATAGGGAAATTTGCCGCATAAATGGATGCCAAATCTTCCATTGTATGTTCTTCTTGTGTCCTTGAAGATGAAGAGCCCTTTGTCTTACCTATATTAAAATGAAAATAATGCAGGAAATAGGAGAGAAATATGTTTCTATCACATGAAGAAGAAGATGATGCTTAGGGAAATGGAAATAAATGGAAGAAAGTTAAAATAGATGAAAGGGATGCTTAAAGGACCCATGTATAGGAATTGGGAGTGTGAAAATTTATGAAAAAGGGATGGAATTAGGTGGTTGTGTAGGTTAGGGTGTAAGAAAGATGTGAAAGGTCATGACCTTTGGGAAGAGTTTTGTTTATTTTGGGAAGAGTTATTACTGATCATTGATTTAGAATTTGAAAAGATGTGTAGAAGAAGTTAAATTTGACTAAAATAAAATTGAAATTAAGAAATAAAGAATGTAAGAATAGAAAGAAAAAATAAATGAAAATAAAAATTGAAAGAAATTCATAATGTGGTCTGTGTACTGTGACGAGTCGTCATCAAAGGCACGACTCGGCATAGATAGCTTCTGTAATGAGTCGGCACAGACTGGCACGACTTGGCACAAAAGCAAAATTTACACCTTTTTTTTAATGAATGAAAATTAAAAAAATAAAAACCTAAAACAACTTTTCACTACCCTAAGTTAATAAAAATTCTAATCAAAGTCCCCGGCAACGGCGCCAAATTTTGATGTGGGTCAAATTTAATACCCTAGTCTCTAAGACTAAGTATAGAGTGAGTAGGGTGTCGAACTCTAAGGAATTTGGAGCAATTTTATATTAATCGTGTAATTGCTAAGATGGATAGGCAAACAACAAACAAAAGATCTAATCTAAAATACTAAAGTTTTATTGTTACTTTAATTAATAACAACAATAATGAATAATAGAATTATAATTCAGAATTAATTTTGAACTATAAAAGTTAACAACATATAAACACAGGCAATGATTGGAAAATATGACCATCAGTCCTTAAAAGCAACTCTTGTTGTCAATTAAGGGTATTTTCATTTAAAGTCTACAAGCACTCTTATGACATTGTAGAGATAAACAAAAACAATTAAGTTCCATGCCAATTCTTTAACCCCTCAAAGTGGATTTCTTATCTCTAGGTACTTTCCTATCCTTTGAGTAATTTTAATTGCATTTCCACTAAAATGCCCCAACTCTCATTGTGAACAAAATAATTAACAAGTTATATATGGTGATCAAGCATACATAACACAATGTAGGACTCAATTGAAACTAAATCATTCATGCATATTAAGAATGTAGTTCATAAAATTAATTCATCATTGCAATTCTTATAACCTATTAGACTAAGTACATGGTAAAATATGATATAGAAATAATGCAAGCATTCATTATTGAATAGTAAAATAAAAATAGAAGAAAGGAAGAAAGATTGATGAATGCAAACTCCTTTATTCTTTAGGAAATGACTTGCACAATTCTTGAAGTTGACGTGCCTTTTGGAAGGACATTTGATCCAAGTACTTAATTCTAATAAGGTGTTTACAAGGATTTGAAGTAAATTTTTCCTATCTAATACAATAGCATCTCCCTCCAAAATAAAGCCAAATCTAAGTATTTATAAGCCCCAAGGTGTCCTAAGAAGTGCCCCTTTGAAAAAGGTGTCAAAATGAAAGGGTGCCTTGAAAGGGTATAGTGTCACATCCCACTCTAGGGATGGACAGTCCTAAGGATTGGGTAAGCCTAAAGCCACCTAAACCCATAGAACCCCGAATTATTATATTAAACAACTAGCATCCACAAAAAAAATACAGTAAATATTCTGATATTTATTAATATTCATTTAATTTACATATAATTTATACATTTAATATTTATTACAATTCCCAGTCTAAACTATACTAAACCACCAATTACCATGGAGTTTCTAATATTTTCAACCATCAAAATAAATATGAATATTACATGATAGGTTCCACGCAGGAGGGAGAAGCTTTGCTGGAACCACTGGTCTACTCACCACCGGAAAATTTATAAACCACTAAAATGATGAGATAAAATCGCAGTGAATAATATATGCATACATACATATACATAAAAAAAAAAATAAAAGAGCAAGAGAAGCACTAATTTAAATAAACGCATGAAAGTAAAGGTGACAATCATATTGGCTCTCAAATGACAGACTTCACTTAATCACACATTTATAATAAGCAAAGGCTACTACCTTGGTAGTATGCTTTTCCCACATATAGTTGATCAGACTATATGGCTAGGGGCTTAACCCTCCCTAGCTCGGGTTTATAATTCATTGTGCACAACGTCTGATGCAAAATTTATGCTACTCCATCAGATGAGTAGCTCTGTCATTTGATATCTAATCAAATCACAGGGTTTACTCAATAATTAAATTCAAAGAAAGGAGATTAAACAATATAATTTCATTTAGAGAATCAAAGTCATTCGAACATATCACAAGGTGCTACAAAGCCGAACAATGTAATTACAAAGAAGCAAAACAGGTTTGAAAGATTTGCCATCAACAATTAGAAATTCAATGTAAGCAATAAGGTATTCCAAAGTAAGAAGGAATCAATGAAAATGAAGCAATTCAGATTCAAAAGGATCATCAAGGAGCATTTCACAAGTAAATATCATATAAGGGTATAAGTTCATTTTGGTATAAACATATATATACATATGCATATATTACTCACCAATGAAAGATGGAACCCGAAGCTTATCCCTTAATCCTCAACCTCCTTTATTGATCCTTAGAAGCTAAAGAAGCAAAATACATTGTTTTAATACTAAACATTATTGAAAAAACTTAAACTAATAGCATAAAATGCATGATTTATGTTTATTTTTCTGTTTTGAACATTTAATTTGTTTTCTTTAATTCTTTAATTTAATTTAGCTACATTTATGTTTATTAGAAATTTAGGCATACATAACCTATTTATTACTTTAGGGATGATATATTATGGAATTTACATATTAGATATTTTCTTGGTAATTTTGTAGCAAGCATTGGATTTTCTTTGGGACATTTTATGGAACACTTGGTGGGCATAACTTTGGTTATTTTTTGGAAGAGTTTTGGGGCAAATTGGAAGAAGCCCAAATTGCCCTACATAAATTCACATTGCCAATAATATATTCCACAACTCATTTGGGATTTAAAGGCCAAGCAAAAGGTTCATTTCAACATGGAAAATCATGAGAAAAATCAAGCATAAACAAAGGCAATTTTGCCTCCTAGGGTTCGGCCAAACATGGCCTTTTCAAGGGGGATTCTATAATTCAAACTAAGGTTATTTCCATGTTATTTGATACTAAACTGACACATTCAAGCAATAAAATTGGAAGAAAACAACCTTGAAGTGGGACTTTGAACATATAGGTAGAATTGGTGATGTTAAACAACCTATGTATTCTTCTTCAAATTCAATGATTCTAATTGTTGGAATTCATTCTTTAAGCATTAGATTTAACTATTCTTAAGTCTTTTTAGGTGAGTTCAAAGTTTTAGCAATAATTTGATTTAAGGTGCATTTGAAGAGTTATGAAATTTCCATACCAAATACACTAATCTATCACATAATTCTCATACTAAATCATTTTTTCCATTTACTAACATCTATTTCTATGAATTAAAATCAAGAAAAGTGGACTAACCTTGCTTTTCTTAAAAGGGCCAATTTCTTCCAATCTCCACTTCTTCAATTCCTTGCTTATTTCTCACTTAATTCTTAGTGGGAAGTGATTTGGATGATGGAAGGGGTTATTTGCTATAAATTTGTAATAGTTTTTCTAAGGAAAATTGAAAGAAGAAAAATGGAGAAAAAGGGCTGGGGGAGTTCGGCCAAAGGAGAAGGAAAAGAGAAAAATTCTGATTTTTTGTACAGAAAATTCTGGAAAATCTATTATATGGACAGAATTTAGCCAAATTACAGTTTAGTCCTCCAATTTTTTAAGTTATGCAATTTGGTCCTTACAAATTTACAATTTGGTCCTTCTCCATACATTTTTAAATGTTACTATTAAACTTAACTAAGCTTTAATTAAGGTATTTATTCATTTTTAGATTATTATTCAAAAATTATAAATTTCACTAAACGAATTTTAGAAAATATGGTATTTTAAGTACTTTTACAATTTGATATAAATATGGTTGTACTATGGTTTCATTTATCTTTCTCTTTGGTTTTACTTAGGTTTCTTATACTTTTCATACATTCAAATGCTATGCAAAATTTTATGCAATTCCTTAATATCAACTTCGAATTAAAATTCTAAAATTCACTACCTAACTAAAGCTAATTTCTAGGATGTTACATTCTACCCCCCCCCCCCCCCCCCCCCTCCCCTTTTAAAAATAAATTCATCCTCGAATTTAAAATGAACTTACCAGTTTAATCCTGAAACAAGTACGGATACTTCTGTCTCATTTCGAATTCGCTTTCCCACGTACACTCCTCCACATTGTGATTCCGCCACAACACTTTGACCATAGGAATATCTTTACTCTGTAATTTCTGGATTTGCCTATCTAGGATCTTTTTCGGAACCTCTTCATATGCCAAGGTTTCATCAATTTCCACAATTTGCGAAGAGAGGACATGGGATGGATCCGGTACATATTTGCGCAGCATAGAAATATGGAATACTGGATGTACATGACTAAGACTTGGAGGAAGGGCAAGTCGATAAGACACATTCCTGACTCTTTCCAGAATCTCGAATGGGCCTAGATATCTCGGTGTTAGCTTACCCTTTTTACCAAATCTCATGACACCTTTCATAGGAGAGATTTTTAAGAAGACATGATCATCGATAGCAAATTGCACATCTTTTCTTTTTGGATCAGCATAGCTTTTCTATCGACTGAAAGTTGTTTTCATTCTTTCCTGGATCAAGGGCACCTTTTCCATGGTCTCACGAATTAAATCAGGTCCTTCCAATTGTTTCTCTCCAGGTTCAACCCAACAGATTGGCGACCTACATTTTCGACCATATAATGCTTCATAAAGCGCCATACCAATGGTGGAGTGGTAGCTATTATTATAAGCAAATTCCACCAATGGCAAATATTTATCCCAATTGCCTCCAAAGTCAAGAATACATAATCTGAGCATATCTTCTAATGTCTGAATCGTCCGCTCAGATTGTCCATCCGTTTAGGGATGGAAGGCAGTACTGAAACTCAATTGAGTTCCTAAAGCTTCTTGAAATTTCTGCCAAAATCGGGAAGTAAATTATGGTCCCCGATCGGATATGATGGTGGTAGGAACTCCATGAAGTCTCACAATATTATCCATATAAGCCTGTGCATACCGAGCAGCAGAATATGTTGTTTTTACCTCCAAGAAGTGGGCTGATTTCGTAAGTCTATCAACAATTACCCAGATAGAATCATATCCACGTGCTGTTCGAGGCAGCCCTACAACAAAGTCCATAGTGACTTGCTCCCATTTCCATGCAGGAAGTTCAATTTGCTGGAGTAGGCCAGTAGGTTTTTGATGCTCGAACTTGACCTGTTAGCAAGATAAACACTTTGACACATACTTTGCTATTTGCTTCTTCATTCCCGGCCACCAATAATATTCTTTCACATCGTGGTACATCTTGGTTATTCCTGGAAGAAGGCTATAAGGTGTATAATGGAATTCTTGTAAAATTCTTTCTCGAATTCCATTCACCTTTGGTACACACAAATGGTCTCCCTGTTTAAGGACACCACCATCTAACCGGAACTCCGATGGCTTTCTCGATTGGACATCCTCTTTAAGCTTTACTAATTGTGGATCCAGATCTTGTGAAGCCTTGATTTCATCAAGTAGCAAAGGCTTCACCTGAAAGGATGCAATTAATGCTAAAGAAGCAATTATTTCTAACTGCACTCCCATATGGAATAAATCATGCAGAGATTTAACAATTTGCCTGCGTTCCACCACAATATGTGATAAGCTCCCTACGGATTTGCGACTTAGAGCATTAGCAACAATATTTGCTTTCCCTGGATGGTATAAAATCTGGCAATCATCTTTTACTAGCTCCATCTATCGCCTTTGTCGCAAATTAAGATCTTTCTACTGTAGAATATATTGGAGGCTCTTGTGATCAGTGTAGATTTCACACTTTTCACCATAAAGATAATGTCTCCAAATCTTTAATGCAAAAACTACAGCAGCCATTTCCAGGTCATAGGTGGGATAATTTACCTCATGCTTTTTCAATTGTCTAGAAGCATAAGCTATTACCCTTCCATTTTGCATAAGTACACAACCCAAACCCACTCGGGAAGCATCACAATATATTGCAAATCCCCCCATGCCTGATGGTAGAGCCAATACCGAAGCAAATGTGAGATAAGTTTTGAGTTTCTGAAAACTCTCTTCACAAGCATCGTCCCACTGAAATTTTACGTCTTTCCGGGTCAACCGAGTTAAATGAGCTGCAATCTTGAAAAAATCCTTCACAAACCTCCTATAATACCCAGCCATACCCAGAAAACTCTGGATCTCAGTAACATTTGTAGGGCGAGGCCAATTTAGCACTGCCTCCACCTTCTTTGGATCCACTTTGATTCCCTCTTTACTAATCACATGCCCGAGGAAACATACTTCTCTAAGCCAAAAGTCACATTTTGACAATTTAGCATATAATTTATGTTCCCTCAGAATCTATAGGACCACCCAAAGATGTTCTTCATGCTCCTTTTGACTTTTAGAATAGACAAGTATATCATCAATAATTACAATGACAAACTTGTCTAAATACGACTTAAACACCCGATTCATTAAATCCATAAAGGCTCCGGGTGCATTAGTTAAGCCAAAAGGTAGCACTAAGAACTCATAATGCCTGTAGCGTGTCCGGAAAGCAGTCTTCGGTATATCCTCTTTTCGAATTCTCAACTGATGATATCCAGACTGCAAATCAATCTTTGAAAACCAACCCGCACCTTGCAACTGGTCGAATAGGTCATCGATTCTAGGTAATGGATATTTATTCTTCACCGTTACCTTATTCAATTGCCTATAATCGATGCACATTCGTAAGGTCCCGTCCTTCTTTTTCACAAATAGGACAGGTGCTCCCCACGGTGAGCTGCTGGGTCTAATAAATGCCTTGTCCAACAACTCTTGTAACTGAATTTTTTAATTCCTTCAACTCTATGGGAGCCATCCGATATGGGGAAATAGAAATGGGATCCGTTCCTGGATATACTTCTATTTCAAATTCTATCTCCCGTTCAGGTGGCAGTCCTGGTAATTCTTTTGGAAATACATCTGAAAATTCATTCACAACTGGAATTTGTTCAATTCCTGCTGCAGTCACCCGGGTATCCAGTACATTAGCTAAATACCCTCGGCACCCTTTCCTCAATAGTCTCTGAGCTTCAATTATAGAAATGAGATGGGTTGCAACATTTTCCCTTTCACCCTGAAATACGAATACCGGCTGTCCCTCTAGTCGAAATTCCACTTTCTTCCCGCGGCAATCGATAGAGGCATGGTGCAAAGACAGCCAATCCATACCCAGAATTACATCAATCTCTAATATAGGAAGCTCTATCAATATAGCTACAAGCTTCCTGCCATCAATCTCCACCATACAATTGGTATATTGCTGATCTACGATTACTACCCGAGCCAAAGGAGTGGAGACTTCTAGTGGTTCTGACATTTTATTACTAGCCCTTCCCAATTTCTTAGCAAATGTAAATGAAATAAAGGAATGTGTAGTGCCAGAGTCAAATAATACATTAGCCATAACATTTTGTATAGAAATCATACCTCCAACCATGGTGTTAGAGGTTCTGGCCTCCAGCTGATTCAATGCAAATACTCTTCCTTGTCCCCTAGTAGGCTGAGTCTGGGAAGGGGTAGGTGCAAAACTCTAGCCCCGGCCTCTCCCAGCAGATCCCTGAGACCCTGTCTGGCTCTGCTAAACTGTAGCCTGTGATGCCGGTGGCCCTTTTTGTTGTGATCTCAACAATGGACAGTCTCGAATCATATGGCCCTGCTGGCCGCATCTAAAACATGCTCTGCTCGCCCATCTACAAGTACCAGGGTGAGCTTTGCCACATCTTGAACAAGTGGCAATAACTGTCTGTGCAGCTTGTCTTGCTTTACTAAATGCTCAAGGAGTTGAAGAACCTATCCCAGACTTCGTCTCCCCACGTCTAGAACCAGTCAATGACTATGGGAAAGAAGTCTGTGACCCACTAGCTATAGGGTTACTCTGAAATGATAGTCCTCCAGTCTTTTTCTGGCTGCTCTGGCTCTTCCCCAAATTCTTCCTTTGCTCCTTTTCTGCTTTTTCCTCATTATATTTTTCTTCCATCTGAACAACTTTATCAATTAGCTTTGTCAAGGAGGTGAACTCCAAGGTCAATAAAAGGTTGTGTAATGGAGCATGCATGCCACGCCGGAATCTAATAATTTTAGAAGCTTCATCAAGAACTAAAGCTCAGCCATATCGAGACAGTCTAATAAACTCCTTTGCATATTCCCCAACAGACATGCTCCCATGTTTAAGTTGCTCAAATTGCACCAATCAAAGTCCTTTTCCCCTTCAATAAGAAACTCGTCAATCATCTGCTGCTTGAATTCTCCCCAAGTCGGTGGCTTGTCGCTATACAAAGGGCCTTCAATGTGTTGCTCATACCAATCAGCTGCTTGCTCCTTGAGCAACAAACCCACTAACTCAATTACTCTGGCATCAGAACAAGCCATTCTCTTTATCACTGTATCCACCTCTCGAAGAAAATCGCTTAGATCTTCCCCCTGTTCACTTTTAAATGTCGGCAAACCCAATTTGAGGAATGTGGACATTTTCATGCCTCCTTCCTTAATAGTTCTCCTAGAACTAGTTGGAGCAGGTGGAGGAACTGGTGTCGGAGATGACACTGGTGGTGGTACATTAACAGGTAGGACTGGAGGTACTGGAGGCTCCTGTCTAACTCTTCTAAGTTCTTCATTTTCTCTTCTTAACCTTAGAATCCCTTGCTGTAATGCCTCAATATTTCTATTCTCAGAAAACCCAACCTCATCTTCATGATGAACTCTCCTCCTAACCGGTGGAGGTCTAACGGATTCGGCTTCATTCGGAGCCACCTGTGAGGCCATCTCCACCTCCACTGGTCTCTCGGGCTGCGGTTGTCGAGGTGGCCTGCCTCGACCCCGACCCCGTCCTTGGATATATCTCCATGGTGGCATCTCACTATAAAAGAGACAAGAAAATATTAATTTACGCTACGCAGATAATCCTAACAAAGTGAAAGACAGCAAAAGACAAAATAGGAAATCCTATACTCCATGGTTTACCTAATACTTATTCCTAGGTAAGGACTATCGAACCTTGGCTCTGATACCAACTTTGTCACATCCCACTCTAGGGATGGATAGTCCTAAGGATTGGGTAAGCCTAAAGCCACCTAAACCCATAGAACCCCAGATTATTATATTAAACAACTAGCATCCACAAAAAAAATACAGTAAATATTCTGATATTTATTAATATTCATTTAATTTACATATAATTTATACATTTAATATTTATTACAATTCCCAATCTAAACTATACTAAACCACCAATTATCATGGAGTTTCTAATATTTTCAACCATCAAAATAAATATGAATATTACATTATAGGTTCCACGCAAGAGGGAGAAGCTTTGCTGGAACCACTAGTCTACTCACCACCTGAAAATTTATAAACCACTAAAATGATGAGATAAAATCCCAGTAAATAATATATGCATACATACATATACATAAAAAAAAAATAAAAGAGCAAGAGAAGCACTAGTTTAAATAAAGGCATGAAAGTAAAGGTGACAATCATATTGTCTCTCAAATGACAGACTTCACTTAATCACACATTTATAATAAGCAGAGGCTACTATCTTGGTAGCATGCTTTTCCCACATATAGTTGATCAGACTATATGGCTAGGGGCTTAACCCTCTCTAGCTCGGGTTTATAATTCATTGTGCACAATGTCTGATGCAAAATTTATGCTACTCCATCAGATGAGTAGCTCTGTCATTTGATATCTAATCAAATCACAGGGTTTACTCAATAATTAAATTCAAAGAAAGGAGATTAAACAACATAAGTTCATTTAGAGAATCAAAGTCATTCGAACATATCCCAAGGTGCTACAAAGCCGAACAATGTAATTACAAAGAAGCAAAACAAGTTTGAAAGATTTGCCATCAACAATTAGAAATTCAATGTAAGCAATAAGGTATTCCAAAGCAAGAAGGAATCAATGAAAATGAAGCAATTCAGATTCAAAAGGATCATCAAGGAGCATTTCACAAGTAAATATCATATAAGGGTGTAAGTTCATTTTAGTATAAACATATATATACATATGCATATATTACTCACCAATGAAAGATGGAACCCAAAGCTTATCCCTTAATCCTCAACCTCCTTTTCTTGATCCTTAGAAGCTAAAGAAGCAAAATACATTGTTTTAATACTAAACATTATTGAGAAAACTTAAACTAATAGCATAAAATGCATTATTTATGTTTATTTTTCTGTTTTGAACATTTAATTTGTTTTCTTTAATTCTTTAATTTAATTTAGCTACATTTATGTTTATTAGAAATTTAGGCATACATAACCTATTTATTACTTTAGGGATGATATATTATGGAATTTACATATTAGATATTTTCTTGGTAATTTTGTAGCAAGCATTGGATTTTCTTTGGGACATTTTATGGAACACTTGGTGGGCATAACTTTGGTTATATTTTGGAAGAGTTTTGGGGCAAATTGGAAGAAGCCCAAATTGCCCTACATAAATTCACATTGCCAACAATATATTCCACAACTCATTTGGGATTTAAAGGCCAAGCAAAAGGTTCATTTCAACATGGAAAATCATGAGAAAAATCAAGCATAAACAAACTCAATTTTGCCTCCTAGGGTTCGGCCAAACATGGCCTTTTCAAGGGGGATTCTATAATTCAAACTAAGGTTATTTCCATGTTATTTGATACTAAACTAACACATTCAAGCAATAAAATTGGAAGAAAACAACCTTGAAGTGGAACTTTGAACATATAGGTAGAATTGGTGATGTTAAACAACCTATGTATTCTTCTTCAAATTCAATGATTCTAATTGTTGGAATTCATTCTTTAAGCATTAGATTTAACTATTCTTAAGTCTTTTTAGGTGAATTCAAAGTTTTAGCAATAATTTGATTTAAGGTGCATTTGAAGAGTTATGAAATTTCCATACCAAATACACTAATCTATCACATAATTCTCATACTAAATCATTTTTTCCATTTACTAACATCTATTTCTATGAATTAAAATCAAGAAAAGTGGACTAACCTTACTTTTCTTAAAATGGCCAATTTCTTCCAATCTCCACTTCTTCAATTTCTTGCTTATTTCTCACTTAATTCTTAGTGGGAAGTGATTTGGATGATGGAAGGGGTTATTTGCTACAAAATTTGTAATAGTTTTTCTAAGGAAAATTGAAAGAAGAAAAATGGAGAAAAAGGGCTAGGGGGGGTTCGGCCAAAGGAGAAGGAAAAAGAGAAAAATTCTGATTTTTTGTACAGAAAATTCTGGAAAATATGTTATATGGACAGAATTTAGCCAAATTACAGTTTAGTCCTCCAATTTTTTAAGTTATGCAATTTGGTCCTTGCAAATTACAATTTGGTCCTTCTCCATACATTTTTAAATGTTACTATTAAACTTAACTAAGCTTTAATTAAGGTATTTATTCATTTTTAGATTATTCAAAAATTATAAATTTCACTAAACGAATTTCAGAAAATATGATATTTTAAGTACTTTTACAATTTGATATAAATATGGTTTTACTATGGTTTCATTTATATTTCTCTTTGGTTTTACTTAGGTTTCTTATACTTTTCATACATTCAAATGCTATGCAAAAATTTTATGCAATTCCTTAATATCAACTTCAAATTAAAATTCTAAAATTCACTACCTAACTAAACTTAATTTTTAGGATGTTACATATAGTAACCACCCTGTCATGAGTCGGCACCAACTGTGCCGACTGGTGACATTCCCTCACTATCACGAGTCAACACCAACTATAACGACTAATGACAACCTTAAAATCCTTTCCTTGGCTTGTCTTTGCTCCTAAGCTTGGCACTGGGTTCCATTTTTGCCCTTAGCTTCCATTTTCAATCAAAATCATCTTCTTACACCTATATTATCCTATAACACTCGAACAAAAGATCAAACACACATTAGTATAGAAAATTAACACAAAACATGCATGCATTTAAACAAAATTAGTAAAGATATTATTAGTTTAGTTATGCCATTTTGCATCATATCAGAACCCCCACCAGCTAACCAGCTAGCGGGACTACCATAATGGCTCTGCATAACGCGTTAAACTCAGCATGTGCTAAGGCTGCGGTTGGATGATGAGGGTGTAAAATTAAGGCTTCACAAATTAATACTCTTCTTTGTTATATTTTTCTAACAATCTAAAAATGATATTTGTAGGTTTGTACAAATTCACCATGGAAGCCACAAATACCATTAAGTTATTAAATCAAGATTTCATTCATGTGGACATTATGATGGGATGAATTTCACATATTGGGAAGACAAGATAAAGTTCATGTTGACTTCTTCAAAATATATGATGACTATATGGTGATAGTTTGTCTTTATATTGATGATATGCTAATAGTGAGCAACGATGTGAAAGGTGTTATAAAAACAAAGAGGTTTCTATCTTCGATATGAAAGGTATTATAGAAACAAAGAGGTTTCTATTTTCAACATTAAAATAAAAGATTTTGGGCAAGTTGATATCATACAAGGTACAAAGGTAAAAAGAAATGGTGGGGGATATTTTTTGAGTCAATCTCATTACATAGAAAAAGTACTGAAGAAATTTAGTCACTTAAAAATCAAAGTGTGTATACAATGAAAAGTCAAGACACATAAGTCTTAGACATGATTATATGAGGAAATTAACCAATAGTGAGATTATTTTGACTTACATTTGTAAAAACAAGTGGAATTTAGTTGATTGGTTCTCTAAGCCTCTTACAAGAGAAGTTGTAAGATTAATATCAAGATGGATGAGATTGAAACTCCTTGAATAAAGATCTACCAATGGCAGCAACCATATTCAACATTATGAAATGAGTAATGTAAAGTTTAAAGGGTAAAAATAAGTCATTGACATATGGAGTGATTTAGCACTTTGAAATATTTTACTAGTCCCATCTAAAGATGCTAAAGTGCTGGTTGTCACCGAATGAAGTTTAAGTTGTTTATACTCTTAATAAAGTTTAGTCAAATTAGGACAAGTATCTCAAAGAGTGACAAAGATACTATTAGAACTTCACTTATATGAACTTAGAAGTGGCACCGCTTTGATTGGGAGTTAGAGTTTCTCTCATAAAAGTTTATGAATGTTAGATCAGCTAATGGCCTTACAAGAGTTGAGCATATGATTATATGGAATATCAGAACACTTTGTATATATATATGTATGGTGTCATCAGTGTTGTCATTAGAAATAACAAATTCAAAGCTTTTATGCTATTTGGGATTTAAACTTTACTTTGTGATGCTTATATTAAGGTAATATTTAAATTGAAAGATATATTACTTTATTCATAAATATTGTTTAATCACTTGGAGAAATTTATTTTTATTTGAACAAGTGGGAGATTGTTGAAAATTTGTTCAAATAAAAATGGTAGTTTTTTATCAAAGAACTTTACCAATGGCCTTCTAATGTTCAACACTAGGATTGCTAGTAAATTTACTTAATTTACTAATCGCAAAGGCTATATCCGGTCTAGTGCATTGCATAACATACAAAAAACATCCAATAGCACTTGCATACTCAAGTTGAGCTACAGCTCGTCCATCATTCTTGACTAACATGATACTTAGATCAAATGGGGTATTTGTTTCTTTTATTTTAAATGACTACATCTATTTAGCACTTTCTCAATGTAATGAGATTGACTCAATACATATCCCCCACTATTTCTTTTAACCTTGATACCTAAAATTGTATCCACTTGTCCAAGATCCTTCATTTGGAATGTGGAAGATAGAAACCTCTTGATTTCTAATGTACCCTCTATGGCGTTGCTTACAATTAATGTATCATCAACATATAGACAAATAAACATAATGTAATTATCATTTGATTTGACATTTATGCATTTATCTGCTACATTATGAATAAAACCAAAATTTAGTCCATATGAAGATTTGACCAATTTACAAACTTTGTGTTCATTTCCTAATAGAACAAACCTTCAAGTTATTCCATATAGACCTCCTCATTGAGATCTCTATTTAAAAATGTTGTTTTGACATCCATTTCATAAACATGTACGTCATAAATTGATGCCAGAGGAAGCATAATTCGAATAGAAGTTATTCTAGCTACTGGTGCATATGTATCAGAATAATTGATACATTCCTTTTGTCGAAAACCTTTAGCAACCAACCTCACTTTATAAGTGTGCAAAATACCATCAGTGTGATACTTTTTTTGGAACATCCACTTACACCCAATAGGTTTAGAAGCCAGAGATAAATCAACAAGTTCCCAAGTGTGGTTAGACATTATTGAACCTGTTTAATCTTGAATTGCATCTTTCCAAAAACTTGCGTCTCTCAAAGCCATAGCTTCCTTATAAGTTTTCGGATCATCTTCCACTTGAAGAACAAATGGGATTATTCTCACAACTTGACTTCTATTACCTTCAACAAGGTTAAAAGAAATACGTTGAGAGTCAATCTCATTTGGTCTAAGAATTTTTTATTTTCAAACTAGTACTTCTCCTATTTCACTAGGTTTTTCATCAATTTCTTGTGAACTAGATTGCTTTCCAACCTTTTGAGATGTCTCTCCTAGTATTATTTCACTAGATGAATTTTGAACTCTATTTTTAGAGGCTAATAGGTATTTAAAAAATTCCACATTTCTATAATCAATAATAACATTAGACTCTAAATTTAAAAATCTATAAGCTTTTCTATTTGGGGCATAACCAACAAAAACACACTTGATCCCTCTAGGTCCCAGTTTGGTCCTTTTTGGATCATTGTTCTTACAATATGCTAAACACCCCCACACTTTGAAATACTATATATTGGGTTTTCTTCCTTTCTACAATTCATATGGAGAAATTTGATTTTTCTTCATAGGAATTCTATTCATAATATGGCATGCAGTAAGAAAAGCTTCACCCCATAAATTAAAAGGCAATTTAGCATGCAATAACAAAGCAGTTACCATTTCCAAATAAGTCCTATTTTTCCTTTCTGCTAATCCATTTTGTTCAGGGGCTCTAGATGCTAAACATTGATGAATAATACCATTTTCTTCACAAAATGTATTAAATTCATGTGAAAAATATTCTCCACCTCTATCACTTCTTAAAATTTTAATTTTCTTAACAAGTTGATTTTCAAGTTCAGCTTTATAATTTTTAAATACATTATGTTTCAACAAATATACATATCTGTATCTAGAATGATCATCAATGGAAGTGATAAAATATCTATTTCCATCATCTTTGACTTAATACATAATTCACATTTTTGGAAATCATTAACATTACAAGATATCATACCACATTTAACCATTCTTTTTATAGAATTAAACCAACGTGTCCTAATCTTAGATGCCATAAAGAAATTGAATCAAGTATGTAGACAGAATTATCACAATTATTATTAATATTATTAGAAATATAAGAATTATCAAGTATAGTACACAACTTGACCATTCTATCACAAGAATAGCCCTTTCCAATAAATACACCATTTCAGGATAAGGTTAACTTTCCCAACTCATAAACCGATTTGATTCCCAGTTCTCACAATAAATCTCCACTTACAAGATTTCTACTCATATCAGGAACATGGAGTATATTAATAAGAATTACTTTCTTGCCCAAAGAAAAAATAAGATCAATATTTTCGATTCCATGCACTTTGGATATCTTTTCATTTCCTATTGAAATTTTTTTGTCCATCATCAACTTCTTTGTAGGTCTTGAAAAGAGATTTATTATAACAAATATGGATTGCTGCACCTGTATCATACCACCAACTAGAAATCTTTCCTTGAACCACATTAACTTCACTAATGACAGCAATAATGTCATCATTTTGGTTCAAGACATTGACTTTCGGTTGTTGGGTTTACTTGAACCTGCATTCTCTAGCATAATGACTAGGTTTCCTACAAACAAAATGCCCCCTTTATTAGGCTTCTTGAACTTTCCTTGTTCCTTTTTAGGACCAAGAAAATTTTCTTGATTTGTTTGCCTTTATTCGGTTTATTTAAAGGCTTACTCACTACATTTACTTTGTTATTATTATCATAAGAATTTTCATTATTATCTCTCACCTTCGATTCTTCCTCGATTCGAAAATGTTTTTGCAATTCTTCTACAAAATAATTCATAGTATCATGAAGAAGTTTTTTCTGTAACTTTTTCAAGATAAAAGTAATTTTAAAATGATTGCACCAACTTGAAAAAATTCAAGAAGTGTAATTTTTACAGCCTTCAATTGATTTACTGGTATTTGTAATTTATGTACTTGTGACAAGATAGATGACATATCATCTTTGAACTTGTATTCAAAGTACTTAGAAATGAAAAAAAATTTCATACCTGCCTCCTCGGCTTTGCACTTAAAATACAATACATTCCAAAATGCCAAAGTAGACTTTTGTGAGAAATCATATAATCAACAGATAATACATTAATTATTCAAATAAAGTTGTAACTTTTGATATAAATTAATTAATTTATATTTAAACAAAATAAATTAATTCTAATAGTTACCTTATCAATATTTTCCATATCATTGTATTTTCTGTAAATTCAATTAAAATTAATACGTATAATAATTTTTTATTATTTTTTAGTTAGCCATATATGGTAAACATAAAGTATATATTTATTTTATATTAATATTAAAAATAATCAAAAGAAAATATAAATTAAAGAAAATATGACCAAAATCTGGATAAAATTAAATCTGGATCACAAAATAAAAATCAATTATTTTTTCAAATATGTAAAATGATTTCTTTTTTAGTTGGAAGAAAAGTTAACTGTAAAAAAAAAAGGATTTAATAATTTTATGAATGTCTATTTAAAACTTTAAAATATTATAAAAACAAAATTAAGATTAGTAACGTAATTAAGCCTCCTATTTTATTTTTTATTTTTTTTCTAAACTTCTAAGCCCACCAATTAGGAAAAAAAAAAATTCTGAGTCATTCATCCATCCATCCATCACATTGGCGTTGCCAATGCATTGCCAACTTGGCGACGCGTTTTACCTAAATAATTACTTTTCCAAAAGACAATAATGAATATAATAATAACATTAAATGTTATTGGATATAACCAAAATTAATTAATTAATATTTTAATAATTAAAAAAATAAATAAATAAAAATTGACAGAAGCAAGAAATCAAGAAAAGGACGCGGTTTGTGTTGTATGATGAGAATCTAAGCTCTCTGTTTTTCCATTTTCTTTCTTTTTCTCTCTTCAACATAAATTCTTCTCCGCCAAATTTCCCAATTCAATTCCATTTTTGGGTATTTTCTTTTCTTTTCTTTTTTATTTTCTTTATTTACAATTAAATCTTTAGTTTCTTTCTTTTTCTTGCTTTGGTTTCTAATTTAATTTTTTTAATATAATTATTTTTTTGGAGGGTTTGCGTGTCAAATTCTTCATCTTCATGATAATAATCTTCTCTTGTTAATGGGTTTATGTTAGTAATTAAGGTCAGGTCAAACATTATAAGCTATTATGTATGGTTCGTGCGATTCTTCCAGATCTTTCTATGGTGTAAATTTGTGGGCTTGCTTTACCTAACCCTTTGCTTCCACATAATTTATAATTCTGTGTTTTTTTTTTCCTTTTTTTTCCTATTTCTAAGATTCTGGGTTTTCTTTCTTTATCATTTTTCGTTTGGTAAGAACAACTCAAGTCTTCATATGTTTCTTTTTTTTTTTTTTTTTTTTTCTTTGGTTAAAATCTGCATAAATGGCTTTGTTGTTGGATTGAAAATTGTTTGTTGTGATATCTGGCAACATGATTTTTTTTTTTTAATTTTCTGCGTGGATGGTATTTTTAGAGATTTAAGGGTTTTTGTATCTGGATTTTGAAGTTTTCAAATTTTTCTGTAATTCTTTTTTTTTTTTTTCAATTTTTTAGCTAGAGATTATTTTCAGGTGATCTTTGATTTTCTTGTAGGTAGATCTTGAAATTTGTCATTTTTTTTTTCTGGACCATAACCTGTCTTCTAAAGGACAATAGGGTTGCTTACCAATTCCACTCCATTTGTCATTTTGAGGCATTTTCTGGTGGTGGTTTAAGGTTCTCTTTTTATTAGAATTTTTGTATGGTAGTGTTTATCAGTAGTTCAGATCTGAACATAGTTGCAAAATTTTCTTTTCACTTTCATTCTGTATGAATTTGAGGTTGGGATGTGGTTTGCATTTCATAGAGTTGATCATGTTTGATTGGTTTTTATTAATTCTATTGCCTTTGTTGGTTTTGACAGAGAAGTAAAAATATAAAGTGTGGTTGCTGAAGGAGGGGAAGGAGAAAGAATGGAAGAAACAATGGCAGCACGATATTGGTGCCACATGTGTTCTCAAATGGTTAATCCTATCATGGAAGTTGAGATCAAATGTCCAGTTTGTCAAAGTGGATTTGTAGAAGAAATGAGTAGTAGCTCAAGGGATAATCAAGACCCTGATTCTGATTTCAGTTCTGATCGTGCACTTTCTCTCTGGGCCCCAATCTTGCTTGGAATGATGGGAAATCCTCGTAGGCGTAGAAGATTTAGAAGAATGGAGTTTGATGAAGATGATGATGACAATGATGATGGCGAGGCACATCATGGTGGAGGAGCGGAGAGTGAATTGGACCGTGAACTCGAGTCATTCGTGAGGAGGAGGAGGAGAAGCTCAGCAACAATATTACAATTGCTTCAAGGAATTCGAGCTGGAATGGTGTCTGAATCGGAGAATTCTGAAGGCGATGGGAATATAGATGGAGATAGAAATAGAGATAGAGATAGGGAAAGGGAAAGAGAACGAGTCATTTTGATCAATCCTTTGAATCGTACTATCACTGTTCAAGGTTCATATGATATAAGCAATGGTCAAAACCAGAATCATACTCCCATTGGATCATTAGGTGATTATTTCATAGGTCCTGGTTTGGATTTGTTATTGCAACATTTGGCAGAGAATGATCCCAATCGATATGGTACTCCGCCGGCACAAAAGGAAGCAATTGAGGCATTGCCTAATACGACAATCAAGGATACTTTGCAATGTTCAGTTTGTTTGGATGATTTTGAGATTGGCACTGAGGCAAAGGAAATGCCATGTAAGCATAAGTTTCATAGTGCGTGCATATTGCCATGGTTGGAACTTCATAGTTCTTGTCCGGTTTGCAGGTTTCAGTTGCCTGCGGATGAGTCCAAATCTGATTCTGAGAGGTCTCGGAATATCAGTAATCAGAGGGAGAGCGACAATGATAGTAGTAATAATAATAATAGTAGTAGCAATGATAATAATATTCATCGTCATGGCAGTAGCATTGAAGAGGGAGAAGGGGAGGGAAGAAATGGAAATGGGAGACGGTTTTCGTTTCCATGGCCTTTCAATAGTTTGTTTTCCTCTTCATCAGGATCTCAATCAGGAGGAAGCAATTCATCGTCAAACTCATCGTCCTCCATGGAAAATGCTCATGGAAGTGCTACGCAAACAGATGAGAATTGAGTTGATTTTCTTTAGTTGCCATATTAGCTTCTTGTTGTCTATGTTGCTTGAACGTGTGTTGCCTTTGTTTATGTACATAGTATATAACATTACTCAAGGCTTAATCTTTGGAAAAACAAAAGTTTGTGTTTTTTTTTTTTTTTTTTTTTTTTTTGAGTTTTATTTATTTATTTTTAATATTTTGCATGATTAAATTTCTGCTATATATCCTTTATTTTTACCTGCTCTTAATTTGTTTAGCTATTTTAAAGCTACTTTTGAATATTTCAATGGTATTTTGCAAAATGGTGGATGGATTGTCGTGCTTGTTTGAATTGGTAATGACAAATTGACAGTAAAAGGTGGAACCGTTTCTCCATTGATGATATGGACCAATCTTTTTGCACTGTCTATAGATAAGACCTTTTGAGAATAGCCCCATGCCATGTGGTTCCTGACTTGGTTTTATCAATTGTATATACCTTTTGAAATTGACTAAAATTATAAAATCCATTACTTCAATTTATTTTATTTTAAATCTTTGGGTTGTGACTTTTAAAATAATATCCCTAGTTTTGCATACCTAATTGATTATGCAAATAACACAATAAAATACAATAAAACAGAAAGATGGTGGACTATTTTTATTAGGCATGAAAGTGTGGCTTGGTAAATAATAATGAGATGTAATCAAATATAATTAAATAAATTTTTAATATAAATTTACATTAAAATTTTATTTATTTAATTACATTATATTACATTCCATTACATATTACATTCCATTACAGTATATTAAACGCATTTTTAGTTCAACACTAAGATCATAAGCCAAACCCAAGTTTCCCTTTCTGCCAAAGATAAGCTTAAAGCCATGTGAATTTGTCTTCTTTGATTGCTTTGCTTGAATTATCGGGTTTTGTGGGCTGCACCTCAACTTGAAAACAATTTATTCTAGATGATGTGTGTATATATATATATATATATATATATATATATATATGTATTATTTTTATTTATTATTATTATTATTATTATTTTATATACATACATGGCAACTTCATAATTGATCAAATGTATCAATCTCTCTCATTTTAAAGGTCTGGTCAAGGCCAATAGAACAGTTTCATTAGGTGGAAATTTTTTATGAGAAGCTTGGCCCCTCAAATTTATGGTCAATGTCTTAACAACTAATTTTAGGCCAAAAACTACCACCACAAATTTATTTCTTTTGATTTTGTATTTGGATCATCAACTCAATTTTTACCATTTTACGAAAGAGTGTTGAAAATATGATTTTTAAAATCAATAGTTTTAAAATTAAATTAGTCTGAAAAATTCTGAATATTAAAAGAATACATGATCCAATTAAAATCAAAATAATATCTTGCATCAAATAAATGGGGCAACAACATATAAAAATTGCTCACTCAATTATCAGTCGCCAATTGAATCAGTTTACAAGAGAATGATGAGGATACAGCCTTGTGTTGCAGGCCTACTTATTTTCACATTTACAAACATTTTAGAAGCTGTCGTCCTACGCATGAAATCAGATAAACAAGTTGCTTGTGTATGATGGCATCGGTTAAACATAGCAGTTAGGTTCACAGTTGCTTGAGTCCTAGTAATTTACAGTTGATTTTATTGCATCCAGTATCTGCATCCGAGGAGGAACAAAACTAAAATAAGGAGAAAAAAGACAAGAAAAGAGACAGGAGGATCCAATATTTGTATTCCAGCTTATGAAATATGAATATAACTCACCTTGTTCTTGCTGGGCATATAGAATGGCTCAAAAACAAGAGGGAAAGGTGTATCCAGACCGCAAATTCTGGCTACAGGAGCTTCTAACTGCAAAGACATTCACTTTAGATACTTGTTTTTAACAAATATAGACCAGCTATTCTTTTTGCCTAAAGTTAGACCAATAGAAGGCAGAAGAAAATATTATGTCTACTGTTCAGCAAATAATAAGATAATCAAGGTCTTATTTGAGAGAGAGATTGTCATCAATAGTTAGAACCATTTATTTAGAAGAAACTTTCAACATAAGCAAATCTTAAGATACCATTCTCATAGCAATCAATTACCATTGCAAATTTTCCTATCCACTAATGAGAGTTATATCAACTCAAACAATATACTTCAGTACCGAAAGGGAGAGGAAAAAAAAAATAGAAAGAAGGAATTATCCCTGGCCCTTTTTTTTTTTTTTTTTTCCTTCTCTTGATGAAAAATTGTGGTAGCATGTTTTACAAGTCAATAGTTCTCTAAATGATAGAAAGAAACTCTAAAAGTCAATAGACTTCAATTTACTGAAATATCCATATGGATGAAGCCATAGTTGTTAAAGGCGCAAGGCGCACTAAGGCACTAAAAGGTCCTAGGGCCTAGGCGCAAGGCGCAAGCGCGCACTTGAGCAACATGAGGCGCAAAAAGATGGAATTTTAATAAAATTTCAATATGAATGCCTAATTCATAATAAACTCAACATATTAATAATATGTGATTGTCAAATTAAGTAGACACAAGTTAATAAATTAAGTAGACACAAGTTAATGACATCCAAAGTTAATTTAAAGTTTATAATCTAATAAGCAACAACAAAAAACCACACACACACACAAAAGAAGATCATATATTTCTAAATCATAAACAATTTAATTCATTATTTAAACATTTTTCAGACTTGCATTTAAGCTTGTCCATATCAATCTAATATAATAACTTATATAGATAGATTTTAGAACCTCAAGAAATCAAAATAAATAATTGCCTAATACTGTTGTGTCTTTTAGCAAGTTAAACTCAGAAAAGTAAATGGTAGAGAGGATCAATGACTAGAAACAAAATATGTGAAAGGTAACCCAAATTAAGGCAAGAGATATGACCTATCAAGGTAAGAGAAGAGATGTTTGGGGTGAATGAATGCCAAAAATGGAAAAATTGACCATGATTTTGAGCCAACTATTCTCTTTTTCTTTTTCCTTTTTGTTTGTTGGATCAACTTCTTCTTGCCCTAATTCCTTTTTCTATCCTTTTTTTCTTTTATTGAAAAAATTGAGTGCGGTTAGACCTATCATAAGTTATTTTCAAACTTAAATCAATTGTTCCAATTATTCCACACTTTATTTTTTATAAAAAAATACAAATATACATAGAATAAGGATTTTGTCACAAAGGTGCGCCTGTAAGGCGCCTTGCCTAAGGCTCAAGGCGCACCAAGGCGCGCGCCTTTGTGACATCGCCCGCCTTTGGCAAATTGAGGCGCAAGGGGATGAGCCTGGTGTGCCTTGAGCCTCAGGCATGCCTTTAACAATTATGGATGAAGCAAATTGAGGTCTGCAACAAGTTAATGCTTAATTTCTCACCCTTAAGAAGCAACGCTCAACAATAGATGCAGAGATCTCAGCACCAAAACCTCCAGTGACTGGAGCTTCATGACTGATCTACAAGAGACAAGAAAATGATTGTTACTTCACCAAACACTTATTGGGAAACACAATTTTTAAGGATATACTATACTTACCAGAAGTCTTCCAGTCTTTCTGACTGAAGCCTCCACGGTTTCTTTATCCCAGGGTATTAAAGTTTTGAGGTCTATCAGTTCACAAGAAATTCCATCCTGCAAAATTTTAAGGTCAGCTTAAGATCTCTTGAAATATCCAATAATCATAATGGGCTAGATAACAGAGCTAAAGTGCACTTCAAGGCAGGAGACACGTGGGATAATGAATAAATCATAGGCATACATCAATGGGAGGCAATTGTAGTAACAGAGAGAGCCATTTTGCAAAATAACTTAAATTCACAAGTCAATCTAAACCAAATATTCTTAATGAAAAGTTTGGTTTAGAGATCTGATAGTAAATTTTCCCATTTGAATTGTGCTAAATGCACAAAGATAACTAATTTGTGATGGGGCACTGCAGCAGGTTACAGACTTGGGGTATTTTTTCACAGTCATCTGTGAATCCTTCTTCATGGCTATTGCATCCATATGCATTTTGTAACTTCATATAACTAATGATGTTCAGTGGCATGAATAAATAGTTACGTGCCATCTATTATGTCCTGTTCTTGAGTATCAAAAACTCCAAGATCTTGTCCTCCTCCCCTCAAAATCTAAATCCCAATTATGCCTGTAGACAGTATAGTTTTAACGTAAATTAGTGCAAAAGAAACCAAAGAAGTATCAGCCCCTTGTTTTCTGGTTGAAAAGAAGCATTACCCTCGTTTTTCTGGTTGAAAGGAAGCATTACGCACTTTATTGAACTCAGAAAGCATGTTATGCTTGGGATGCTGTTCATAACTATCTTGAAAACATAGCATAATTTTGGCAAATATTCCTTCTGCTGATGCAAATTGTTATCATTCTAGGAACTTGCCAATGTAAAGCAGGTATTCATCAACTTCTTTCAGATGAGCAAAGTGCATTATCCAAGGTCTTTCTTCCCGTATTGTCTTTAAACTCTAATAAGATAGTTCCTCCCAAATTTGAAGAACTACAAACCATGCTTCTTATGATACTCGCCTTGAGCATATTAATTGATCTCCCTTGTTCCATAATTATAACTCAATATACTGCTCTTGTTTCTACCAACTCCATCATCAACTTCTCTGCCATCTATCTTCACCTCCTTATTGGTATCATTTTGCTGCTAATCTTTCTTGCTCATGGCAATATCAACACTGCCTTTGCGTATAGCTGTATTAATAACTTGAAATCAATTCTCATCTTCTATAAACCATAAACAAGGTTCCCTTAAGATTTTTTTTTATTCCCAATAATTTGCAAGTTGCAAATACTTTTACCAAGTCTGCTCTGCCTTCCAATATCCCCATTTAGCTTTACAGAATGTGTCAGAGATTTTAATTATTGGCATCTAATAGTGGATATAGACTTATGATAAATTTGTCCCCGTACAACTGTGAGCACGATGGTTTAAGGCAGTTTAGACTTTTGTGACATGGTTTTATAGTACCAATAAGCTGTTTTTCACGTAACTTAATTAACAATGCCCAGGATCTTTCCATTGAAGTTTTGATGCGAGTTATATTCTGTATCAAAATTTCCCACTTTAAACCTTGAAAGTCATGCTAGATAAGGACAAAGAGAGAGCAATAATTTTGACTTGCATTAGCTCAGAACAGAACTAAAATTGAATAATCACACACTATTGTAGCTCAACTCTAATATGATTTGTAACAATATTGACCCATCAACCAAAAGGTTTCAATTTGGCTTACACATACGAAGAATTTTCTACAGAACAATTGATGATAGATGTGGGATCATGATCCATGGAAGGTAGTTGTAATTTCATGAAAGGGAAATTTTGTAGCAATTTACCTTCTCAGCATCAGTACAAGCCTGCTCCATGACAGACAGTTGTGCTCCCCAACCAACAAGAGTTATGTCACTACCTTCTCGGATCACCTGATATTTTTAATTTAAAATTTTCTTCAAATTTATTATTCTAAATCCTTCACAAAAAAGGTAGAAGTACCATACCTCTGCCTTTGACAATGGTAACATATAATCATCCTCAGGAACCTCTTCTACTGCCAAGCGATAAAGCCACTGAAATTCCCAGGTATTTTAGTTGACATCAAAGCATAGAAATGATAAATTGACAATTATGGGCTAATTATTAAATTGACAATTATGGGCTAATTATTATTTAATCTAAGGAGAAAGAGAAAGTACTTTTGGTTCAAAAAAGACAACAGGGTTTGGATCCCATATGCATAGAAATGATAAATTGACAATCATGGGCTAATTATTTATTTAATCTAAGGAGAAAGAGAAAGTACTTTTGGTTCAAAAAAGACAACAGGGTTTGGATCCCGTATGCATGACAATAATAATCCTTTTGCTTGCTGCGGACTCCGAGGGATAACCACCTGTAAAAGGACTACTAGTTAGATTGTTAGAGATATTGTACAAATTCCATAGTTGTAAAGAAAATTGAAAGAGATTTAGCAACTTGGTAAGGTTATTAGGAGGCACTAAAATCTGGAAAGAGTACAAATTTACCTCTCAAATAAAAAAAATAAAATAAAGAGAATCATTCTGAGTTTACATGATAACAAGTTCACATTGGAAATGACCACCATTGTCACAACAAAGCTAAGATGAGTCAACCTATATGCTATCACAGGAAAATGTTTAACTTTACAAGAGTTTCATGGAGTCAGCCCATTTAGATGTTTTAGAGAGAGAAGGATAATTAATTCTCATTCTTTATTAAAAAGTAAATTTGAAAAAAATAGAGGTTGTGAATTTTCAAAAATTAGAAATAAATGATTGGAAAAACAAAAAGAACCAGAATCTTATAGATTGTGTTCTGACTTAGGTATAATTTTCCAGAAAACAAATATAAAATAAAATAAAATTACTCCTTTTGCATAAAAAATAAATTAGTATAGAAGAAATGAAATGAAACATCGTCATAAAAAGGAAAAAACAGAAAAATTAAATGAATCAAAAGGAACTAATTCAGTCAAAAATAAATGAAAAAAAAAAAAGTGCTTTTCCACGGAAAATTTCAAAATCCTTTTCTATTAGTTACGTATTCTAAATTCTTAGATGTTGTAAAAGTTATTTTATTCATCTTATTTACTTGAAAAGTTTAATTTTATTCATCTTATTTATTTGAAAAGTTTATCATTTGTAATTTCTTTAAATAATTTAAGAGAAAATATTTTTTTTTTTCACAGCATAGATGTTTCAATGTTACGGCGACCTCTGTAAAAGCTTTTTTTACTTTTCTGAAATGGAAATGCAACACACACACACACTATGATTGCCAACTAAAGAAAAGGAAGAGGCTCAAAATTCAACCATTGTCATTGAACTTTTCATCAATTTCAACATGGTTGCTACTCTTCAATCTACACCGGCAAAAGACTCAACTCTAATTTTAGTTTCAATGTAATTACTACTGCTAGATTTTGGCACAATCAAAGGAATGGAATATACTTTGATACCAGGCACATGGCAAAAGAAAGCTTCAGGTGATTGTGAGTGATAATGTCCACCATGACCCACAGCTCCATATGGTGCTCTTATGGTTAAACCTGCAGAATCACTTGAAAATTTCTATATGAGAAAGACGCAAATGAAAGAATGGGAAGATTAAAGTAATCATCTGAAGAAGAAAAATGAAAATGACCTCCACAATTATACTGATTTCCACTCCGGTATCTGAACTTTGCAGCTTCATTAACAATCTAGTAAGTTGAAAATTTTATCAATTATAGTAAAGTGTGGAGAAAGGAATAAAACTCAGCACTGGGGAGGATGCTTGCCTGATCAAAAGCAGGAAAGATATAATCTGCAAATTGGATTTCTGCTATGGCTCTATTGCCCTATCATATGTGATTAAAAAAAGAGTTATGACTAGAAAATGAAGTTCAGTCATACATTAAATCTTCAGTACTCACCATTGCTGCCAGACCAATGCCAAATCCAATAATGCCCTACAAGACAATACAAGCAATGACAATAGTTATTAAAAAACTGATTTATAAATGAACATAGGTAGAATAGATTAAAATTACCTGTTCACAAAGAGGAGTATTGAAAACTCTATTTTTGCCAAATCGTTCAACTAGTCCTGTTGTGCAGCGGAATACCCCGCCAAAGCTCACATCTTCTCCAAATACATAACAACTGGGAGATAATGTAAAATAATAAAATTTCCTATGAGTATATAGTCTTTCACAACCTTATTTGAGTTCAAGAAATTAACTTAGCTATTAAATGCTTTCAGTTTCAAGGGAAACAAAAAAAGACATAAGGAACATCATATCATTCAAAAACAGCCAAACATATTGTGCGATGTCTTCATAATAACCACCACATAGTAGTTCAAAATCCCAAAATTTTAAGAAATGGAAATCAAAATCGATGTGGGTATTGTGAGAAACGAACCGAGGATCAGATTCCAAGGCGATATGAAGACTTTGGTTGATGGCAGAACAGAGATTCAATGATTTGCCTCTTTGTTGTTGAAGTTGTTCTTCAGTAGGCTTACCTTCACAGGCTGTGGAGAGCTCCCTATACTTTAAAATTGACAAGGCCACTCTTTTTCCCGATCTTCTCAAACATATCGCCATTATCTGCAGAGAAATGCTTTTGTTTATTGGAAACGAATATGGATGTGAATTGTGATATATATCGCACATGTGCAAGTCAGTGAATCCTAAATAATAATTATCTATATATCATTTAAAAAAAAATCATTTTTATAAATAAATTATTATATGTCCATATCACTTATATAATTTAGACATATTATACTATAATATTATTTCAGTAATATTATATATATTTT
>CANTUT010000894.1:112500-260000 GCA_947687605.1 Reutealis trisperma
CAAACATATATTGATAATAAAAAAATTATTCATTTTTATTTTGTGAACTGAAAAATTATGATATAAAAAATAAAAAATTAATAAATGGAATTCATAATTCACAATAAATAGTATATAATGAGTATATTTTAAGTATATAATGAGTATATTTTAGGTATATCTTAAATATATACTATAATTATATGTTTTCATATTCCTTGAAAGACTTAATAACCTTAACTTTTTTTCTTTTTTGAAAAAGCTTAATCTACATTTTTTTTTATAGTGAGAATCATCATTAAAATTAAGATTAAAATATAAACAAATTCAATAAAACAATGTTTAAATTACAAAAGTCTATTTCTATAATTTATTTGCTCTTTTGATTTGATATATATTTTCAAAAAATTTCGGATATTGAATATTATTTGAATATAAGTATATAAAAGGAATATATCAAGTAAATATTAGATAAAAAAATATACTAAAAAAATAATAAATAATTTTTAGGATTCACAGTAGACAGTATATAATGAGTATATTTTAGATATATTTCTAGTTTATTTCAAGTATATAACGAGTATATTTTAAGTATATCTTAAATATAAACAAGAAATAGATGCTTTCATCTTTTTTGAAAACTTAACACTCTCAATTTTTTTTTTTCGTTGATAATGTTATTCTTATTCAAGTTTGCCTATTTAGATTTATTTTTTTTAAAAAACTCAAACATCAACCAAATATATAAATAAAATAAACCAAACAAATATACTATGAGTATGCTAAGATGGACATTAAAATATATAAAAAGGCTAACTCTTTTTAATATATATAAAGCCACCCTTTTTATGTTACCATTTACCAATTTTCAAAAGCAAAATATCTCTGATCAGAACCTTATTATTTTACCATACTAAAAACATATGCAAAAAATTAAAAAAGATAACCAAAAAAAAAAAAACCAAAAACTAAAATGTGTTAAATTAATCCACCTCATACATAAACAGAATGTTAAAAACATATAAATATTTAAAATATTACATAATAAAATATTAAATAAAAAGACTAAAAATTAAAAAATTAGAATAAAATTAGTCTTTAAATAGTTTAAATTAAAATTAAAATTAACAAATTACTACTTTATGTTTTAACAAACTCATCCAATCATTCACTGCCACATAAACATTAAATCAAATTAATTAACATTATTAATTAACTAATTGCAAATTTTTACTATTTACTATCTCAATTTTTTTTTTCATAACTTTATACTTGATAGAAGTACTCCTTGGCAAAAAATAAAATAAAATAAAAGTTTGTTCACGTGTCATAATGCATTATATTGTCTTGATATTTAAAAAAAAAGGGGAATAATTCAGTAAAATCAAATATATAACTCAAGCATATGGATTTCTCCTATTACATCACAAAAGTGTAAAAAAAAATATAAAAAAAGGCAAGAGTTTATAAAAGTAAAATCTAAAAAGCAAAAAAGTTAAAAAAAAAACGGAGGTATAAAAGTTATTTTTTTCCAAAAAAGCGTGAATAGTGTAATTTCCTCTATTTTGTATTGTGTGTTGGGTTTTAAGCCTTTATTTAATGCTAACATAACTTCTTCGGGGGAAAAAAAAGAATTATACTCATTAAGACCTCTATTTAAAAAAAATTAATAGATAAATTTACTTTAAATTATTTTATATTTTATAATTATAACATTTTTTTTTTGTGTAATTCTATCCTAATTTGAAAATTTAGTTGTAATTTTACCTTAAGTCATAACTAGTTTTATGCCCTAAAATTATTCATTTATTTTTGAAAAAATTATAATAAATTATATATTTAATAAAGAAATTAAATAAATATAAAGACTAAAAAAATAAATATAAAAGACCGTTCTAATTTATGTGCTAATTAATTTAATTTTAAAATATATTAAATAATCTAATAAAATTTTAAGTTAAATTTTATTACTTTTAGTCCTTTAACATGCTTTATTGCTTTTAATTTATTTGATTAATAAAAAAAATCAACAATAATAATTATTTTAACTATTTATCTTTGCAACAATCCACACCTATCCTAGGAGTTTTAGTGACAAATTATTTAAATTTAGGCTTATTGTGACAAATTATATGATTATATGAAAATTCATGTGTGACGTAATTTATGAGTTTGGGGCATGTTAAATTAATTTTAATATGCATAATATGAATTATTATTGTGAAATAAATTATTTGAATAAAATGCATTAGCATGAAATAATTTATTTTTCATAAAATGAATTTTCATGTAAAAAGGTGATTTTTAAGCATAAAATAATTTTATGAGTATTTTTAAAATATTTTTAAATAAATATTTTGGGGAAATTTTAATGAAAATAATAAGAAAAATATTTTATTTTTAATTTCCCATAATTAGCCCCTAAATTAAATAAAAAACTCAAATACCCAAAAGCTCACTACACTAAACACTCCTAACCTAGCTCATTAAAGGCAAACTTAGAAATTGCATCTCAAACCCTAATATATAATGAAAATTTCGGCCAGCACTCTCATTCCAGCAGCCATCACTCCATTTTTTTGTATCTTGGCAAAAAAATTCTCTCAAACTATTTCTCTCAACCGAAATTAAGAAAACACATTTCCGTTTTGCGATTTCTTAAACGTAATCGTAAGTTTTTCTTTTCTTTCAATTTTCAAATTGATTTCTATGAAATAAATTATGGAAAAATTATTTTGAACTGGTTGATTACTGATTTTTACATATTTAATTATGTTTGGGTGCGTTTTTGGGAGAGAAAATTTAATTTCTACAGAAAATATAAATCTTTCCGCAAGATTTCTCCAAAGGTGAATTCTATAACTTAAAATCACATTTTTTATGCATAAACATCACTAGAGGGGGGCAATTTGTGCATTATTGTTTTCTAAACTGATTTTTGATTTGTTTGGATGAAAAATATTGGATCAAATAATATTTCTGCATATTTCTGTGATGATCGAAAAGTTTCAAAAAAAAAAAAGAATTCAAGGTTTTTGTGCTAGAACTTAGAAGTTGGAAAATTCTATTATTATTTCAACATGTGGCTGCTGATTTGTATATGATTGGATTGTAAACTGATATTTGTTCTATTTGGATGAGAAAGAATGATTTAAATATTTGGATGAGAAAGAATGATTTAAATCATGTGTTTGTATATTACTGTAATAAGCAGAAGTTTCAAAAAAAAAAAAGAATTCAAGGTTTTTTTGTTAGAACTTAGAAGTTGGAAAATTCTATTATTATTTCAACATGTGGCTGCCGATTTGTATATGATTGGATTGTAAACTGATATTTGTTCTGTTTGGATGAGAAAGAATGATTTAAATCATGTGTTTGTATATTACTGTAATGAGCAAAAAGCGCAAAAACTCATGATTTTCACCCTAAGCCTTGAAACTTGGAATTTTCTTGCATAATTACTATCTATGGCTACTGAATCATGTATGGACATGTTCTAAACTGATATTTGCTATGATTGAATGAAAAATAATAGTTTAAATAACATGTTTACATATTTCTGAAATGACCGAAAAATACCAAAAACAAGAAAACTCATGGTTTTGTACTCTATAATTGAAAAGTTGAATTTTTATGTATGAATAACACCAAGTGTGGCCGATTTATATGAATTAAAATTCTAAAATGATTTTTGTTGTGTTTACATGAAAAATCTTGGTTCAAACCATGTTTTTACATATTTCTGAAATAGATGGAAAGTGCGAAAAGAAAGAAAATTTAATTTTTCCTTTGGTGATACATTCAGCCTATATCAATATTTTTGTCCCAATGTTTATAATTTTTATGTGATGTGTTTTGATGATTATTGACATGTATGTATGAATAATAAATGATAAAATTGCATGTTAGTTGAAGGTATGACCCTAGATAAGCTTAAAGGCATTTTGATATACTTAAGGTATACTTAAGGTATCTTAACCTTATATTGTGATTAGAATGTAAATGTGATTGGAAAATTTGGAACTAGATGTTATGATGACTTGATGATGAACACATGGTTTTGAGTTGATGAAGTGACAATTGAATAAAAAGGATCATAAGAGTTAAGTATGACACTTGAAAGGTTAATTGTTAAGTTGACGTGTATGGAAGTGTAAAGTGTTTTAAGATGATTGTTAAAGTAAATTGATATTGAGGTAATAATATTGTGATGACCTTAGAAAGGTATTGACATGATTGTAATGTGTTTTCATGTGAGCCTACAAGACCTAAGTATGCAAGACTTTTAAAGTCAATGGGTTATGTGCAAGTGATGAGTACACCTGTATGTGGACTCTAAGTGTATGTGTATGCTATATGTGCATGGGTAGTTATGGGATAGGAGCATCATAAGTTAATAAATACTAAGTATTAAACTAAATATTATGTTAGAGTTTAAAGAGCTTTAGAAGTGCAAACAGACTACGTATATTACGAGCAAAGGAACCCCAAGGTGAGTAAACATTATGTTTCAAATTACAAGTGCTAGCTATTATGATATGTGTACCTTTGACATTCTTGAAACCCAAGTTCACTTCCATGTTTAAATTGACTATGTGATTTCTTGTTAAGTTTGGGTTGCCAAAGGACATTTGGTCCAAAACCTTTTTTGACTATCCAGTGATAATACCTTTATGATTATTACCCCAATGTATATTCTTTCTGGAACTACACTATTCTTATATCTTTTGTTCAAAATAATGAACTGCTATTACTATTGGGATACATGTTATTGATGGCTTAAATGTTATTGTTATATATATGATTACCATAAGCTCTTGCTATGGTACCTTTAACCCTTTTTTATGCCAAAATCCTCGTACCGATGCGAGTAATCATCGGTTATGTGCTCCTCGTATTGATGCGAGTAATCATCGGCTATGTGATCCTCGTACCAATGCGAGTAATTATCAGCTATGTGTTCGAGTGATTATGGTAATAGCCTTCACTCTATGTGTTATGTGTTCGAGTGATTATGGCAATAGCCTTCACTCTATGTGTTCGAGTGATTATGGTAGTAGCCTTCACTCTATGTGTTATAAGTGTGATTTCTGTGATTCTTTCTAAACTACAAACTATGAATCATGAACTATACATTATGAGCTATGAACCCTTTCTAAGGGATATGTGTTATTGTACAATCCCTATTGTTTACTCATTGAGATCATCTATCTCATCGTTTTTCCTTGTGTGGTTCCAGGTGAGCATTATGAGGAGGTAAGGTGATGGCTCAAGCATCCTACTTTGCTTGGGGAATTCCTTATCCAAGAAAATTAGTTTAATTTGTCATGAAGAGTTATCCTTAGACGCTCTGGGAATATTCATTTTTGGATTTTTATTTTGAAATGTTATCCTTCGAGGTTTTAATTGAATTCTAAATATTATTTCCTTATGGATTACGTTTAAAATATATTTTAATTATGTTTCTGCAACTTAAGGTTTTCAAAAAAAGAAATAGTTTATTTAAGTTAATGTAAGAGATTTTTGGTACGATCCTAGGCAGTATTTGTATAAGTATAAGTGAGTTCTATGAACGTGGGTGATCTTATATCTCCTCATATTTTAGGACCGTCATATCTCTAAGGTTGGGATGTGATAATCTTTTTCATTGTTTCAAAATAATATTACAAGCAATAATAGAAAAAAATTGAAATCATAATAATTTTAATAAAATCATATAATTATTAGTCTTAATCGAATTTTTTAATCTTTATTACTAGACATTAATAAACAGATATATACCCTAAATTCAGCACACATATGAAGAATTGATTGTTTAGCAAAATAAAAGAAATATATATATATATACATATATATATATATATATATATATATATATATATATATATATATATATATATATATATATATATATATATATATATAAAATCTTTTTCATTGTTTCAAAATAATATTACAAGCAATAATAGAAAAAAATTGAAATCATAATAATTTTAATAAAATCATATAATTATTATAGTCTTAATCGAATTTTTTAATCTTTATTACTAGACATTAATAAACTGATATATACCCTAAATTCAGCGCACATATGAAGAATTGATTGTTTAGCAAAATAAAAGGAATATATATATATATATATATATATATATATATATATATATATATATATATATATATATATATATATATATATATATATGTATATATATATATGTATATATATATATGTATATATATATATATATATATATATATATATATATATGTATATATATATATATATATATATATATATATATATATATATATATATATATATATATATATATATATATATATATATATATATATATATAACAATAAAAGATAAATTAATCCATTAAGAATAGAAAAAATTAAAAATTTAAATATTGTTCTTTCTTTCAAAGAAGGACTTCTTTTTTTTCACTTGAAGTTGACTGAAAACATAAACTGAAAACAAAAATTAATGCAAGATTATATTTTCTATTTTTAATAAGATGGGAATAAAAATTACAAATATAAGCCAATACAAAATTATTTTGCAAGAAGACAAAATCAAAATGGTCATTCATTGAATTGTCTTTTTTTTTTTTTTTAAAAGAGCAATTGCACAATTTAAGCAAGGAAAAGCACAGGGAAGAGTTGTTATATCATGGATACAGGTTCATATTGCATTGTGGATCCAAATTTAAAATATTAAATATTATTTACGTAGTAAAATTTATCATAAATTTTAGTTAGTACAATTGGTTAATGCATTTAGTATATGTATGAGGTTAGAAGTTCGAGTTTTGTTCTATTTTTGTAGTTTTTTTTCCTTTTTCACTTTTTTTCTTTTTCTTGCTTTATTTGTAATATTTGCAATTAAAATTATAATAATAGTTGAATTTTTTTATTTGTTTAATTATTCTAATTAAATTTATATTTATTTCTATAAGTAAAAAAATTATATTAATGGTTGAATTTTTTATAAATATTTATTTATTTATTTTTATAAAATTATCAGTTTGATTTTTTATTTATGTTGAATTTGAAAAAACTAATTGAGTTATTAAATATTATTTTATATTTATTTAGGTAAATTATTTAATGCATCAAAGAAAATTCACTTTCTATAAATTTATATAAAATATATATATATATATATATATATATATATATATATATATATATATATATATATATATATATATATATATATATATATATATATATATATATATATATATATATAATTTAAATTAATTATAAAATAATATTTTTATTTTTTATGATAAAAAAATTTTGTTGTGATATTTATATTATTAAAATAATATCTAAAATTTTTTATGTTATAAACTAATCTATCAAAGTTTATAAATTATAGAGGATAAGTTCATCAGTTATAAAGTATAGATTCATAAAATATAAAACATAAATTCATCACTTTTAAAAAATATATTTTATTCTCTTATTAGTATAACTGATGAATTTATAGTTTATAAATGATGAATTTACACTATATAGTTGATAAATCTATAAGTAATACTTAATGAACCTGTTACTTATATTGTCTTAAATTATACTCGATTGAAATAGCAAAGCTATTTGTTGATTAATAAAAAATAAAAAAAAAGATAATTTGATATTGATTTATAATTATGAATCTGATAGTAAAAGATAATGAATCTATATGTGATATATGATGAATCTCAATGTTATATCTAATGAACTTGATAGTTTTATGTGATGAACCTAAACTTTAAATCTAATAAACATCATAATTATATGTGAAATATTAAAAAATGAAAATTATAAATATGAGGAATGAATAAAATTAAATTATAGAATAATTAAATTATGAATCTGATAGTAAAAGTAAATGAATATGCATATAATATATCTAATGAACCTGATAGTTATATGTGATGAACCTAAATGTTATATCTAATGAATCTGATAGTTATATGTGATGAACCTAAATTTTAAATCTAATAAACCTCATAATTATATGTGAAATATTAAAAAATGAAAATTATAAATATGAGAAATGAATAAAATTAAATTATAAAATAATTAAATTATGAATATGATAGTAAAAGTAAATGAATATGCATGTGATATATCTAATGAACTTGATAGTTATATGTGATAAACTTAAACGTTATATCTAATAAATCTGATAGTTATACGTGGTAAATCTAAACTTTAAATCTAATAAATCTCATAATTATATGTGAAATATTAAAAAATAAAAATTATAAATATGAGGAACGAATAAAATTAAATTATAGAATAACTAAATCATGAATTTAATAGAAAAAATAATGAATCTGCATGTGATATGTAATAAACCTGAACGTTATATCTAATAAATTTGATAGTTATATGTGATAAATTTAAATTTTAAATATAATAAATTTGATAATTTAAAGTTTAATATGAATTTATAGTTTATAAATGACGAATCTACACTATATATTTGATAAATTTATAAGTAATACTTAATCAACATATTGCTTATAAGTAGTGAACATGATTATTATATAAATTTTATTTGATGGTGAATTTTCAATAAATTTATTATTATTTAAAAAAAAAGATTTGATTTTTAAAAATTTATTGTTATAAAAAAAATAAATATGATATTTATCTTTTTGTTAAATTATCTTTAAAAACCATGTAAAATAATTACCCATAAAAATATTAAAATTCATAAATAAAAATTATGTTGAAAAATTAATGATATTAAAATTAATTATCATTATAAGAATCAAATAAAAAAAATTCAACCATTAATATAATTTTTTTTAATATTTTTGATATTAAAAAGCAAAAAGAAAAAAATTGAAAAAGAAAAAAAAGAATAAATAAAAAACTAGAAAAGAAAAAAAAAGAATAAATAAAAAAAGAGAAAAAAACAAATAATAAATGAAAATTGAACCTAGGATCTTTAGGTCTCTAAACCAGTATATTAACCAATTATATCAACTTGTTATAGAAATATTTTCCTATGCATATTATACTTATTATAGTCTCTGGTCCATAATGTTATATGGTCTTGGATTCATAATATAAATTGCTTACAGGGAGCATGTTTGTTCGGTATTGCAAACTTTAAAATAGCATCAACTACATGCCATTTGGCAAAAAAATAAAAAATAAAGAAAATTACATGTCAAGCTTGCAAAAAGCAATTTATAACTCATCAATGTCAATTTTTTAAGGCATGAGATTAACAAGGAAGGATCAGCAACAGACACAAAGGGGCAAGTGGGGAGCTATAGCCTCCCTAGCCCCAAAATTTTTTTAATTACACAAAATTTTTATATTTTTTTATATTTGCCCCTTTAAATTTTTATTTTTTTTATATTCCTCCTATCAACTTTTCATTTTTACCATGAAATTTTTATAAGTAACTCTTTAATTCTATAATTTTTTGTAATTTTTTATTTTTGGTTTTATACCCTAAATTTTTTATTTTTTCATGTTTTTCTTAAATTTTTTTATACATCTTACTCTAAGAATTTTTATAATTAGATTTTTATATTTAAATATAACCCTATAAAAAATTAATATTATTAAATTTCATCCCCTTCCACTAAAATCCTGCGTATGCCATTGGGAAGGACTCCAAGTATCATGCCCCACTCCAATGGTGTGACGGTCCTACGATATGAGTAGGTATAAGATCACTAACCACCTGTAGAACTCAATCAATAAACCTAGCCCAACTATTATCATTCTTATAATACTCCTAAACAATCATCCAATATCAATATCCATCATTCAATTGCAATAACTATATCAAGATTCCAAACATTTTCAATGTTCAAAATGGATTAAGAATCAAATCTTATACTATATTACGTAGCACTATAGAAAGAAACAAATCATAATTATTACAATATAGTTTAAAAATATGTATTACTATTAGCTTCTCATAGAGAAGTGATCAAAGCTCTATCTTCTACAACTTTATCCTCCTCAACTTTAGTACCTAAAAAATATAATTGAAAAGGGGTGAACTTTCAACTCAATGAGATTATGAAATATATCCATACATGTAGGTTCTCAAAGATAGTAATAAATGATTCAACAATTAGGAAATTAATAAGAGAGAATAACAATAACTAAAAAGGGTTATATCAATAAAAATGGTGTGCCTAGAACAAATGGTACCAATCAATTCAATTTTGATAAAATAATATCAATTAATCAATCAATCAATAGTGGATTACAAATGGGCGGGACGAACTACCATCCCCATAAGCATCCATAACAATTAAATAAGATAGTAACTTCTCCCTTTAAAACCCAAACTTGGCATAGCATACTCCTAGAGCACATGATCCTCTCTAGGTAGAACACTGATATATTGGACTTTATTAGTTGAGTCACCGATGCATATGGTCTAATGGATTATCCTCCAGTAGTATAGGCATCCTATCATAATTAGTTTAGCTAACTTAAGATTTGGTAGGTTCAATATCAATAATTATTAGCCCAAGTGGCTATCATGTCATTCAATGGGTTTCAATATTCAATATCAATATAACAATGGCTAGTAATGAACAATAGTGATACCAATAAGAATTAACAATAGAAGGCTTATAACTTAATCATTTGGCATTTAATGATTCAATAAGGAATAACATTTTATTCTTGGTTGTTGACATGCATCGATATATTTCATAACTCACCTCAATAGCAAATTACTCCAAATCCAAGCTCAAATACTCTATCTTGGTTGAATTCACAATAGCTTGGCCTATATTAAAATGGCCAAATAATAATAAATCTAGAACTCACAAAACACTAACCGTAAGGTTGAATTCTCCAAATCAATATAAGAATAGTCCATTTTCATAACCTGATTGCATTTATATCACATATCCCTTAAAGAATAACTTACATTCTTAAGGTTCAAATTCAAGGGTTTCCAATAATTTCTATCAACCAACTATCACTTGCAATAAATACCACATAATAGCTTTTATCTAACTCATAAAAAATGCTATAGCATTTTAATAATGAAGCCCCTAAAGAAAATTGAAGGAGTGACAACTTACCTAATCCAAATCTTCAAGAATTAATGAAGGAATCCCCCTTAAGTCCTTTGCATTTTTTGTTATCTTGAGTTACAATAATTAGTCTTAGCCTTAAAGGAGCATTTATGGATTTTGGTAGGGTTGAGGGGCTTTGGGGTTAATATAAATGAAGAGAGAGCTAGAATTCCACATTTAAATGAGATGCCCCTTCAATTTATAATCCCCTATGAGTAATAGGCATTACTCTTGAGCAACTACCATTACCTTATTAGACCTATAAATCCCTAAACTCAACCAATTGGAGCTTCATGGTAGTTATTGATTTAGTAATAGGTGTCACTTTAGTGTCACTATCGTTACCATCTATGTCACCAGCAATAACACCTCTCATTCCAAAAATACAAATTTACACAGAAGAAAAATATATGGTAGTGACTATTCGGTAATAGTAGTGAATAATTTTGGTAATGAGCGTTACCTCAATAGTAACAAGCATTAATAACAAGGATAGCTTTCAACTGCTTAAAACTTATCTCACTTCGGCATCTGTTCTAGCGTTTCCATCTAGCAAAGGAGGATTAAGATGCCTCACGAGTGAGGCTCGGGTGTGTATTAATGCGAAATGGCAAGGTAATTGCTTATGCTTCTAAACAGTTGAGAAAGTATGAGCTAAATTATCCAAGCTATGATCTCGAGATGGTTGTGGTAGTGTTTACCCTAAAGATTTAGAGACATTATTTTTATGGGGAGAAATATGAAATATACACCAACCATAAAAGCAAAAGGATCTAAATCTTGGGTAGCAAAGATGGATGAAGTTGCTTAAAGATTATGACTGTGATATTTTATATTGCATAAGGAAGGCGAATGTGGTAGCAGATGCTCTGAGTATAAAGTCCTCAAGAAACTTAGCACACGTTCGAGTTATAGGAGACCTTTTATTAAAGGAGATGTGAAGCCTTTATGATGGGTATTTGCTTCAAAGTGTCATATTCAAGAGTGATTCTAGCACATCTCTAGGTCAAACCATTCCTGATTGATCAAATTAAAGAAGCACAAAATAAGGATTCTCAAATAGTGAAACTAAAGAAGGATGTCAAAGTGAAGAAAGCTCATGGATTCATCATTTTGGATGGAGTTTTAAGATTTGGATTGAGCCTATATGTTCCAGCAGAGAACAACTTAAGGGAACAATTGATCAATGAAGCAGACTATGCTGTGCATCTAAGTGCAACAAAGATGTATCATAAAGAGCACTTACTAATGAAATTGAATGATAAGGGATATAATCGAGTTTGTGGCTAAGTGTTTAACTTACCAATAAGTTATTTTGAATAACAAAGACCATTCAAACTATTTCAACATTTGCCTTTACCCAAATGGAAATGGAAGTGAGTTATAATAGACTTCATAGTTGGTTTGCCGAGGACAATAGGTAGGGATGACTCGATATGGGTAATTATGGATAGGTTTACCAAGTCAGCCCATTTCTTGCTAGTCAACACTATATATTTGACATTGCAATTTGCTTAACTGTACCTCGATAAAAAAATAAAGCTTTATGGTGTTCTAGCTTTAATTATTTTAGATAGAGAAACTCAGTTTATATCAAGGTTCTAGCAGAAGTTGCAAGTGTCTCTAGATTGAACTAAATATATTTCACTTAAATTCTTTTACACGCATCAGTCCAAAAAGTAGTGCAATAGATATCCATCAAACTCCTTAGAGTGACAAACTGGCAAACTTATTTACTAAGTCTTTACCTAGTGTGAGACCTCGCTTGAGCACTAGCCTGTTCCACTAAAGGGAATCATAATGCTCATTCGGGTTTAGACTCATGATGGAACCCTTGGGTTCGGATTTGATTGATTTTGAAAATAAATTTTGGGAGTTGCCACCCTAATTTATTTTTAAATGGGAAAATTAAGGAAAAACCCAATTTGACTCCAATTTATTAATTTTTTACTTAATTTGCCCATAGATAAAATCACTAGCTTCAAACCAGGTTGAGTTCGGGGACTAGGTTTTTGGTTTTAAATAATCAAAATTTGGCTCTTAAGTTTAATTTGACTTTAAAAAATTGATTTCATGAATGATAAATATTATAAGATGATAATTGTAAATAATATGCATGAATATGACATGATGCAAGGAAAAAATTAAAATAAAATATCCACAAATTACAAAGGGAAAAAGAGATTGATAGAGATTTATATTTGAGGTTTGGATTTAGATTCCAAACGTGCTTACGTACCCCATTGAATGGAGATCAAAATCTATGTAGTTTGTTCCACTATTAAGTGGAAGGGTTTAGGAGTTGATCAGATTGATTTTGGTTTAGGTGTGTTGAGAATGAAGAAAAAGTCTGATACCTTTGCTTTTGGTGGGCAGAGAGTTTTACGGGACCGAAGTTCCATTTTATTGTGACTGGGTGATTGAACTGATTGGGAGATTAATTAATTAATTAAAAAGATTAATTAACTAATTAATATAATGAAAAGGATAGATGGATTAATTAATTAAAAGGATTAATTAATTAATTTGGATAAAAGGTGGACTAAGACAAATGATTAATTTAATTTTGGAAAAAGGTGATTAATTAATTAATTAAAATGGTTAATTAATTAATTAATTAAGTGGTTAATTTTAATTTAAGAAAAGAGTTTTAGTTAATTAAAAAGATTAATTAACTTGGTTAGGGTGAGATAATTAATTAATTAAAAAGATTAATTAATTAATTAGAGAGTGGTTGGAGGGAAAAGAAGAGAGGAATTAGTAGATAACTATCAATACTAATTCAAGAGGTGTCTTGAAATGAGAAGTGGAGGGGGGTATTTATAGGAAAATGGGATTGAGGGTAGTTTAGGTAGTGAAAATGTGAAAAAACAATGAGGGTTAGGGTTAGAAAGGGCTGAAAATTGGGCTGTAAAGGGTAAAATGGTCATTTTTTATGCAGAAAAGGGGATCCACTCGCGACAGACAAGTGCGGCACTGCACTAGGCCTGTGTGGCACTGCACTAGACTAGTGCCGCATGCCGTAAGTTAGACTTGCGGCGCCTCACAGGCCTAGTGCGGTGCTGTAAGGCTGCCGCGTGGCAACTGACATGGCGACTTTTTTTTTTTTTTTTTGAAAGAGATTGGTTGGTATAGAGTTTAGGAAATTTGGATGTTCGGTGGCAATGTAATTAAAGGCTAAAGAAATTTTTTTTTTCAAAGCATTGCCCCAAACCCCTGCCCACTAATCGGCTAGCGAGACCACCGTAACAGCTCCGCGTAACGCGTTAAACTTAGCAGGTGCTAAGGCTATAGTTGGATGATGAGGGTGCAAAATTAAGGATTCACAGTTGCCCCCTCGTTAGAATTGACTTTGAACAAAAGGTGATTATGATGATAGTGAATGTTGGAAAGAGGTGCCATATCAGACTCCGAGATTGTGTGTTCTTGTCAAGTCCTTTGGGAGGAAGCCCTCTAGGATAAATGAGGTTTTGTCAATGGCTATAGTTCTGGCCTTGATGTTGGATGTGAGAATGGTCTCGGTGAATTTCAATTAAGGCTATCTGTTCGGCCCTAATGTTAAAGGACAAAGAAGGTTAGGTGAATTTCAATCAAGGCTATCTATCCAGCCTTAATATTAGAGATAAAGAAGGTTTAGTGAATTTCAGTCAAGGCTATCTGTCTGGCCTTAATGTTAGAGATAAAGATAATCTAGGGTGAATCTCAATCAAGGTTATCTATTCAGCCTTAATGTTAGAGGTAAAGAAGATTTGGGTAAATATCAATCAAGGCTATTTGTTCAGCCTTAATGTTAGAGGTAAAGAAGATTTGGGTAAATTTCAATCAAGATTATCTATCCGGCCTTAATGTTGGAGGTAAAGATGATTTGGGTAAATCTCAATTCTGATGATTATGAACCTAAGAGAGGGGATGGTATAAGAAACCAAAGTGATATCTATGTTAGTACTTAGACATATTTGGGTGGGAGACATGGTTGAAAAAAAGGAAGATGGTAAAAAGAACCACACGGATGTTTAAGCAATCATTATTAAACATTTATGAAGGGAAAGTGCAGTTGATGAATGAAAGTGAGAAAATGGACCAAAGAGATATCTAAGCTGGTGACTAGATATTTTTGGGTGAATTGATGGATTTGGGTAAAAAAGGTGAAAAGTGGAACCATATGATGTCTAGGTGATCATTTCTAGACATTTATGGGTGAAATTGATAGATTTGGATAAAAGAGATGGAAAAAAGAACCACATGAATGTCTAGGTGATCATTTCTAGACATTTATGGGTGGAAGAAAATTTTGGACAAGATATTTTAGTGAAAAGAGAGCCTCAACCTATGGCGAGTCGGCTCGAGAAATTCTGAGAAGATTTTGTTTAAGGGAGAGCATCGGCCTATGGTGAGTCAACTTTTCTGACAAGATTTTAGTTGTACCAGAGAAACTTAGGCTTTTAAATGTAAGGGGTTGGGCTTTCAGAAGGCTCAAAAGAACTTTGCTTGGAGTAAAGGGACTCTGGAAGTCACACTTCATTGATTAGTATTTGGAAAGGTATCATTGAGCTTTAAAGAAGAACAAGTCAACTTTAAGAGGTGTTAGTCAGCTTTGAGGAAGTACTGGTCAGCTTTAGGAGATGTCGGTGAGGCTATTGGCTCAGCTTATGCATGATGATGCATGATTGCAGATGATTGCATAGATGTTGGTGCATAGATGATGTATGCATGTTTCATAATCCATAGACCTTTTATTTGACTTTTATGCATGAGGGTGGATTTATGCATTTGCTTTTATGAATCAGTTTTTTTCATGTGACTTTTGTGCCCTATAGAGACTTGTGGATTGAGAAACTCAATAAGGTTGAGGAAATTAACTTGGGTTGGTATAAGATGGTTGCCATGGTGGTGTTACAAGGAGTTTGAGGGGTTGCTTCAGATTTTGGAATCTAGTGGCCTATGATTTCTGTTTTGGTGCTTCTGAGGAGGAGCTGTGCCTATTCCAAGGAGATAGGGAATATGGCTTGGCTACAACTCAAAGGCAACTCTGGTGGTGCCAAAGTTCAAAGTTTAGTATTTTTTGAATTTTTCAGGAGTTTTTAACTTGTCTCTGGATGTTGCAAGCCAGATGATGGTTAAATGAATTTAACCGCTGTGATTGAGAAGTTCCATGATCCTGGTGACTAGGGAGATATGAGGGGTGCAGAGGCTTAACATAAAGGTCTTGATTTTCTATTTGAGTGTTAGTTATGGGTCTGTTGATTGGGGTGATGCCAGAGTGGTAGATGGAACATAGGCATTTTGTGGTTAGAGTTGTGTTGGGCAAAGACATTAATGAGCCTCAATCACTTCGTTCGAGATTTAGAAAGATGAACTGTCTTGCCAGTTATTCACTAAGTGAGAAAATTTTATCTATTTTTACCCTTTCTATTGGAGGTGCTTTGTGGGTGTCTATTTTAAGTTTTGGATTATTTTGAAAGTGTAGCTGAATGGATCATTTTTGGCTAGTAGCCCTTGCTTTTCAGTCTGCACATGCTTTATTGAGACTCAATCAAAGATCAGATAGGATGGTTGCTTGCAGCTTGCCCTCGGAGCACACATTTTTAGCACTGCCAATGGTAAAGGATTAGATCTCTCCTCACTGGGGGCCATGGGTATCGAGTGGTTTGCTTGTTGGGTTGGTTTTAATAACTTTCCACTAGGGGATGAGAGTCTTGAGGCAGATGAGGTAGACTCAGGGTGTGCCCCCAGTTTTTTTCTTCTTAGAGTTTATGCAAATCATAACTTCCATTGCCAGAGGTATCAGGTGATGGCTGCCTGAAGAGTTATAAGGCTGTTTATTTTGGAATTTCACTTGGGACCATAGAGAGGTAGGCCAGATAATTGAGAAAGAGTACCAGGCTGCCTTGCTTAGGGGAACAATGGATGATGTAGCTGAGGAAGGAGAGACTGTATGAGGAACCACTAGTGGCGAAAGGACTGCAACATAGACAAAGGGGTGACTTGATCTTTAAAGGAAACTCAGGGATTTACTGGAAGTGCGACACCATAGGTTGCAATAGTGACTCAAACTGCGATGGTGGGGATAAAGGAGATTGTGACTGCATTGAGGATAGGATGACACTACATTGGAGGTTCAAAGAAGGACTACTGCAGTTAAGGTAGAAAGGAGGACTGGCTAGATTATGACTTCAGACATGACACTTCTTTTTTCTTTTTGTTCGAAGTAATTATAAGTTGATAGGACTACATGAAACATGATAAGCTATAGACAACATTGAAAGGGCTATTCTTGATGATAATGGGCTTGTATTTTGCAAAACTTGATCATTATTAAATGAGACATCTTTTATTTTTGCTCTAATTTTTGCCTAAGCCGCCCTTTCGGATTTTCAACTTAGCGAGTGTTCTTTTCCTCTTCCCTTTTTTTTATCCTTTTTCTTAGGCAAAAGCTTAGCGAGTGTTCTTTTCCTCTTCCCTTTTTTTTTTAATCCTTTTTTTTAGGCAAAAGAATTAAGTGAATGATGTATTAGGCACGGAGAAAATGAGAATGCGAGGTAAACAAAATATTTTGTATTATGATATGGACTGCACCTGAGATGGGCTACCTATGTATCCCTTTCAATCATTTTTTATTAGTTATTTCTTTTAGGGAGAATCAGGTCCACATAGTTTTGATTACATATGCATGAAAAACATAAATGAAATGTAGATATCATCTTCAGATGATGCATCGTTTCAGCTGATACAGGATGCTAGGATGGTAGAATTCGCTTTTGTCCACATCCATGAAGATGGTGCCTCCGTAGGATAGGATCTTCTTGAGTATATACTATCCAGCTTAGTTTAGTTTGAACTTCCTCTTAGATCATGAATAGGGGCTTGGATTTCTCCTAGAACTGGATTTCCTTCTTGCGAACCCTTGTCTCTCACCTTTTAGTTGAAGTGCTTGGCTAGTCTTTGTTAATAACCTTGAATTTTGTACAAAGCATCGATTCTCTTTTCCTTGATAGTATTCAGCTAGTCATGATACCTTTTAGTCTATTCTGTCTTCATTCTTCATAGGTTCTCTTTGACAAGTTTCTTGTGTATGTAGGTAGGGATCTCGTGAACTGCGATGCTTGGATCATCCCTATCTTTTCTTGTATAGAACAGTCCATGAGCTTTTCTACTACTGCCATGCAAATGTAATGCATGGGATTTTGGATTTTTTTTGTGCCATAATTAATTAATCCTTTTACCCTTTTCATCTTTTTTTGTATTTTTCATTTTTTTGTTCTTTCATTTTTTTTCTTTTTTAAGATGTCCCATTTAAAGATGAATCAGAAAAAAAATTAAAGCAAATTAGAAAGTTCAAACTTTTTCTTACTGATAAAGGTCCCATCATGAGTACATTAAAGGATAAGCTAAAAAAAGAGGATGAGACTTGACGGACTCGAACTCAAAGAAAGATTACTCAAACATAGCCTCAGACTCAGACTTAGACATAGACTCAAATGACTCAAACATGGACTCAAAGGACTTGGATAGGAGCACAGTGGGGTAGCATTCTTCTCAAACTGCCAATTATCAAGTGAAGCTTAAGACGGTTGGGTGAGCTCAGTGAAGCTAGACTTTAGGTTTGGGAGCAATGATGTCTCTACTATTAATGAGGTTTTAGATTTTATACTTCAGAGCCTTGCATGCATCAATTTTATACCTTGGCCCTTGATGAAAGTCATAGTGCTCATCAACATTATATCTTTTGGGCAAGGGGTTTGGAGGAGGCCATGGTTTTAAGGGCTTAACTAGATTAGCCTCTAAGGCTTTCTTATAAATGACACTGAGGGGCATGCCCAAGTTAGAGAAAGTTCTCACTGTTTTCAACTTCATTGGCTAGTGACAGGACATAACATTTACCTCTCCTTCTTTTTAGGTGGTAGGGTTAATGGCGTAATTAATGTTCTTGTGATACCTAGAGGATTCATCATTGATTCGTCCTGATTGAATCAAATCCTCGATCTTGGTGGCAGTGGCAATGAGAGCTTTAAAGCTAGGGAGATACTATATTTGCAAATGCATTTGGTATTGGGGGAGGAGGTTCTTGATAATGATGTCAATTTGCTTTACTTTAGATGGACAATTCACCATTTAAGCCGCTTTTGTCCTCCACCTTATAAGGAATGCAGTGAAGGATTCTCTTAGCCTTTGTTTAGTGGTTTCCAAATCTCAATGGGTGACATCCACCTCGATGTTATAGTGGTATTACTTAATAAAAGCATTACAATATCATCCCAAGTTTTTTCGTGATTCTAGTCAAGATCTAAAAACCACTTGACAGTGGCTCTAGTTAAGGACTATTGCAATAACTAAGCAAGGAGCTCATCATCCACACCAAAGGGTCTCATAGCGCCTATATACATTTTAAGGTGAGTTTTGGGGCATGTGGTGCCATTAAACTTGTCCATGACTGGCATTTTAAATTTTAGTGGAACCCGTGCATTTGAAAAGAGAGCTAAAGAATTAACATCTATCATGTTCTCATGCCTTTTGATGTTCTTGATTTTTCTATCCATGGCCTCAATTTTCTCCATCAATTTCTTAGCTTTGGTAAACCTAGAGAAATCTCCACTTTGAAAAGGATTTGCAGTGGGAGAGAGAGTGGTTGCATTCAAGTCCACGACAGGAGAGATTGGAGTTTTAGGTGTTTTTCCATTATCTGTGAGATTAATAATGGTAGGAGTAAAAGTAGAGGCATGGCTAGTTTCGACTTAGGTGGATGCAGACTCGACACGAGCAGGAGGGGGAGTGACAGTGGCATTGGTCATTTCCTTGACCTCATTGATGATAGACTGGCATTGGGAGTTGAGAGTATTGGAAAAGGTGGCAGACTGGGCATTAAGAGTATTGGTAAAAATGTCGGCTTAGGTCTTAAGAGCGGTGGCGAGTGTAGCTTGAAAAGTTTCCTTTTGTTTGTTGAGGAGATTGGTGAAAAAGGTGCTCATTGCTTCTTGGTCAAAGGGGTTGGGGATGTTGACCATCGGTACCTTTAAATAGAAAATAGATAGAAAAAAGGGTAAGAATATAGAATTATAAAGGAAAAAATGGCATGAATGTGAAGGTGTGTCAGGAAAATGACTCCCTCCATATGGCTGGTCATTGATCACCGTGTTTACATGTTAACAGGGTGAGTATGTGAGGTTGCTGTGTTTTTGGGGTAACAGGCCAACGATTTAGGATTTTGTGGATTGATCTTGTTGAGTTTCTCATGTCATGTATGCATGGCAATGTCATGATGCGTGCCAAAAAAAATTTTCATGGGTATATACACAAATGTCTCTATTATTATGGTACATGGAACTTAGGGTCAACATTAGGGTGATTATATGCAAAAGGGTGAAGGGTGGTTTGATTAAGGATCCCCGTCCTACTAGAGCATCGATATACCTAACCACATGTGAGGCAAGAAGCCTTGCACGGGTCTAACATTACTGATTGCTCATTACACCATTGAAATGATTAGGGATTTGTTATGGGGTGGAATGTTTTCGCTATCTTCCAACACACTCAAAGAGAGTTGTTGAGCCAATGCTACTCACCATCCAAGAGTTTTCCTAAAGCTAAGGTTAGGCAAGGAGCCTTTATTATGCAAAGTGATGCATAAAAGTCAAATTATACTTAATGAGCCAAATGGAGATTATTTTGGAAAAATTTTTCCTTAACCAAATAGTAATCCTTTTATTTCCTTTTTAATTAAAAAGGTGGCAACCAGTTCCTAGTGGAGTCGCCAGTTATGAGGCCTCACTTGAGTACTGGCCCGGTCCGCTAGAGGGAATCGGGATGCTCATTCAGGTTTAGACTCACAATGGAACCCTCAGGTTCAAATTTGTTGATTTCAAAAATGATTTTAGGAGTCGCCACATTAATTTTATTTAGTTGGAAAAATATTAAGAAAAAACCCAAATTGACTCCAATTTATTAATTTTTAATTAATTTTTCCAAGGATAAAAATCACTAGTCTTCGAATCAGGTTAAGTTCGGGGACTAGGTTTTTGGTTTTAAATAATCTAAATTTGGCTCTTAAGTTTAATTTAACTTTAGAAAAATCGATTTCATGAATGATGAATGTTATATGACAATTAATGCATGAGTATGGTATGAGTGCAAGGAGAAAATAAAACATTCACAAATTAATTAAAAAGGGAAAAGGAGAATTATTGGGATTTGGATTTGAGGTCTAGATTTATATTCCAAACATGCTTACATATACTATTGAATGGGAATCAAAACCTGCGTAGTTCATTCCATGATTAAGTGGAGGGGTCTAAGAGTTCATTATATTGATTGATTTGATTTGATTTGGATTTGAGAGGAAAAGGCTAATATCTTTGCTTTTAGTGGGCACAAAGTTTTACCGGACTAAAATTTCATTTTATCGGGACCGAGTGATTGGATTAATTAGGAGATTAATTAATTAATTAATTAAAAATATTAATTAACTAATTAATATGATGAAAAGGATAGATGGATTAATTAATTAAAAAGATTAATTAATTAATTTGGATGAAAGGTGGATTGAGAAAAATGATTAATTTAATTTTGGAAAAAAGTGATTAATTAATTAATTAAAAAGATTAATTAATTCATTAATTGAGTGATTAATTTTAATTTTAAAAAAAGAGTTTTAGCTAATTAAAAAAATTAATTTACTTGATTAGGGTGAGATAATTAATTAATTAAAAAGATTAATTAATTAATTAGAGAGTGGTTTGAGGGAGAAGAAGAGATGAATTAGTAGATAACCATCAATACTAATTCAAGAGGTGTGTTGGAATGAAGGATGGAGGGAGTATTTATAGGGAAAGTGGATGAGGGTAGTTTAGGTAGTGAAAATGTGAAAAGACCATGTGGAGTAGGGTTAGAAAATCAGGTTGGGGCATATTTTGGGGACTGCAGGCAGGGCAGTGGGACCCGCACCACCAGAGGACCGTCAAGGTGGGCAACGCTTTGCTTAGAAGGGTGTCAGCGCCGCCCAGAGATGGGCTGGCACTGCCCAACACCTCGATGGGCATGCAGGCTGGAAACTTACTTTATTGTCAGCTAGGTTTTGAGACTTTCATATCAGTTTTACAGAGCTCAGAAAATTATTCGATTAGTGTTGATAGGTTTAAAATTAATTTTAGAATAATTAAACAGTCAGTTTTAGAAAAGATTCGATTAGTTTCGAAAAAAATGCTGTCTGATATAGAAGGTTCAGTTAGGGTAGAAAAAGTGTCAGTATTTAAAAAATTAAGTATCATCATACTAATGTAACTGAAAGTCCATTTTTAGCTCCGGGGGCACATCCCCCTTGACACCTGCCCATTAACTGATTAGCGGGACTGCCGTGCTAGCTCTGCATAGTGAACTATTCTTAATAGGTGCCAAGTTGCGACTGAATGATAAGGTGTAAAATTAAGGGTTCACGCCTAGTAGCATATTTGAATGGCTTATTTCATCAATTGATATGTGCTGCCTTAAAGTATTGTCTTCATTAGGTGAAGCAAATTAGTATAAGATTGTACTATTTTTCCTTAGTCGAGTTTTTATCCTATAGGGTTTTTTAACCAAAGGTTTGAATGAAGTAGTCTGTGCAATAACATAATAGTATATGAATTATATTCTTTTTGTTAGCTATGTTTTTTTCCGTTGAGATTTCCTATGGCCTTTTTACCAAATTAGGATTTTTTTTAAAATTATTTCCTGTTTTAAGGTGAAAAATTTTTTAATTTCCATTTTAGGGTAAAGTTGTAACACCCTAACATGTCATTAGAGGAACTATGTATGAGATAGAAATTAGTTAAATGATGAGCATAAGAATGTGAATATGAGCACAAAAACTAAAACCCCATAAAGGGTATATGTTTGAAAACTGAGTCTCTAATGGTGCAAAGTAAGGGAGAAAAACCTGAATGTCAATAAGGAAGATAAGTTTAGAATAGAACCAAATGGATTGATGAACAAAAACAAAAATATAAATGAAAGCAAAAGAATCAAAAACTCTAATAGGTATCGGTTTGGGAATCAAGTCTTCAAGTGAATGATTGACGAATTACCTACTTATGAATAGGTCTATAAAATTTATTCAAGATTTTTAGATACATTTAAGTCCAATAGAATTGAGTAAATAATAATTTAAAATTAAATTGATGAGTATAAAATACCTAAAAAAATAATGAAGAACAAGAAGAAGACAAAATGACATTTTTATAAATAATTAAAAATTATAACACATTATTGGCAATTACGAATAAGAAGCAAGATAATTAATTAAAAATACTAATAATGGCCAACCACAATTAGGCAAGTGGTCAAATTGAATTTTGACAAAATTTCACTAAAAAAAAATACAAAATTATATATTTTCCAATAAAATCTACTAGTGGTTATCTTCTTCATTTTCCTTCATTTCTTTCTTTATAACTAAAAACTATTACCATAAAAGAAAATTCTCCACCCCTCATTAAGAACACAACCAGCCTGTAATAACCCAACTTTATAATAATTTTCAAATTTCCGTTTTAATAAGGAAATATATTTATTTATTTTATTATATTGATATTAAGTGATATATTTAAAGTAAAGAAGATATTTTATGAATAAATTTATTTAAGTTTTGATTTATCATAGTATATTTACTTAAGAATTGAATAATAATAATAATAATAATAATAATAATAATAATAATAATAATAATATTATTATTATTATTATTATATATTTTGAAAATAAAAATGTTATACTGTATATCATTCTTTTGGAAATAAAATAACTCTTTTCCAAAAAAAATTCTTTAATTTAGAGATAATAGGTTCTCATTTACGATTTCTTTCTTACTTCATGGTCAAATTATATATTCACAACCTAGATAACTAGCTGCGCATTGCAGCGGGCAACAATTCATAAAACGTATATTTAAATTTCAATAAATATTCTAATATATGTTAAGTATTGATCTAAAAAAGTTGAAAGTATAAATATGCAAACATAATATCATTCTTATTATAATGATATGTTATTTATTTAATATTAAAATAAGTGAGATTTTGATGAACTTTGCAGCACTTCTTCTCTGTATCCAAAATCAACATTTTGGAATAATAACAATTACTTGTAATAGAAAAAATTACAGAGAAAATATAATTTTTAGCTACCTATCATTCATTATATCCCTCCATCAATCATCACATGATTTTGCTAATGATGATGGTGCATCACTATATAAAAAAGAAAAAAAATGTATAAATGAATAATTTTTTGTTTGATATCAAGAAAAAACACAATTCTTTAATAAATATATTAGATTTACTTATTGCATTGTTTTTTAAGAAATGCTTGCAACTCAAATAGCAATGCCAATGGAAATTCGGTTTCTTTCGATTCCTTGAAAGTATAAAATACTAGTTTTTTCTTTGCACTTGTAAAAGTACCATGCTTGGAGTTGGAGATCGCACAACAGATGAACTTGTTATGACATTAGGCTCATTATCCTTCAAAATATATGTCTATGAATTCATAAAAGGTCTGATATCGATCCTTGTCAATTGAAGATTATTTGATCATAGATAGATCATCCATTTATTCACTCAAGATCTCCTACAAAAAAGAAATTAGAAGTCCAAATAACAAAATTCTAATAGCAAAAACTTTTAACTAATGACTTTTGATATGCTCATAATAAATTTAGGAGGAAATGGGTTAGATTCTTGTGAAGCCTTGTTAAAATAACTTGCAAAATAGGAAGAATAGAGTAAAGGAGCCCAGACTTTAGCCTGGAGAAGAAGCTCCAATGCTCAAGTTAGCCATGAATTAGCTTGAAGGAAAGCTTTATGTGTGAGAGCTCTATGATAGTGCCTTTTTTTTTTTTTTTTTTTTTTTTTTTTTTTTTGTGAAAGAAGGAGATTAAAAGATTCTAAATTAGCTACCTTGCATGAGAATGCAAGATGGCCTTTTATAATTGGCTGAGATCTTAGTTGAGTTGGAGTGCCTTCTAATGAATGGAGATGTGACATGTGTCTATCCCTTGTTATGACAATGAGAAGGTAGACAGATTCACCTTGTAGAGCTTCCAAATTTGATGAAGTTGGTCAACTAGTTTGCTTTGTCATTCTCAACATCATATGGTTGACATCATAAGGGCATTGTAGAAGTTTCGTTATCGAAGAGCTTCCTTCTTTAGGTGATATCGAAGAGCTTCCTTCGAAGAGGTATGGTTAATGGTTGGTGAAGAAGTCCTTTGAATCCTTGTTCATAGAAAGGCAACAAAGAGGTGGTAGCAAAGAGGCAAGGGTCTTCGAGAGATAAAGATCTTACTTAAGTCTTCCTTTGACCTCTTGACCCTTTTGACTAAGTCTTCTTCTTGGGCTTTAGAAGAGGCCCATTAGATTTCTTAAGAGTATACATGGGCAACAATTCAAAACTGCAGATTTTGGTTTGGTTACAACCTCCTTAAATATTAATCTTTAACTGGCCCTTAAACGCTATAGTCTAATTCTGGTTCATAGTTCATATGGTTCCAGTTCCAATTTGAATACAGTTATGGTTATAGTTTCATACAATTTTGATTTTGATTCAAATAATTTAAAAAATTACAAAAATAAATATGAAGAATTAAATTATTTTTATTTAAAAAATTAAAACAAAAATGTGTTATTAAAATTTTAAGTTCTTTTGATTTTGAGTTACTTTAAAAATAATTACTTTAATATATATAAAATAATATAATTTACAATACATTGATTGAACAATTAAGATTAGGCATGGCAATGGTATTTTTGGGTACCCGATTCGATCTGACCCTATTAAATAGGGTGTGGGTAGTAACTGTAGGATTTGGGATTAAAAATTACTACCCGCGACGAGTTCGGGTGGGGTTCGAACTCAGAACACAGGGGACTTGCTACCCAAATCCGGTTATTTAATAGGGTTCAAATAGCGGTTACCCTACCCACATCCATGTAAATACCAATTCATTAGCTATTTTGTAGTCATGGAGTATCGAACCCATGACCTAAAAATAAATTTTTATAATTTTTACCAGTGGGCTATAGCTTTACATTTGGAAATGTTTTACCTTAAATAATAAATATGCAATATGCTTTTAAATATATATATTTTTTATAATTTAAAGATATAAAACTACATCGTTTCATTGTGTTTTATCAAAATTTATGTTGCCCTAACTCTTTTCTTTAGTCTTTACGAGTTCTTCACTAGTCCATCGTTGTGCCTACAGTTCATTGCTGTATTATCCATTGCCGATGGTAGAGTAGGAGCTTTCTCGTAGCTATTTGCTTTATCCCTCACCAGTGCTGCTATTGCTTCATTGTTTCTGACTGTTGCCGCCACTCTTATTTGGTAATCAATCTCTAACTCATCATAATTTGTGTTTTATAATAAAATACAGAGATTTGTATTTTCATTCAATTATTTTGATGTTGTTTGTGTTTCAAGCTTTCTTATCTATATTTATCATTATGCATTCAACTTTCTCATCTATATTTCAATATATTTATTCATATTATATATATCTATGATAGTGTTATGGTAGCTTCTTAAATGGATGCTTGTTATACAATCCTTACAAGCTTAATTTTGTGTTCTTTTCCTATTTTTTATATAGGTTTTTACTATGTCGACATTTGAAAGTACTAAATGTGTTGATAGTTGCAAAAATGATGCCAATAATTCTCAACCTTCTAAAAATGATTTGCAATCTCCCATTACACCTAATGTTAGTCCTACCCAAATGAAGCCACCAAGCTCTACACCTACTTGTACCAATCCTATTACCACTTTGGGTTGTAGAAAATGAAAGTTAACATCTACTATTTGGGATCATTTTGAAAAAGTGACTCATGGCAGAGAAGATGCTCGGGCAATTTGTAACTATTGCAAGGTAAGTCTTAAGGCTAATATTAAGAATGACATTAAATCCTTACATAACCACATTGAAAAATGCATGGTGAGAAATAATCAAGACATAGCTAAATGTCTTAAGAGGAAAAAACAAATTTGTGTGGGTAGAAAGAGTGATGGGAGAATTCAATTTGGAAATTTTGCTTTTGATCAAGAAAATTCAAGGAAAGAATTGGCACATGTTATAATTTTACATGAGTATCCTTTATCCATTGTAAAGCATGTTGGATTTCAAAAATTTGTTGCTAGTCTCCAACCACGTTTCAAGATGATTTCTCAAAATATAATTAAGAAAGATATTTTGAAAATTTATGAGATTGAGTTTGAGAAGCTATATAATGTGGTGGAGAATCTCAAAAGTAGAATTGCAATTACTACTAATATGTGGACATCAAATCAAAAGAAAGGTTATATGTTTGTCACTACACACTTCATTGATCAGTCTTAGATGCTACAAAATCATATTTTGAGGTAAATTAAATTTATACTTTACATTCTAAAAATTCTAATTGCAACCATGCTAGTATTATATATTAGTTTAAAGTTATTTGCAATCTTATTTTATTAGATTATTTTCCTAAATGTGTAGGTTTGTTTATCTGCCAACTCCTTGTACCAAACAAGAGCTTGCAAGGCATTTGATGGAGGATTTATGTAAATGGAACATCGAAACTAAGATATCCATAATTATGGTAGATAATTGCTCTAGTAATGATGTATGATTTCTATACTTGTGGATAAGTTATATGGTGATCTTTTATATGATGAGCAGATTTTGCATATGAGATGTTGTGTACATATTTAAAACGTTATGGTGAAAGAACCTTGTGGTGAAAGATGCATTGTCTATTCGTTGTCTATTCTTGAAAATACACTTGAAAGAATTAGATTTAGTGTATCATTTTGGGTAGCTGCACCTACAAGATTGGAAAAATTTGAAGAAATGGCCAAACAATTAAAGATTCATTGTTTTAAGAAGTTAAGCTTAGATATAAAACTCGTTGGAATCCTATATATTTAATGCTTCAAATAGCATTTGGGTATAAACAGGTCTTCCCTAGGTTGAAAATTAGGGAAAGACTTTATACTAGTGTACCTATTGAGGATGACTGGGTGATTGCTAAAAGTGGTTGACAAATTGGAAATTTTTTATACCATTACTGAATTGTTTTATGCAAGAAAATATCCAACTGCAAATTGTTTCTTTATTTTTATTTTTCAACTTAGAAATGACTTAGTGGAATGGATGGGATCTAATGACAAGATTATTAGTGCAATGGCTAAGAAAATGTTTGATAAATTTGAGAAATATTAGAGTGTTGGTCATGTTGTGTTAGTTGTGGCGATGGTGTTATCCTAGATACAATAGCCTGTTTTGGTGGCATTTCTTAGTTCTTCCTCAAGTAGTGTTCATGTCAAGTCAGAATTTGATTATTTTCTTGAAGAGCTCGTTTTTCCATGGACTCAAGAGTTTGATATTCTAAACTGGTGAAAGACAAATGGCTTAAAGTATCCAACTTCTCGGGATTTTCTAGCTATCCCTGTTCTATAGTGGCATCAGAGTCTACATTTAGTACTTCTGGGAGAGTCGTTAGCCTCCATCCAAATAGGCTTCGTGAAGATACTTTGGAAGCCTTAATGTGCTCAATGGAAAATAGTTTGGCATATTAATCATTCTCATAATTGAACAAAACATAGGACTCAAGCAAAAGACTCATGATGGTCAATATTAGATAAAGAAGATATGGATTTCCAAAGGGTTCAACAATCAACAGGCAACCATATCAAATGTCATTTCAAGTGCATGTCAAGGAATGGTAATTCAAGCAATGGTTGCAAGCAATAAGGCATGGTTACATTATATTATTAAGTACTCACTTTGGATTCCTTTGCTCTTATTTACGTTTAACTTTGATGCAAGTAGTGCTCATTGTACTCTTAGACAATATCCTTATTCTTGTCTTTAGATTTTACACATTTGCATTTCAATTACATATTAATTAGTAATTAATGATGGTACTAATTATACCTTATACTTGTTTTATTACTTCAACTCACAATGAAGATGTATCAATAGAGTCATATACATTTTTTTTTATCTATTCTTATTCCTAATCATTTCCAAGCTAGATTCCACATTCAATTTCATGACTTCAAGTTTAAATTTCAAAATTACCATTTTGTTCCATAAACCCTAGAATTTGGGGAAAATTATTAATTTCCCAAAGCTTAACTTAAATTAACTATAGATTCACCAAATTAACACCTAAGTAATCAATTCCTACCAATTATCTTGAGTTACTTCACTCTTATTCATATGAATCCTAACTTGTCCCATTTAGGTCAAATTTGGGGAAACTTATGATTCCTCATCAAATCTTCAAATTATTTATGGAAATATGAAATTGAAATAACATAAAATATATATGATTGCTCATTTATCACAATATAATATTAAAACACTAAGTTCCCCTTTTAACTATGTTTATGCCTCTAAAATTTTCAAGTCTTGAATCAAGTTTCCAAAATTCATTTTAACATTTCTATATCATTCTTCTTCATCTAAAATAACTATAGATATATCCAATTAGAATTTAGAACACTTCCTTGTTCATTCACTATTATGGGCCGAATTTTTCTTATGGTGTGGAAAGGATTTTTTGCAACTAAAATACTAAAATCAACCTTAGAACATAGGAAAGAGAAGATAAACATGATTTCTCACCTTGGTTAGCTTTGGTTTGCTAAGTTTCTTATTGCTATTGGTGTAGTTGGTGTAGAGATAGAAAAAAAATGATGTTTATAGCATAAAATTTGCATATATATATATATGATGGGTTGGATGGTGAAGATTTGATCAAGCTTAATCCAATGGCTAAGATTTAATCTTGATGGATGGCTATGATTTGATCAAGTTGAATGGCTAGGATTTTTTCTATAATTATGATGTTCATCATATGGTTTTGGAAATAGCAAAAATGAATGTAGACTTTGGCATGGATGAAGGGAGAATTCAAGTTGGAAAAGGAATTGACTTAGTAAAAAATGGTGGTTTCCAAGTCAAAATGAATGGCTAGCTTTTTCAACATCAAACTTAACCTTGGTTAGTTATTTCTAACTCTAGTTAAGTATATGTTCATCCATCCTTGGGCCTTATGGGCCAACCATTCAATGGGCTTGGGCTTTTGAGTCCAAAAGCCTATTAACGAATCCTTATATGCACGTTTCAAGCTTGGTGCTTCATGCATTTTCCATTTCATTTCTTTCACTTTAATATACATATTTCTACCTTCCAATATCACTACACACTCTAGACATTGCTAGATAAATCTTGTTCACTCTATAGTACATATTTTCTAGCCTTTCATTAGCTTTGTTCTTATTATGTAAGTCATATAGACTCACTTGGTCAAACTAAGTTTGACTTTCATTATACCATTATAACTTTGATTGAAATCAACTTTTCATGTCACTATTATTATCTCCTAATGATTTAGGAGATGCTAGTGCCCATTCACTAGTACTTTATATTTATATTTCAAATAAATTATTAACATAGTCACATTACGTCAAACTCGATTTGACTTCCATTTTATCATAAAAGTGCTTATCAAAATCAATTATATTCTTCACTCATTGTCACATTATTCATTTATAATTTGTTTCTTACGATGTTTTTATGGTTCTTGATGTGCTAGGGAGGCCTTGAATGGCACAGTACATGAACATTTTGGTGCCTCCATTGCTAACTCTAATAGGTTAGGGAAACCTTAGATATTACATTTATCTACCATTGAAGAGGATGTGCATTGTTGATAATCTTTATAGTTCATGTGATGAGTATGAATTTTTTTTTAAAGTTTCTAGCATATTAGTAATGGCAATGCTTCTTATTTGAGAATGTAATAGTTTTACATTTACATTTTTTTTTCTGGAAAGGTTGTTGATGGATGTGATCTTGATAGCTTGGGAAATTGGAGTTGAACGGCTACATTCATTTGAAGACTTGGAAAACCTTGGCTTATGTTGTTGTTTTTTTTTTCTTTTTAATAAATAGTGCTATGTTTATTGTTATGGATGTTTCTTTTAATTTATGCCTATTTAAATATGTTTTATTTTATTATTAGTTTATTTGATCTTTTAGTGCTTTTGTATTTCTTGTTATAATTTTATATTTATGAAGCTACTGAGACTTCAAAATTAGGGTATTTGTCTATAATTTTATAATTAGATATTATGTGGATTTGGGTAGTAATCGGGTATTTCTTATAAGATTTGGGATGGGTATGGGCATTAAAAAATAATTTTAAATGGGTTTGAAATGGATATGGATAGAGGGAATGCTAAATGGATTCGAAAATGGGTAATGCATATTTCACAGGTACCTTACCCGTTGCCATTCCTATTTAAGATCATATCTGGTTAATTAAATATAAATAAATAAAGGCCATTTGTAATTTTTTTATAATAACTAATTATTTAAACAATAAATTAAAAAAAGGGTTTGGACTTATTTTTTTAAATCCAATTTATATATATATATATATATATATATATATTTCATACGGTTCAAACTATCTAATTTGGTACAGTTCTAATTATTTTTTCATCCCCATGACCCTTAACCGACCCTTAAACCTCCAGTTCCAAGGTCTAGTTCATGAACTGGAACCATTGACTAGTCTGATTCTGGGTTTGACCCTAGCCAATTTTGGTCTAGTTCATGGTTCGAACTAGTCCTTTGCCCATATCTACTTGAGAGATTTGTATTCTTAAGGACCCAAAGGCCAAATTCTCTTAAGGCTTGGTTTTATCCTTATCAGATGCCCCCTATTTCAATAAGGATGTACTTCGTGAAGTCCTTGTTGAAACATTTAAAGTTGTGTCTATTCAAAGAGACCTCTTTGATTTGCTATAATGTAGAACTTCTTCATTCTACGTTTTTCATTTGAAGCTTGGTTCTTGAAGAAGGATGGCAATTGCAAATCTCTTTAGCTTTTGACAGTTAAGATTCACCATGAGTAACCGTGCCATTATTTTTGCTATGAGTAGATGTGTTAGAGAGAGAAATTAATGGGATGAACTCCTAGTTATCAATCGTTCGATGTATCTCTGATCACTGTTGCATCTCCCATTTTGAATTAATGATTATAAATAGGCTTGTCCTTCATTCTTTTCCTCTTTACATTTCCAGAATTCTCTCTCTCTAGCTCTTGCAATTTCTACCATTGTTGCTCTCTATCAAGCTTGAGTTTCTTGCTCTTTCTTGCATTTTATTGCATTTTCTTTTCAAACTTCATCTTTAAACCATCAAAAATGGCACCAAGAGCACTGGTAGTTGATTTCCTTATTGTTTTTGCTTAAGTATTGGCATAATACTGCCTTCTGTGAATCCTTAATTTTGTTCTCTCAACATATGGTCACAACCTAGCACTTACTAAATTTAGTGTGTTACGCAGAGTTAGTATGGCGGTCTTGCTAGTTAGTTAGCGGGCAGGGGTCAAAAGGCAGCACTCCTTGTGGGGAAAAAGGGGGCAATGCCCTCGGAGGAAAAAATGAGCTTTCAGGCATATTAGTAGAAGGATACTTAATTTTCAAATACTGACACTTTTCTAGTTCTGATCAGACCTTCTGTATTAGACAACCATTTTCCAAAATTGACTTAATTTCTCCTCAGACTGACTGCTCAAATATTTTAAAATTAATTTTGAGCCTATTAACACTGACTGATAATTTTTGAACTCCAAAACTCCCAAAAACTGACCTAGAAATCCCAAAAATTAATCCAAAAATCTCAAAAATTGAAAAAAGGACACTGCCAAATGTGGCTCCACGTGGAGCCACATAGGCTTGGGGTGGATTCGTGCTAGTGTTCAGAGCTAGTGGTCCCCTTTTTTAGTCTAAATTTCCTGAAATAACCCCTCCTTTTGGCTCACTTTTTGGCCCTTTTTGGTATTTTTCCCCCACACCCTTCACCTATAAATATCCCCTCATTTCCACTATTTTTCCACACCTCTTGAGCATTTGTACATTGACTATCCATTTGCTCATTTTTTTTTCTCCCTCCAAATACTCTATAATTAACTAATTAATCTTTTTAATTAATTAATTATCTCACCCTAACAAGGTTAATTAATCTTGTTAATTAACTAAAACTCTTTTTTGAAATTAAAATTAATCGCTCAATTAATTAATTAATTAATTAATCTTTTTAATTAATTAATTAATTAATCTTTTTCATTAGTTACTCTTTTCAAAATCCAATTAATCCTTTTTTTAATCTACCTTTCATCCTAATTAATTAATTAATCCATCCATCCATTTCATCATATTAATTAGTTAATTAATCATTTTAATTAATTAATTAAACCCCTAATTAATATAATCACTTGGTCCTGATAAAATAGAATTTCGGTTTGGTAAAACCTTCTGCTCGCCAAAAGTAAAGGTATCAGCCTTTTCCTCTCACCTACAAACCTAAATCAAATCATTCAATCCAATCAACCCCTAAATCCCTCCACTTAATTGTGGAATGAACTATATGGGTTTTGATCCCTATTCAATGAAGTATGTAGGCAAGTTTAGAATTTAAATCCAATACTAAAGTTAATTCTATTTTCCCTTTGCTTTCAATTATAATCAATTATTTATTTATTTTTGGAATTAATGAGTGATTATGTGGTTCCGGTTGAATCCATAAGAACTAGAGAGAACACTCTCCTTAATTTGTGGATGATTTACTTTATTCACTCTTTAATTTTACCATGCATTCGTATTATATCATGTTCATACATTTTATTTGTAATTATCATCTTATGAATGTCATGCATGAAATTAATGTTCTAAAGTCAAATTAAATTTAAGAACCAAATTGCGATTATTTAAAACCTAATCCCTGAGATCAATGTTGAGGCTAGTGATTTTATTCTTAGGTAAATTAATTGAAAATTAATGAATTGGAGTCAACAAGATTTTCCTTAATTTTTCCATTTAAAAATAAATTAGGACAACGACTCTCAAAATCATTTCAAGATCAACTCATCTGAACTTGAGGGTTCCATCGTGAATATAAACCTGAATGAGCATTTCAATTTCATATAGCGAATTAGACTAGCACTCGAGTGAGCCCTCACAGCTGGCAACTCCACTGGAGATTGGCTGTCACCTTTTTTAAAATAAAAAGGGAAATAAGGAGGATTACTATTTGGTTATCGAAAAATTTTCCAAAATAATCTCTATTTGGCTAATAAAGGCTCTTTGCCTAACCTTAGCTTTAGGAAAACTTTTGGATACTGAGTAGCATTGGCTTAAAAAATCTCTTTAAATATGTTGAGAGATAGAGAAAGCATTCCACTCTGCGATGAATCCTTGATCATTTCGATAGTATAATGAGCAACCATTAGACTCACGTGAAGCTTCTTACCTCACATGTGGTTAGGTATATCGATGCTCTAATGGGATGGGGATCCTAAGCTAAGCTACCTTTTCACCCTTATGCATGTAGTTGCTCTAGCATTTAACCTTAAGTTCCATGTACTGTAATAATCAATACTCTTATGTGCATGTTCATGAAATCTTTTTTGGCATGCATCATGTTATGATCATGGATACATTATATGAGAAACTTGACAAAGTAAATCCTCAAACACCTCAAAATCGATGGTTCATCAACCCAAAACACATTAACTGCACACACTTACCCTATCAACTTTTAAACCTAATGACCAAATGTGTGGAAAGAGGAAGGAATCCTTTTCCCAACACCTTTCACATTTATTCTTTTTTTTCTTCACAATTTTGTATTCTCACCCATTTTTTTGTTTGTTTTCTATTTTCAAGGCACTAATGGCCAACAGCTCTAGCCCTTCTATCTAAGATGCAATGAACACTTTTTTCATTAATCTCATCAAGAGATAAGAGGAGACCTTTTAAACCACACTCAACATAGCCTTTAAGACCTAAGCCGACACTTTCACTAATGCCCTTAATGCCTAGCCTTCCACCTTCACTAATGCTCTTAACTTCCAATGCCAATCCATCATTAATAAGGTTAAAGAAATGACCAATGGCACCATTACTCCCCTGCTCAACTTGCTTCCACTTAAGTTGGAATTAGCCACGCTCCTACTTTCAAATTATCGATCTCACCAATAAAGGGAAGGCACTTGAGAACCCTACTTCTCTTCCACTAGACGTGAATGCTATTGCTCCCACTCTTACTGTGAATCCTTTTCAAAGTGGAGACTTCTCTAGCTTCCTTGAAGCCAAAAAACTGATGGAGAAGTTTGAAGCCATCGCATGATCCATCAAGAACATAAAAAAATACGAGGACATAATAGATGTTGATTCCTTGGCCCTCTTCCCAAATGCACGGGTACCCCTAAAATTTAAAATGCTTGTGATGGATAAATTCAATGCCATAACTTGCCCTAAGATCTTCCTTAAGATGTATATGGGTGCAATGAGACCTTTTGGCATGGATGAAGAGCTCCTTACTCAATTATTCCAGCAATCTTTAACCAAGACTACCGTCAAGTGGCTTTTGGATCTCAACCAAAATCATAAGAAAACTTGGGATGACATTTTCAATGCTTTTGTAAGGTAATACCATAACAACATTGATGTAGATGTCACCCGTTGAGATCTAAAGACCACCAAACAAGGTCAAAAAGAATCTTTCACTGCATTCCTTATAAGGTGGAGATCAAAAGCAGCATAAATGATGAACCACCCTTATGAAGTTGAGCAAATAGATATCATTTTCAAAAATATCCTCCCTTAGTACTATACATATCTGCAAACATAGTACCTCCCTAACTTTAAAGCTCTTATTGCCACTATCAGTAAGGTTAAGGATTTGATTTAATCAGGACAAATCAAGGATGAATCCTTTAGTTTGAGGTATCACAAGAACAATAATTACACCAGTAACTCCACCATGCAAAGAGAAAAGGAGGTAAATGCTGTCTCTTATCATTAGCTAATGAGGTTAGAAAGAAGAGCTTTCTCCTAGTTAGGCATACCCTTAAACATTATCTATAAGTAGGCCTTGGAAGCCCATCTTGTTAAACCTTTAGAGCCAAGAGCACTTCCCAATCTATTGCATAAGAACTATAATGCCAATGAGCATTATGACTATCATCAAGGACTGAGGCACAAAACTGATGCGTGCAAGGCTCTTAAGCATAAAATCCAAGATCTCATTAACAGTGGAGACCCCAAGCCCAAAGCCTAAATTTCCACTAATCATTTTTTGAACCACTGAGCTCATCCAACTATCTCAAGCTTCACCTAACAATTGGCATTTTGAGAAGAATGTCGGCTCTACTATGCATGAGAATTTTGAGTCTGTGACTGAGTCATATGAGTATAAGTCTATGTCCAAGTCACCTAAGTCTGGGTCTAAGTTTAAGTCTTGCAAATATGTTTCTATTAAATCTTTCTTTGAGTTTGAGTCCATCGAGTCTTGTTCTCCTGAGTCTATATTTCGCCTTCTAGGCTTATCCTTTAATGTAACTCATAATGATAAGACTTTTATTAGTAATAATTTTTTTTTTAAACTTTTTATTTCACTTTAATTCTTTTGGTTCATATTTAAATGGGACATCTTAAAAAAATAGAATAAAAAGACAACAAGAAAACAAAAAAAATGAAAAAATAATAAAAATATAAAGGCAAATGGATCAATTAATCAAAATCGCTTATAAGCTCTTAGACTGTTCTAGGTAAAAACACAAGGATATGGTTAGGATATATCTAAGCATTATAGTTCACAAGGTCCCAACCTACATATAAAGCTTGTTAAGTAGAGGTTGTAGAGAATGAAGGTAGAAGAAATCGAAGGGCATCATAATCAGTTTAATGCCATTAATGAAAAAAGAAAGGATGCTCTATCCAAATATCAAGGCTATCAATAGAGACTAGTTGAGCACTTTAACAAGAAGGTGAAAAATAAGGAATCTAGCTCTAGGAGAAATCCAAATTCCTATTAATGATTTAAGAGAAAGTTCAAACTGAATTGGCCTAGACAGTACAATCTCAATAAGATCCTATCCGATAAAGACTACATCCTCATAGACATGGACAAAAATGAATTTTCTCATCCTTGCAACTTGAATCTGCTGAAGCCATACTTCATTTGAAGATGAAATATACATTTCATTTATATTTTCATGCATATGTAATCATAACTACATAGGCCTGATTCTCCCTAAAAAAATTAATGAAAGGAAAATGATTATAATATATACGTAGGCAGCTTGGCTCGGGTGTAGCCTAAATCATAAAATAAAATATTTTATTTGATCACATTCTCATTTTCTCTATGCCTAATATATCATTTACTTAATTTCTCTTGCCTAAACAAAGAGAGAGAGAGAGAGAGAGAAGAAGAAGAAGAAGAAAAAGAAAAGGAAAAAAAATGAATAGAAGAGCTTGCTAAGTTAAAAACTTGAAAGAGTGACTTAGGCAAAAATTAAAGCAAAAATAAATATCTCATTTAATAGGGATAAAATTTTACAATATACAAGCCCATCATCATGACAAAAAAAAAAAAAAGGATAGCCTTTTCAATGTCATCTATAGTTTATCCTATATCATGTAGTCTTGTTGACCTATAAGAATTCTAAACAAATGGTGAAAGGTCATGTCTGAAGTAATAATCTAGTTAGTAGGGTGCATTTGTCATATCTTCATTAGAATCAAAGTCTTTGTAGCTTTTGTTGCAACAGTACAACTACTAGCTCACCATAAAAATGTTAGAAATCCTCCCCTGAATACTAGCAGTTCTGAAACTACTCTCAGAAAATCTTCCTTTGCATAGTAGTAACCTAAAAATTGCTCCCTACTGTAATAGCTAAAATCCTCCTCTATACTCCAAAAAAAATACAGTCCGCCTCTTTTCCTTAACTGCAGTAGTCCTTCTTTGAACCTCTAATGTAGTGTCATCCTATCTTCTCACCATAGTCATAGTCTCCTCTGTCATCACTACTATAGCCTGAGTCACTACTGTAGCCTGTGGTGTTGTACCTCTAGTAGATCCTTAAGTCTCCTTCAAAGATTGAGTCACCACCTTTGTCTGTGTTGTAGTCCTTTTTCTACTGATGGCTCCTCTTGTAGCCTATCCCTTTTTAGCTACATCACCTTCAGTAAGGCAACTTGGTGCTCTTTATCAACTGGCTAAACCACTTTTATCAACCACTTGTCATACATCCATATGGTGCTAAATGAAATCCCAAAACAAACAACATGATAATTTTTTTAGCCAACTGCCTCGATAACTCTGGTAATAAAAGCTATGATTTGCACAGAATCCAAGAAGGGAATAATTAGGGGCACGTCTTGAGTATACCTCATCTACCACAAAACCCTCATTCCCTAGTCGAAGGTCATTTGAAATAAATCCAACAAGTAAACCACTTAACAACCATGGTCTTTGGTAATGAAAGATCTAATCCCCTACCATGGCCAGTGCCAAAACATGTCCTCGAGACAAGCTATAAACAATCATCCTATCTGAATTCTCACTAAGTCTCAGTAAGGCACATGCAAATTTAAACAAGGTATCACTACCCATAAATAATCCATCAACCAAACCTACAATATAACCTAAAACTTAAAATCAGAAGCCCATAGAATACCTTCAATAGAAAGGGTAAGAATAGACAAATTTTTTCACCTGTAGAATAATCAGGGAGATAAACCATCTCTGCAAGCACCAAATAAAGCAATCAAGATTCATTAGTGTCTCCGCTAGCACAACTCTAAACATAAAGAGCCTCCACTCCATCTGCAATATCAATCTTGCCACTCTAGCATCATCCCAATCAATGGACCCATGAAATAGGTATCCAACTATCAAATAAAAAACCAAGGCCCTCATCCTTAGCCTTTGCCCCCTTCATATCTTCTTAGTCACTAGGATCATAGAAATCCTCAATCGCAGTAGTCAAATTCACTTTACCATCACCCATCACCGTCTGGCTTGTGACATCCTAAGGTAAGTCTAAAAAATCTTGAAAATGTAGAGAATGCCAAATTCTAAGCTTTGGCACTACCAGAGATGCCTCCAGATTCTAGCTAAGCCATAGCACTAGACTTCTTAAAGGTGGGACACAACTCCCCTTAGCAGCACCAAAATAGAAAACACGAGCCATCAGATCATAAAGCCTAAAGCAAGCCCTTAGGAAAATCTCAATCCACCAGAACTCCTCACAATGCCACCATAGCAACTATTTCATACCAACCCAAAATGAATTTCTCAACCTTATGGAGTTTCTCAGTCCACAAATATATGGCTTTACAGACGTAAAAGTTACATGAAAAATTACATTCACAAAGCAAACTCGTGAATCTACCCTATTACATTTATGTAATCATCCATTAGAGGCATCATCATAAATCATCCATGGCATAAAAGTTAACCAAAAGGTCAATAAATCTCAAAACATGCATTCATGAACATGCATCATCTATGCACAAACATATATGCATATGCAACTATCCGCCACCATGCACAATCATATATAAGCAGAGCTAATAGCCTCTACAAAACTGACTAGTACTTCCTCGAAGCTGACAAACATCTCCTAAAGCTGACCGGTGCCTCCTTGAAGCTGACTGACATCTCCTGAAGTTGACCAATGCCTCCTTGAAGTTGACCGACATCTCCTGAAGCTGACTAATGCCTCCTTAAAGCTAACTAACATCTTCTGAAGCTGACTAGTACCTCCTTAAAGTTGACTGACATCTCCTAAAGCTGACCAGTACTTCCTCGATGCTGACCGACATCTTCTAAAGTTGACTAGTACATCCTCAAAGCTGACCGACATCTCCTAAGGTTGACCAGTACCTCTTTGAAGCTGATCGACATATGTTGAAACTGACTAGTGCCTCCTTAAATTTAACCAACCCCTTCTAAAACTACTCGGTATCCCTTGAAACTGACCGATATCTTTTCAAAGCTGAGCGATACCCTTTTATCCAAACCCATTAATTTTCATCCATAAATGTCTAGAAACAATCACCTAGACATCCCTATGGTTCCTTTCCCATCTCCCTTTATTTTTGAATTGGTCATGTCCTCCATCTAGAGATCTAAATTCTTACTTAGAAGTTAATCTGGTTCCTTTTTTCATCCTTATTCATCTTAAAATTAACCACATCCTTCACCCAAAAATGTTTAGACAATGACATCCCTCAAGTTTCCTTTTTCCATCCATTTTATCTAAAATTCATCCAATTTCTTCACCTAGAAATATCTAATCTAGATGTACTTCTGGTTCCTTTCCTCGCCTTTTCATCATAATCAACCATATCTATCAATTCACCAAAAAAATCTAGTGACCAATCTAGATATCCCTTTGGTTCCTTTTCTTGCTTCCATTATTAGTCATACTTTTCACTCAGAAATGTTTAGAAACAATTACTTAACTATCCTTGTGACTATTTTTACCATCTTCCTTTTGACCATGTCTCTCACCTAAACATGTCCAAGCATTGACTTAGACATCTCTTTAGTTCTTTATACCTTTCCAACTCCTGGGTTCACTGTCATTAGAATTGCCTTACAGACGAGACAATTTTGATGAGAAGGCAGCTGTGAATCTTTAATTTTGTACCTTTATTATGCAGCCGCAGCCTAACATTTACTAAGTTTAGTGTGCTATGCAGAGTTGGTATGGTGGTCATATTAGTCAGTTAGTGGGTAGGGGTCATGGGGCAGTACTCCTTGCGGGGAGCAGGGAGCATACCTTCTGAGTAGAAAATGGGCTTTTAGGCATATTAGTAGAAGGATACACAATTTTTGGACACTGACACTTCTCCAATCTTGACCAAACCTTTTGTATCAGACAACAATTTTCTAAAATTGACTAGATTTCCTTTATACTAACTATTCAAGTGTTTTAAAATTAATTTTGAGCCTATCGACACTGACCAATAATTTTTTTGAACTTTGAAACTCCTAGAAACTTACCTAAAAGTCCCAAAAATTAACTCAAAAACCTCAAAAATCAAAATCAACATAGGCCTGGTATAGATCTATCCTAGTTCCACAAGGATCCGTGCTATGCTGGCATGGTTGCCGTGCACGGGCTGCGTGGATTTGCATAGACACTGGCGCCAATCCAGACTGACACTGCTTGGATTCACGCCGATGGTCCTCTTCTTCATCCTAAATTTCTAGAAATACCCCTCCTTTTGGCTCACTTTTAAGCCCTTTTAGGTGTTTTCACTCCACAACCTCCATCTATAAATAGCCCCCCATTTCCACTAATTTTTCTCCTCTCTTGAGCACTTATAGATTGGCTATCTATTTGCTCATTTTCTTCTTCTCCCTCTAACCACTCTCTAATTAGCTAATTAATCTTTTTAATTAATTAATTATCTCACCCTAGCTAAGTTAATTAATATTTTTAATTAATTAAAACTCTTTTTTAAAGTTAAAATTAATCACTCAATTAATTAATTAATTAATCTTTTTATTTTTTAATTAATTATTTTTATCAAAATCAAATTAATCCTTTTTTTTAATCCATATTTCATCCTAATTAATTAATTAATCCATTCACTTTATCATATTAATTAGTTAATTAATCATTTTAATTAATTAATTAATCCCTAATCAATCCAATCACCTAGTCTCGAGAAAACTGAACTTCAGTATGGTAAAACTCTCTACTCCCCAAAAACATAGGTATCAGCCTTTTTCTCTCACCCACAAACCCAAATCAAATCAATTAATCCAATCAACTCCTAAACCTCTTCATTTAATTGTGGAATGAACTACATAGGTTATGATCTCCATTCAATGCGGTACATAAGCAAGTTTGAAATTTAAATCTAAACCTCAAATCCAATACCAAAATTAATTCCTTTTTCCCTTTGCTTTCAATTATAATCAATTATTTATTTATTTTTGGAGTTCTGGAGTGATTATGTGGTTCCCCTAAAATCCATAAGGATTAGAGGAAACACTCTTCTTAATTTATAGATGATTTACTTTGTTCGCTCTTTAATTTTCTCATGCATCCATATTATGCCATGTTCAAGAATTTTATTTATAATTATCATCTTATAAATGTCATCCATGGAATTAATTTTCTAAAGTCAAATTAAATTTAAGAGCCAATTAGTGATTATTTAAAACAAAAAATTTTAGTCTCCGAGCTCAACTTAGTTTGAAATTAGTGATTTTATCTTTATGTAAATTAATTGAAAATTAATGAATTGGAGTCAATTGGGTTTTCCTTAATTTTTCCATTTAAAAATAAATTAGGGTGGCGACTCCCAAAATAATTTTCAAGATTAACCCATCCAAACCCGAGAGTTCCATCATGAGTTTAAACCCAAATGAGCATCTCGATTCCCTCTAGCAGATCGGGTCAGCACTTGAGTGAGGCTTTACAGTGGCTCTCCAGAGCAATTTCAAGGTCTAAGAGTAGAACTTGAAGCCCAATAATGGCGACTTTCACCTATATAACCCTAAGGATAATGAGAGGATCTTTGTGGATGAGAAGAAAGATGACGTTGAGTCTCTAGTGGAGTTGCTGAAGAACTACTGCAATTATGTGTTCTTCCACCAGTGGATAGTAGCTGGGTTAAGGTGGCCTCTCTCCCTTTATGGTTGCTTTCAACCACTATGAAGTAAATCATATGGTGCTTTACAAGAATGCCAAAAGGGAAATGTTTTTCTTTGAGTTGATCTACATAGCTATAAAAATTACTCCTACACTGAAGATGTTCCAAGTCTTTTTGAAGGTGAGGAAGTCTATTGAGGGCTTTATCTACACCATTCCACTTGCTCAAAGCACTATCTCTTCATCAACAAAGAGAACAAGGTTCCCACTTAAGTGGATTGTTTCGATTTGATTAGGCGAAAGGAGAATGATACTGAAGAGGGTACTGGCTTTGGCTTCCTTGAGAGCTTGATGACTATGGTAGGAACTTTTCTATATTGGCCTAAGGATTTGTGCGAATAAGAGATAATTAGGATCAAGAATTTGATATGAGGAAAATCCTCCTATAACTTGAAGAAGCTTAAGATTTGTATAACCTTGGAAGATGCTTAAGTTATGGTGTATTCTTTCCTAAAGTTAGGTGCTATTAGGGGTGAGTCTATATACTCATTTGCTTTACCTCATTTAATTGCTTTAATTTTTATTAAGATACTAAGTTGTTTTTCCATGTCTTCTTTATAGTGGATACTAAGGAGGATGAGTTGTGGAGTTATGTAGAGCCTCACTTAGAAGGCATCACTCTAAAAACTTACAATTGTACTACTTGTCTTTCTAGCATTGACAAGACCACTAGGCTCTATCTTTGTGACGAAGAGAACTGGGAGCGTTTAAAGGTTGTGCTTCCTTCCACTAGTTGAAAGACTTGAGAAATGGAGGAAGCAAAAGGCTGGCAAGAAGACCAGGGAGCTTATTAGTGGGGTGAATATCAATGAGGAGGCTACAACAAAGAGGGTTGTAAATAAGATAAAGAAAACCAACCCTACTAGGAAGGGGAAAGGCAAAGTGGACTTAGCTTCTCAGAATGAGCATGCAGCTTTAGCTTGGTGGATGAGGATGATCTATAATCCCTATCCACCTCGATGCAAAGGATTAAGTCTTTCGATGCTATATAGAGTATAAATTTAGAAGGGACAAAGATTGCTCTAGAAGATGCTGGTGTTCTTCAGGATGATGGCAATGCTATTCAGACCAAAGATGTTCAAAAAGAAAAAGTTCCCATCGTTGATGTGGAAGATAAAAGGAAAGAAGAACTTGAGGCTGCTAATGCTGGCCTTGATAAGTATATTTAGCATTTGGTGAATTTTCATTTTTATGCTAAGTACCTTTGCTTAGTAACCTTAATAATACCTTATTGTCTTATAGAGAAGGATTTTAATCCTTATGATTTTGATGATTATTATAATGCATTAGTAGCAAAAAAGAGGAAGTAATAGGATGAAACGTTGTTGCTATTCCTACCAAAGGTGAGCCATTAGATACAATAAGCTATGATCCTTCAAATGAAGTTGATGTCAAAGCTCCCTTAGCCAAAAGACAAAGAATCAAAGAACTAGAAGTGAGGTATGCTTCCAAAGTGGTTATTGGAACTATAATTGTAGGACTTTAATTAGTGATACCTTGAGTCCTCACCTTTTAGATGATTCCTTAGAAGATGAAGATAGATCTTGGGACCACTTTCCCTTACCAAGCCTCACATTTATTAGTTCTAACCCTCTAGAAAGGGTTGGGTGTATAGAAAGTGCTAGTGTGAAAGCAGAGACAATAGATCAAAAACCCCTTTCTAGGATGAAGGATGTTCTTGTAGGTAGGCCAAAATACTTAAGGGAGAAAGCCTTAAACGTTTCGCGCAAAAAGCTTCAAAATAAGGTCCCCCAATCAGCCATAATTTATTCAATCCCTCATCCAAAGTCTATTCATGTGAACCCTCAAATTTGCACCTCATGATCCGGCTACAGCTTGACACCTACTAAGAATAGGGCGCTACGTATATGGCGGTCCCGCTAGCCGGTTAGCGGGCAGGGGTCAAGGGGGCAGTGCCCCATCAAAAAAATAAATTTCCTGAATCTTTCCTTCTCCAGTTGACCATCTTTCAGTTACAAACCTATAGGATCAAATCGAGCTCAAATCGGAATTGAAACGGATCCGAAACGGACGAAAATAGGTCAAATCGCACGAAGTAGCGCGTTGTCATTTGGGAGGCACGCTTGTCGTGTCGCCCAAAAGGAGGCACACACTTGGTCCCGTCGGCAGGGTAGCACTCCTACCGTGCCGCCACAGGCGGCACCGAATTGGTGCCGGTGGACAGGCGGCACGTCTACCGTGCCGCCCACGCCGCCGGCACTATGACGATGCCATCGTCCATATCGCCGGATCCCCCTCTGGCAACTTTATAAGTAGAAGCCTCCTCTAGCCTCATTTGGCATGATTTCCAATGAATTCCAAAGCATTCTAAAGCAATTCAAGAAGTTTTCAAAGCAATTGAGGCATATTTCAAAGCATATTTTCATTCTTATACTAACATACTTATTGTTTCTAGGTCCAGATTTCAAATTTCCTTTGAATTCAAGGTGGAGTTGAGATCCGGAGCAAAACTCATTCCATTCGTTCGAAAGCCAAGAAAAACAAAGGTATAATCTCTTTCCTATTTTTTTAAGAATTCTAAATTTACATCAAGAATTCTCTTTAGGTCTAAAACTGAAAAGATTTAAAACTTATTAATTTAAGAATCAGAATTAAGTTAATAAGCAAACCAACACATTTCTAAAACCCCTCCTTCGCAAGAAGGGAGAACTGTGTGGGGTTTGATTCCTATTTGATAGGATATGTAGGCTGCCATTCTGAAGGGCATCAACTCCAAAATCTTTTATCAATATTGTTTTCCTTTTTATTTTGATTTATTCATATTAATCTTTTGTTTGTGATTTTATTTTTAGTTTATTTTGGGGAATGTGTGCTTTTCCTAGTACCCATAAGGGCTAGAGGAAAGATCCCCTTTATTTCAATTATTTTGATATTGTAATAATTAAGTAGGATTTATCTTGCTTATTTATTATCATTCCATCTCATCATATATATATATATATATATATATATATATATATATATATATATATATATATATATATATATATATATATATATATATATATATATATATATATATATATATATATATATATATATATATATATATATATATATATATATATATATATATATATATATATATATATATATATATATATATCTATATCTGTTTCATTCATCATTATATTCCTGTTCATGCATACACAAAAATTCTTTTTTTAAGAGTTATTTTTGCATTTTTAGCTAAACTAAAGAAAATTATATTTTCTTAATTGTGTAATTACCAAAACCTAATCCCCAAGCCGTCCTTGGTCGCTTGCAGATTGGTGCATTTTCCATTGGGATAAAATCAAAATATTTTTAGAGCCAATCAATTTGGATTTTCTTTAATTTTCCCAATTAAAATAAGTAAATTAAAGTGGCGACTCACTTTTCAACCTTCAAAATCACAAAAGTCAATTTTCTGAACTCACAGCGAGTTCCAATTGTGAAGTTTCTCCTGAAGAGCATTTCGATCTCTCATCAGATCAGCCCGGTACTCGGGCGAGGCCTCACAGTTGGCGACTCCACTGGGGACTTAAAATCTTTTTCAAAATAAAAGATAAAGTGGATTACTTTTGGTATAATACCAAGTTTGGCTTTAAAGACAAAATTACTCTTTCATGCATCACTACATTGGACTCCTTGTCCAAAAAACCCTAGCTTTCTAGGAAAACAAAATGATAGAAAGTAACATCGAGTAGGCAACCTTCCTTAGGTTTGCTTGCCGATAGTGAAATCATCTAGCGCACAACGTATCCTCTAATCCTTTTAGAGGTGTAACGAGTATGCACGTACCATTGGACCCACGCGAGGCTCCTTGTCTCACATGTGGTTAGGTATATCGCATCTCTAGTGTGATGGTTTCCCTTCAAACCACCCTAACCTTTTCATGTAATGACTTATAGAATCTTCCTTTAGGATTTTATGCACTATAATACTAAACTTGGTATATCATTATCATGAAGCTTTTTTTATTCATGCATACATACATGCCTAGCTTGAACCTTGTGAACAGTCAAAAACCTATCCAAACACCTTCACACCCAAAACCCATGGTTCACCTAAACCCATGGTCAAAACCCCAAAACCCATGGTTCACCTAAACCCATGGTCAAAACCCCAAAGTCCATAGTCCACTTAAACCCATGGTCAAAACCCTAAAGCCCGTGGTCCACCTAAACCCATGGTCAACACCCAAAACCTAAAACCCATGGTTCACCTAAACCCACGGTCAAAACCCGAAACCTATTGTTCACCTAAACCCATGGTCAAAACCCAAAACCCATAGTTCATCTAAACCCATGGTCAAAACCCCAAAACCCATGGTTCACCTAAACCCATAGTCAAACCCCCAAAGTCCATGGTCCACCTAAACCTATGGTCAAAACTTAAAGCCCATGGTCTATCTAAACCCATGGTCAACACCTAAAGCTCATGACCTATTGTTCACCTAAACCCATGGTCAAAACCCAAAGCCTATGGTTCACTTAAACCCATGGTCAAAACCCAAAGCCCGTGGTCCATCTAAACCCATGGTCAACATCCAAAACTCATGGTCCACCTAAACCCATGATCAAAACCCAAAACTCATGGTTCACCCAAAACCCGTGGTCCAGTCCTATCCAAACCCATGTCAAACTCATGGTAAAAATAAACCCATCTATGGTACCCTTATCATTTTCCATAATTCTTATCCAAGCTAAACACTAACCTAGCCTAAGCTAAACACTGACATAGCTTCATCTTTCATAATTCTTACCAAAGCTAAATACTAACCTAGCTTTCATCTTTCACAACTCTTACCCAAGCTAAACACTAATCTAGCTTTCATATTTCATAGTCCTTACCCAAGCTAAACACTGATATAGCATTATCCTTAACCATCCTTACCCAACTGAAATGCTGACTAGGTTTCATCTCCTACATCGCTATCCAAACCCATGGCCCATCTAAGCCTATGATATAGTCTTACCCATTATCCAACTATCACTAAATCCATGGTCCACCCAACATCTAAATCCATGGTACATCCATAACCCAATTGCAAAACCCATGGTCACTCTATCCTTAAGCCCATGGTAAACCATTTATAAATCATAATCCTCATCATCCAAAGCTAAAATCTGACCTAGCCACCTCAAAGCTAAAATCTGACCTAGCCACCCTAAGCTAAATTCTAACCTAGCCACTCAAAGCTAAAATATGATCTAGCCACCCAAAGCTAAAATCTGACCTAGCTCCCTTAGCTAAATACTTACCTAGCTAACATCATACACCTCTACCCTTATCTTTACCCATGCACAGTCAACCTAACCACAAGACACTATCATCCACTATCATTAAACCTAAGATCTTTTGGTTTGTCACACCTCCCCATAACCCTTGTTTCCAAAGCTGGATACTAACCCAGTTCCTTTTCCCTTGCAAAGGTTGACAAAATGTCTGTTGTTGGAGATGAAGTCACTGTTACCAGAACTGATGAAATCTTTGACGAGCTTTTTGCTAAGCTCTCTAAACATCAAGATACTATGATGAAGAGGTAAGAAGCTCTTTTCCAAGACATGCTCAAGGCCCAAAGAAGGGCTATCATGGAAGATGTCTGCACCTTGATGGAACAGACCTCTCTAATCTAAAGCTCAACTGACCCAAAACTACCCAAATCAGACCCAAAACCTGCTCTTTATCTTGTTTATGGATTCACTTCCAGGGTTGAATCCAAAGACAAAGAACCTGTAAACACTGACATCATTCCACCACTACCTATTCCATCACCTGAATTCCTCAGAAACAACTCACTCTATCAACCCATGATAGTTCAACCACCAAATTTCACCCCTACTCTCACTTCCCAACCTGCGGATCCTTTCCAAAGGAAGGAAGTCAACCCTGAAATCAAAGCCTTCATGGAAAAAGTGAAGCATATGGAAAAAATGCTGAAGAATTTGAAGAAGAAAGAGAACCTGGTTGATATAGGCTCCTTGAGCTTATTTCTTAATGCAAGAGTTCCACCAAAGTTCAAGATGCCGAATTTAGACAAATTTGATGGTGTTACTTGACCCAAGATCCATTTAAAAATGTGCATGGGGGCAATGCATCCTTTTGGTATCAACAACGAGCTCCTTGCTTAACTCTTTCATCAAACTCTTACTGATCCTGCCCTAAGATGGTTCATTAACTTAGATGATACCCAAAAACAGACTTGGGAGGACATTTGCAAGGCATTTGTCGAATAGTACCACTACAATACTGAAGTGGACATTACAAGAAGGGACTTAGAAATCACAAAGCAACTTCCAACTGAGTCCTTTTCTATGTTCCTTACAAGGTGGAGGGCTAAAGCTGCTCAAATGGTAAATAGGCCAACCGAGCAAGAACAAGTAGATATCATTGTCAAGAATCTACTTCCCACCTATAAAGCCCACTTGTTAACACAATATCTACCCACCTTCAGAGCTTTGGTTGCAACTGCATCAAAGTTGAAGATTGCATCCAAAGTTAATCATTTCAAGCTGAATTCCCTACCACCAACCTGAACAGTGATGAGGAATCTAGTCCTAACTCAACCCTACCTTACCTCAGCCCCAGAAGACATGTCATGAAGTAGTTCAAGTTCAGCTAATCTGACCTGTCTGAGATTGAATTGCAAGTCTAAACCTGAGTCTAAGTCTGAGTCCAAATCTGAGTCGGAGTCTGTCATCTTATTTTTCTTTATTCACGTAGACCATAGCGGTTTCTTTTGTCATCTTGCAATAAATTTTCCTTTGAAGTAATGCACATACATTTTCTTTTCATCTTCCTTGTTTAGTCCAGCATGGATGAGCCATAAAAAAGAGAGAGAGAGAGAGAGAGAGAAAAAAAAGAAAAAAAATAAAAAAAAGAGAAAAAGAAAAAGAGGAAAAAAGAGAGAAATGAACAAACAGTCAAATCCACCACTATTAGCACATGAGGTGCCATCAACAATTGCACCTAATCAAAGAAGGTCAAATAGTTGAAGCAATCAAATGGAATTACCTATTGCACATTAGGTAATCAAACAATGTACCTCAACAAGGTCAACAAGTTTAGAAAAGACCTTTGTCAAATCTAGAATTCAAAGGCCAGGGCCCCTCAAAGCAGCAGCCCAAATCATGGTGGAATGTTTTCTCCTAAATGCAAGCTTGCTAAGCTGAAAACCCAAAAAGGGCAACTTAGGCAAAAGTTAGAGCTGAGAAAGAGAGCGAGAGAGAGAGAGAGAGAGAGAGAGAAAGCTCATCCAAGTCATCTTCCCTCATGTCCAAAGTTGTCAAATCATTTTCAATCAATCTGTCATCCTTCCTAAGTAGAGGTTTATTCTCTAAAGGATATACAATCTTCTATGCTCTTATCCTATAATGGGGGCATGTCTTCCCAAGAATGTCATCATCTATCAATCTGTCCTGTCACTTAGCTCAAAGAGCTAAGGCACAATCCCTTATACATATCTCCAGTCTATCACATCCTTATCTCTTATTTGGAAGCATGATTCCCAATTTATCTTCTTCCACTAGCCCTTCAGCCATTCCTAAGGGCTCTTTGTGTCAACTAATGCAATTTACAATTAAGTGTCACTCCAAAAGTCTCTTCAATCTCAAATAACAAGAAAAGCTTGACTTGTTCTTTTCCATGATTCATGCTACAAAAAGCAAAATCATACAACCTCCATGATTCTTTTCAGAAGTTTCAACCTACCTTCAAACTAAGAAGCCTTCGTTAAGAATCACATGACCCAAAAGCCTTCGCCATGAAGCCCAAATTCAAAAGCCTTCATCAAGAAGCACATGACCCAAAAGCCTTTGCCATGAAGCCCAAATTCAAAAGCCTTCATCAAGAAGCCCAAATCCAAAAGCCTTCATGAATAAGCCCAAATCCAAAAGCCTTCATTAAGAAGCCTAAATCTAGAAACCTTCATCAAGAAGCCTAACCCAGAAGCCTTCATTAAGAAGCCCAAATTTAAAAGCCTTCATTAAGAAGCCTAAATCCAAAAGCCTTCATCAAGAAGCTCAAATCCAGAGGTTTTAACCTACCTTCAAACCAAGAAGCCTTTGTTAAGAGGCACATGACCCATAAGCCTTCACCATGAAGCCCAAAACCAAAATCCTTTGCCATGAAGCCCAAATCCAAAAGCCTTCACCATGAAGCCCACTCCCCAAAAGCCTTCACAATGAAGCCCATTCCCAAAAGGCCTTCATTTATGAAGCCTATGATCTCCTTTAAGGCAAAATCAGATTAAGCCTTTCAAATGGATTTCTTTCGCCATACCTACCCTCCTTAGCCAAGATCTTTTTAATCCTTAACAGTAACTTTCAATGGGCAAACCGGGTCGAGCCACCCATATCAAAATTTTGACACTCCTCATCTTTCAGAGACATAACCTTCTCTAAATCTAACAGCAAAACCGAACGCATAGCTTTGATCCCAATCCTTCTAACACCAAAGCTGAAAAGATAGCTTTGATCCTTGCTTTTCTAACATCAAAGCCAAACAGATAGCTTTGATTCTATTCCTCCTGACATCAAGGCCAAACAGATAGCTTTGATCCCAACTTTCCCAACCAACAAAGCCAAACAGATAGCTTTGATCCTAACTTTCCCAACCACCAAAGCCAAATAGATAGCTTTGATCCTAATCTTCCCAAACATCAAACAGATAACTTTGATCATAATCTCCCCAATAGTAGGGCCGAACAGATGGCCTTGCTAAACCAATTTGAATTCCCTAGATGGACCAAATCTGCAAATCTTTCAAAGTCTAGGCAAAATAGATAGCCTTGATTAAAATTTACCAGAGCATCTTTATCTCTAAACAATTGAAGATCACCATTCTCACATCCAATGCCAAGGTCAAACCAATAGCCATTGATAAAACCTCATTTATCCTATGGGCCCTCTCCTAACAGGTTCATATCTTTATACCATGTTTGTCCTTCATAAGGTTCAGTTTGCATAAAACATGAATGTCCTCATGCATGATAAGCACAAGCAGATATCACAGGCCTAGAGTCTGACATGGTATAACCCAAAATCTGACATGGTACAGCCTAGAATCTGAGATGGCAAAAGAACATATAAGCCAAAAATCTGATGTTGCAAGAGCATAAGCCCAGAGTTTGACATGGTATAACCCAGAATCTAACATGGTATAGCCTAGAATATGATATGGTGAAAGAACATATAAGCCAAAAATTTGATGTTGCAGGAGCACAAGCCCAAAGTCTAACATGGCATCTCTTCCCAAGGTTCACTGTCATCAGAATTGCCTTTTGCTTAAAGCCAATTATGATGAGGAGGTAGTTGTGAACCCTCAAATTTGCACCTCATGATTCGGCTGTAGCTATGAGTGTCATTTATAAAAAACTGCTTGAGGCAAGAATGGTGCAACTTTTAAAACCAAGACCCATTCCTAACCCACTACCCAAAAATCACAACCTAGATGAGAGATGTGACTACCACTAAGGATCTGGGTATAAAACTGATGTATGCAAGGCCTTGAGACATAAAATCCAAGATCTAATCGATTCAAATGACCTCTTACCACCCAAAGTTAGACCCAACATCACCACCAACCCTTTACCCAACCACACAGTAAATGTAATTACTTTTCATAAAGGAGTTGATATTGTCTCATTGATAAAATCAACTTTTAACTATTATTGTGTGTTAGACCTCACCAACTTAGTTAAGGAGATTGATGCCATCACCCGAAGTTGTAGAATTGTCTAAAGACCAAACCCACCAATTCAAAGCACTCAACTTGTTCAACCCATCCCTACACAATCTGACAATATAAAAAAGAGTCTTGAATATGATGAAGACCCCATACTCAAGTAGTTAAAAAAGACTCAAGCAAATATTTCAATCTAGATTTTAATTCAATCCTCATATCCTCACTGCCAAGCTCTTTACAAGGTGCTAAATCAATGTTAAACTCTTATTAATATCACCCTCGAGAATCTTGTGGCTTTAATCACTAGTGTTGCTAAAGGAGTTTCGATATCATTTAGTGATAATGACTTACTAAGAGGGGATTCTGACCATAATAATGCCTTCTACATAACAGTGATGACTCGAAGGAAAACTATGTCTATTGTTCTAATTGACAGTGGCTCGGCCTTAAATGTATATACCTTAAAAGTAGCTAGTTGCCTAGGCCTGGAAGTAACAAACATCACCTCTTCTAATCAAATAATGAGAGCTTATTGCAATACTAAAAAAGAAGTACTTGGGGTTGCCACATTGCAGATCACTATAGGACATAGCCCTTTCCATTCCCTTATAAGTAATTGATGTTCCTGCTTGTTTTAACCTACTACTTGGAAGACCTTGGATCCAGCAAGCTAAGGTAGTCCCTTCATCACTGCATTAAAAAGTCAAATTTCCTTATGGTAAGTGGATTGTTACCATAAAAGGGGACATGCATGACAAGTATGATATTCCAAACCCTATGCCTATTTTAGAAATTCAACCTGAATTGTCCACCTACCCTCTCTCTAGCTTCTGTTTCATTCAGTTCCTTATGAGTGAAGAAGGTAAAGAATTCATTCCAGTCGACTTAGATCCTTTTGGAAACATTGCTATGGCTAATATGTTCAGAAAAATGAATTATTTTCCTGGCCTAGGTCTTGGAAGAAATCAACAAGGCTTAAAGTCTTTTGTGGACTATCTAGTTGTAATGCCACCATTTGGGCTGGGATGTGAGCCTACTGATGAGGATCTGGTGGAAATGGAGGAATGGGCCAAGGAAAGAGTAGTGACCCTTAAAAGAGGTGAGACTTACGATTAGCCCATGCACCCTTATTTCAAAATCCTCAATGGATATTTTGTAAAAGAAGGTGACACAGTCCCTTATTGTGGTTTTCTAGAACCCTAGATCTGTCCTGTTACTAGAAAATTAATTCTTGGTTTCAAAATTTTCTTTGATGTTAGGCTTTCACTAGTGGATTATGAGCCCATATTCATGCTAAGTTAAGATTGGGAGGAGAACATAAAGGCAAGTCTTTTTGATGAAGTCTTCATACTTACTTTTGAGGAGGAGGAAATTGATCCATCCACCCTAATCCAACCAAACAAGACTGAGTTAAATAACTAGTATTTTAAGGAGAGCCCATTCCATCAATCTGAAACAGAGTTCCAGTCCTAGTTTGAGTTTGGGTTCGACCCAAAATCCTAGTATGAGTCTGAGTTTGAGTCAAAGTCCCAGTCTGAGTCTGAGTCTATGTCTTTGGTTTCTTCTATTTTTAGTGATAATAATGATGTAATTGACTTTGAGTGTCTAGCTTTTGAGTTTGATGTAAATTGGGACTTATCCATGTTCGAATTCAATAAAAAGTTTACCCTTTCCTCTTATGATCTCATGTCTTCATTTTTCTTTAATGATCTAAATTTTAAATTTGACTTAAATGAGACATCATATGGAAAAAATGAAATACATGAAATAAAAGATGATGCAATCAAAGAGCCAACAAATGTTGGTACATATGATACACTAAAAAGTACATTCATTGCATCTGCATGCATAAACAAGGGTCAAATAGAGGAAATGATCAAAGAATTTCAAGATTGCTTTGCATGGCATCCTAAGGACATGATAGGTTTATATTTACGTATAGTTGTTCATAAAATTCCAATCTACCCTAATTCTAAGCCAGTCAATTAGAAATTGCGAAGACTTAAAGCTGAATGGTCCATACTGATTAAAGAAGAAATTATGAAGCTATTAGACCACAACGTCATCGAGCCCATTAGCTACCCCTCCTAGCTCGCCAACATTGTGCCAGTTCCTAAGAAAGATGGTAGAGTTAGAATGTGTATAGACTATAGAGATTTGAATAAGGCTTATCCAAAAGATGACTTCCCTTTGCCTCACATTGACCTTATAGTGGACTAAATGGTAGGATCTAAAATGGTATCTTTAACTAACCTGGCCATTGGATACAATCAGATAATGGTTCACTCCTTGACAAAGAGAAAACAGCCTTCATCATCGAGTGTGGTACCTATTATTACAGGGTTATGCCATTTGGACTTAAGAATGCGAGACAACATACCAAAGGATGGCAACCACAATCTTCCATGACATGATGCACAAAGAGATTGAAGTATATGTCGATGATATAGTGGTTAAGGGCACTACTATTGAAGGGCACTTAGAAGCTTTAAGACAATTCTTCCTTAGACTTTGCTAATACAATCTCAAACTTAATCCTAGCAAGTGTATCTTTAGTGCTTCATTTAGGGTATTCCTAGACCATATGGTTAGCAAGAAAGGTATAGATGTTAACATGCAAAGTCAAAGGAAATTTTAGAAATGCTACCTTCTAAAATAGAAAAGGAGATTAGAGATTTCCTTGGATGGCTCTAATACATTAGTCTGTTCATTAATCAATTAGCTGATGTGTGTGGGCCCATCTTTAAGCTACATAGAAAAAGAGCCTCAAAGCAATGGAATGGAGATTGCCAAAAAGCCTTTGATCAAATTGAGTAATATTTGCAGAACCCACCAGTATTACAACCTCCAAGGCTTGGGAAACCACTATTACTTTACCTATCAGTGACTGATGAAGCAATGGAGGCAATGCTCACCCAAAATGCTCCTAACTCTAATAAGGAAAATGCCATCTACAACTTGAGCAAAAGAATGTTGTCTTATGAACTCAAGTATGGCTACATAGAAAAAGTTATGCCTTGCTCTTGTTTAGGTTTGGCACAAACTGCAACACTATCTTAGTTCGTACATAACTCATATCCTTACTGACAAGAGCCCTTTGGAATTCCTTATGGAGAAGCCAATTCTTGATAGTAAGATGGCCAGATGGATGGCAGTGTTGGCAGCATATGATCTCAAATATGTACAATAGAAAGCAATCAAAGGAAGCATAGTAGCAGACCAATTAGCTGCAGCCCTAGTAGATGATGGATGGACTAAGCCTGAATTCCCCGATGAGGATCCTAATGATTGGCAATGAAGTTTGGAAGCTCTACTTTGATGGGGCATCAAATAGCAAAGGGTATGGTGCTGGCATTATATTCATTACACCAAGCAAGGAAATCCTACCCATAGCCATCAAGCTAAACTTTAAAGTAACAAACAATGAGGCAGAGTACGAGGCATGTATTTATGGCCTTGAAGCTGTGATAACGCTCTGGATCAAGCATCTTGAGATTTATGGAGACTCAAATTTGATAGTGTCCCAAGCTTTAGGAAAATGGAAAATAAGAGAAGAGCATTTGGCTCCTTACCACAAACTCCTAGATGAATTGGCAGCCAACTTCTATGAATTATCCTTCCATTATCTCCTAAGAATAAAGAATAGATTCACTGATGCTTTGGCAACACTTACCTCAATGCTTAACATAGCAATGGCTTCATAATCAGACTAATCACAATTGAAGTGAAACATAAACTGGGATGCATAACTCATTGCCTGAATATGCAATTCATGGATAGTAAACCATGGTTTTGGGATATTCTTAATTATATCAAGAATGGGCTTTACCTTGAAGGGGCCTGTAAAACAAAAAAGAGGACTCTGAGACAGTTATCCAAGGGATTCATTCCAAATGGGAAAGTGCTCTACAAATAGACTTGGGATAACATCCACCTAAGATGTGTCATTGAAGAAGAAGCCTAACAAATCATGGAGTGGATGCATGGTGGTGATGAAGGCCCATATATGAATGGCATCGCTTTGGCTCATAAAATCATGAACCAAAGGTATTTCTGGCTTACCATGAATGAGGATTGTGCTAAGTACATGCAAAAATGCGATAAATGCCAACTTTATGCTAAACTTTAGAAACAACCTCCTGTACCTTTATTGCCAATCACCACGCCTTGGCCATTTGCTACTTAGGGTCATTAGGAAGATAAGTCCAAAATCCTATGGCAAACATGAATACATCCTGGTAGCAATTAATTACTTTTCCTAATGGATTAAAGTTGCACCTTACCAAGTGTTGGATTCTAAACGGGTAGCTCAATTTATTTGTACCAATATCCTTTTTAGGTATGGAGTCCCTTTTGAAATAATCACTGACAATAGATCCCACTTTCAAAAAAAAAGTCACCCAGTTGCTAAAAAGGAAAAAATCTAACACCATAGGTCTTTTCCTTATGGACCTTAAACAAATGGTGCAGTAGAGGTTGCAAACAAGACTCTCAAGAACATACTTCAAAAGATGGCTGACAACCATAAAGATTGGCATCTACATCTACCTTATGCTTAATGGGGATACAGAACGTCAGTACGCACTTTGATTGGTGTTACATTGTACTCCCTGGTGTATGGAATGGAAGCAGTCCTCCCAATCAAAGTGGAAATAGAATTAGCATGGATTATGAAAGAGAGAGAGTCAGTTGGACGAAGTGGAATGGGCAAAAGGCTACCATAAGCAGCTCAATGCCATTGATGAGAAAAGGATGGATGCCTTGTATCGAATTCAAGGTTACCGACAAAAATTGGCAAGGTATTTCAACAAAAAGGTTAGAGATAGAGAACTAAAAGTAGGCAACCTTGTTCTAAAGGAAATCAGAGCACCTATTCATGATCCAAGGGGAAAATTTAGACCCAATTGAAGTGGCCCGTTCATGCTAAGGAAGGTCCTATCCGGTGGAGCATCTATCTTGATGGATTTGGACCTCATAGAGTTTTTAAACCCATGCAATATAGATCAGCTCAAGATATATTTTGCATAAGCATCCTTATAATTCATGCATTGCATTTGCATCCATGTAAAGACATGAACTACGTGGACCTAATTCTCCATAAAAGAAAAAAAATGTTGATGAAATTGTTATAAGGAGATATGTAGGCGACCAATATGGGTTCAATCCAAATCATCAGTAAAATTTCATTGTGTACTATGCATTTGTTTGGCTCTTATTTGCATCACAAAAAATTAAAAAAAAAAGAGAGAAGAAAAAGAAAAGAGAAAAAAAAAAGAGAAGGAATAAACAAGATGTCTCATTTGTCTCATTTAATTTTTGGAACATTAAAAAAAAAAGAAAACAAAAGACATAAGCCATTAAATCAATCTCACAAGCCAAAAGCCTTCCTAAAAAGTATAACGAAAAAGAAAGGGACAAAAATTCAATTATGGCTCTCATATTCATTCTTCTATATCTCCTCAATCATTGTAGCTCTCCTAGCTTTCTCAAATCACCATGAGATTGCTATATACCAATTGATATACTCTAAAGTTTTATCATAATGGCAAGAAGGATGAATAGCATGAAAACATCTTGCCCATCCATTCCTAATGGCTCGCGCAACAATCTTAGTAACAAGGACAGACTGAAACAAAGCACCATCTAGGGGCACACCTTGTCTATGGCCTATCTGACATATAACTCTAGTAGCCTGATAAAAAGTGACCATTCTCAAACTGAAAAGATAAACCATCCTATAACCAAAACTCATGATTATGAAATGGTCTATCTTATACCACTCACACCTCTAAAGCAACTCATTAGAATCCAACTCAAGAAACCATTTGATCCACTCCCTTTCTGGGTCCTTTTTTATCACGATTGTATAGGTCCTATACCAAGAAGTAGAGTAGTCCACCTTCATAGGTGGAGCCACTATCTGAAGGTGGTCTCTCAAAGAAGTACAAAATAAGGAGAAGAATGATGAAATAGATGAAAGAAAAATAAAAAAGTTAGAAATAAACCTAAAGGATAATGGGGCTGATAATCCATGGGTTGCTAGAATTGTACACCCTATTTAGACTCATAATGGTTTCAGTAAGTACAATAGTAGCAACAAATCTTCCCTCTTCCATATGAGGAATCAAATCAGCAACCCTAGTATCACATAACTAGTAGGGCTCATGAAGATATATCCTATACTCAGACAAAAAGAAAGAGCCCTCATCCTCAAATGAAACCACTTGTGATCCTCAAAGTCTTTAGGATCATGAAATTCTGCAACTATAGTAGTAGTCAAGTCTACCTAATCCTCCACTACTATAGGACTAGCCACTTCCTCACTCAGATCTAAAAGCCTTTTAAAGGAGTTAAAATACCCCACTCCCTCAATAGGAGTAACTAAAAAAGCCTTAGGATCAGATCCGAGCAACACAAAAAATTCCTCAAAAGTAGGACACATTTCTTCCATGCTTGCCCCAAACCTGAAAACATAGGTAGCATGATCCTAGAAGCGTATACAGGCATGCAAAAAATTTCAATTAATTTTCACTCCCCTCATAGTGGACATGGCACTTACTCCATATTTTGCTAAATTTATTCTCTCAACTTTAGTAAGATACTTGCACCATAGGAATATTGCAAGACTAAAATAGGGCTCTAGTGAAAAGAATTACAAGAAAATAGAAAAAATTGATGAAAAAAAGTAATGAAAGATGCTCAAAAGTATTGAAAAGTGCTCAAGAGTTAATGGAATGAAGTTTTAAGAGCTAAAGAAGGCTATAAATAACAGAAAATCAAGAAAAATAAGAATCAGGGATGGATTTCGCTGTAGTTACTGCACATTGACTGCGAAAAAAAAGGTGAGAATGAAAGTTCAAAGCTTTATTTCAGTTACATTTAGGAATTGCATTCATGTATACTACACATACATAATTAGGGGTAGAAGTGCATCTCATAACAAGTAAAACTGTTCATAACATCACATTTGGGAAGAACACCCATATATGCCATAACATCACATTTAGGAAGAACATCCATATATGCCATAACATCATGTTTGGGAGGAACATCCATACATATCATCCATAAAAACCAACAACTAAAAGGAAAGATAATAGAGCATCTAATGGTGTCTGCGCCTCTCCTTTCTCCACTCACATGGAGACTCATCTCCCTCATTGCCACTAGCATCTCTACCACTTCCCAACTCTGCTCGAGTCAAAGCGGATGACAGAGTAGCAGTTAGATGACCCATCACCCTCTAGGCCTTATGAGCCTAATCCACACCTATAAGATCAAGAAAATCAAACAACCAAATAAGAATCTAAAGTCATGGTGGAATCAGAAAAACCTACCTCAATAGTATCTGTTGGAACTTCAAGCCATCTAAATGGCGTCACTACAGAAGAATCATACTCAACTAGCTGCCCCTGCTCAATAGAAAAGTACTAACAACGTGTTGATGGCCATAAATTTTAATGCCAAATATCACCACTAAATGACCTTGAAGCTATTCTGGGGTCAGGTACAACAGCAATAGGATAGGAGTAACCTTAAAAGGCCTTATTCTATTCAAAGGGTCCATAACCGAAGGTGTTTGGGTAGACCTAGCAGTCGATCTCCTAGGATCAGAACCAGAATCTAGCTTAGGGACAGGGCCAGTCATCAAGGAAGCTTGGTAGAAGTAGTCATAATCTACATTATAATCTAAGAAGTGGTCAGAAGGAAGGCCTGCTAGTAATGCCTCATCATCTATAATGCTTGACTCATGTCTCATGTCAGCCGAAAGAGGTAAAGGCACAACCCTAACACTAGTAATCTGCCCCCTCACTCTTTCCCTGAGGTAATACCTTCTCTCATCCATAAAGTGGAGGAGTAGTTTGCATGATGAAAGCACATAGTTGGAACCCATCCACTCCATCACTGATGGTGGCAAGCAATCTTGATAGGAGTTCCACTGGACCTATAAAACAGAAAATAAGTTTGAAGCAATTGAAGGCAACGAAAAGCAAACTAGCAGGACAAATACTTGATGCACACCCAATGGGTAAAATGGGTCTAATAACCAGTAAAACCCATCCTATCAAAGCGGCTATGGTTATCATAATTCTATAAATATCCCTAGGGCACTCTATTAGGAACCAAATTTCTTAGGGGGGAGATACTCAAGTAAAGTATTCATAAGCCTAGTACTGCAAAATAGATAGCAGTTAGTCAAGTTGACAAAGAAGTGCAAGACAGAAAGCAAAATATGAAAGACATAAGAGCACATGCTTACCTCCTAAATAACATGGGTACCACCGAGGTTAGAGAAAGTGTTTTAGGAGAAATCAGACATCTCCCTATACATTACACATAAAGTGGCACCTCCCTAATCATACTCAGTGATTTGGGTCAAGTCCTCCAATGAAGCCAAGATGCTGAAGTTAATAGTATCCTTCCTTATGTGAGAGATGGAGCAACCCAAAATCATCATAAGGCATAAATGGGTTGCTTGCTCAATGGTGTAGCTACCATACTGATCTAAATCTCCAATCTAGTTTTGAAGCCAGGCTCTCGATACATGAACATCAGTGCAAGAAGGGTCAAAACCCAATAGCTCGGTCATCCTCTGACTATCTAGTGCGGTCTAGGAACCATAAAAGTCCAAGGCCAGACATCGAAAAGGCAAACCAACAAGCAAATGGAGATCCATGAGAGTCACCGTCAACTCCCTGTGAGGTCTCGCCCGAGCATCAGCTCGGTCAGCTAGAGAGAACCAGGATGCTCATTTAGGTTTATACTCATAATGGAACCCTCGGGTTTAGATTTGATTAATTTTGAAAATGATTTTGGGAGTCACCACCCTGATTTATTTTTAAATGGGAAAATTAAGAAAAAACCCAATTGACTCCAATTTATTAATTTTCAATTAATTTACCCATGGATAAAATCACTAGCCTCAAATTAGGTTGAGTTTAGGGACTAGGTTTTTAGTTTTAAATAATCTAAATTTGGCTTTTAAGTTTAATTTGACCTTCAAAAATTGATTTAATGAATGACAAATATTATATTACAATTATAATATCATCATTAATGCATGAGCATGGTGTGAGTGTAATAAGAAAATTAAAATGAAACATCCACAAATTAAATTAATTAAGAAGGGGAAAGGAGATTGATTGGGATTTGGATTTGAGGTTTGGATTTAGATTTCAAGCGTGCTTATGTACTCCATTGAATAGGGATCAAAACCCACATAGTTCATTTCATGATTAAGTAAAGGGGTTTAGGAGTTGATCATATTATTTTTGGTTAGGGTGTTTTAAGAGTGAGGAAAAAGGCTGATAACTTTACTTTTGGCAGGCAGAGGGTTTTACCAGACTGAAATTCCATTTTATCAAGACCGGGTGATTGGATTGATTGGGAGATTAATTAATTAATTAAAATGATTAATTAACTAATTAATATGATGAAAAGGATGGATGGATTCATTAATTAAAATGGTTAATTAATTATTAATTAATTTGGATGGAGGGTGGATTAAAAAAAAGGTTAATTTGATTTTGGAAAAAAGTGATTAATTAATTAATTAAAAAGATTAATTAATTAATTAATTGAGTGATTAATTTTAATTTTAAAAAAGTTTTATTTAATTAAAAAGATTAATTAACTTCATTAGGATAAGATAATTAATTAATTAAAAAGATTAATTAATTAATCAGAGAGTGGTTGGAGAGAGGAGAAGAGAGGAATTAGTAGATAACCATCAATACTAATTCAAGAGGTGTCTTGAAATGGAGGAAGTGAGGAGGTATTTATAGGAAAATGAGGGTGAGAGTAGTTTGGAATGTGGAAAAGTGAAAAGACCAAATGGGTAGGGTTAGAAAAATGTTGAAAAATTAGATTGGGGGCATTTTGGGGATTGTAAAAAGGGAAGTGACGCTCATCGCCCACAAGCCGGGCGGCATGCCACTTGATAGGGTGCCAGCGCCACCTAGAGAGGGGCTGGTGCTGCCCTAGGCCTGGGTGGGCACTCCATCTAGATTTCTATTTTGCTCTTGGTCAGGTTTTGAAACTTTCGGGTTAGTTTCTGAGAGTTTCAGAGCTCAAAAAATTAATCGGTCAGCTTTAAAATTAATTTTAGAATAATTAAACAGTCAGTCTGAGAAAAGATCTGATCAGTTTTAGAAAAATATTATCTAATATATAAGGTCTTGTTAGGATAGGAAAAGTGTCAGTGTTTGAAAATTAAGCATCCTCATACTAATGTGATTGAAAGTCCAATTTTAGCTCTGAGAGTGTTGCCCCCTTGACCCCTGCTAGCTAACCGGCTAGTGAGACCGCCGTGTTGGCTCTGCATAGTGCATTAATCTTAGCTGGTATCAAGCTGTGGCTGAAGGATGAGGTACAAAATTAAGGGTTCATAGTTACCCCCTCATCAGAATTGGTTTTGAATAAAAGGTGATTCTGATGATAGTAAACATTAGGAAGAGGTGCCATGTCAGACTCTAGGCTTGTGTGTTCTTATTAGGTCCTTTGGGAGGAGGCCCTCTAGGATAAATGAGGTTTTATCAATGTCTATCGATCTAGCCTTGACATTGGATGTGAGAATGGTCTTGGAGAATTTCAATTAAGGCTATATGTTTGGCCCTAATGTTAGAGGTAAAGATAATATGGGGTAAATCTCAATCAAGGTTATTTGTCCGACCTTAATATTAGAGGTAAAGATGATTTCGGTAATTCTCAATTCTGATGATAGTGAACCCATGAGAGGGGATGGTATAAGAAACTAAAGTGATGTCTATATTAGTGCTTGGACATATTTGGGTGGGAAACGTGGTTGAAGAAGGGGGATGGTAAAAAGAACCATAGGGATGTTTAAGTAATCGTTCTTAAACATTTATAGGTGGAAAATATGGCTGATAAATAGAAGCCAAAAAAGTGGACCAAAGGGATATCTAGACTATTGGCTAGATATTTTCAGGTGAATTGATGGATTCAAGTAAAAGATGTGGAAAGTGAAACCATATAGATGTCTAGGTGATGGTTTCTAGACATTTATGGGTGAAATTGATGGATTTAGATAAAAGATATGGAAAAAAGAACCACATGGATATCTAGGTGACCATTTCTAAACATTTATAGGTGAAAGAGAATTTTGGACAAGATAATTTAGTGAAAGGAGAGCGTCGACCTATGGCTAGTTGGCTCGAGAGATTCTGAAAAGATTTTTATAGGAGGAGAGCCTCGGCCTATAACGAGTTAGCTTGATAGATTCTGAAAAGATTTTAGTAAAGGAAGAGCCTTAGCCTGTGGCAAGTCAGCTCGAGAGATTCTGAAAAGATTTTGATAAGAGGAGAGCCTTAGCCTATGGCGAGTGAGCTCAAGAGATTATAACAAGATTTTAGTTGCGCCAAAGAAACTTGGGCTTTTGAATATGAGAGTTGGGCCTTTCAAAAGGCTCAAAGGAACTTTGCCGGGAGTAAATGAACTCTGGAAGTCACACTTCATTGATTAAATCTGAAAAGGTATCATTTAGCTTTAAAGAGACACTAGTCAGCTTTAGGAGGTGTCAGTCTGCTTTGAGGAAGTAATGGTTAGCTTTAGGAGATGTTAGTAAGGTTATTAGCTCAGCTTATGCATCATGGTATATGATTGCATAGATGCTGGTGCATAAATGATGCATGTTTATACATGAATGTTTCAAAATTCATGGACCTTCTATTTGACTTATATACATGCATGATTTGTGATGATCTTGTAATGGATGATTGTAAGGATGCATAAGGGTGGATTCACTCATTTGCTTTGTGAACGCAATTTTTTCATGTGACTTTTACGGACTGAGAAACTTGATAAAGCTAAGGAACTCAACTTAGGTTGATATGGAATAATTGCCATGGTGGCATTATAAGGGGTTCGAGTGTATTGAGATTTTTTTGAGGGCTTGATTTAGGTTTTGGGATCCAGTGGGCCGTGTTTTCTATTTTAGTGCTGCTAAAGAAGAGTTGTGTCCTACCTTTAGGAAGTTCAATGCCATGGCTTGGCTATGACTCTGAGCAACTTTGGTGGTGCTAGTTTTCAAAGTTTGGCATTTTCTATATTTTTCAGGAGTTTTTTATACTTGTTCAGGATGTCACAAGCTACATGATGGTTAGTGATAGTCAAGTGAATTTGACCATTGTGATTGAGAAGTTTCATGATCCTTATAACTAAGGAGATATGAGGGGGTGGAGACTCAAAATGAGGGCCTTGGTTTTCTATTTAAGAGTTAGATATGGGTTTGTTGATTAGGATGATGCTAGAGTGACAGATAGAATAGAGGCATTTTGTAGTTAAAGCTGTCCTGGCAAAGACACTGATGAGTCTTAATTGTTTTGTTTGGGATTTAGAGAGATCAATTGTCTTGCCAGTTATTCTCTAGGTGAGAAAAATTTGTTTATTCTTACTCTTTTTGTTAAGGGTGCTTTGTGTCTATTTTAAGTTTTGGATTATCTTAGAAGTGTGGCTAATGGATCATTTTGGGTGGTGGCCCCTGCTTTTTAGTCTGCATATGTTTTATTGAGACTCAATCAGAGATCATATAAGATGGTTGCTTGTAGCTTGCCCTCAAAGGATACATTTTTAGGACTGTTAATGGTAAATGATTAGATCTCTCATGATTGGGGACTATGGGTGTTGAGTGGTTTGCCTGTTAGGCTTGGTTTGAATGACTTTCCATTAGGGGGATGAGGGTCTTGAGGTGGGTCTTGAGGTAGACTCAAGATATGCCCCCAATTTTCCTTTCTTAGAGTCTGTGTAGATCACAACTTTCATTACCAAAGCTATTTGGTAGTGGTTAGCTGAGAAGTTATCATGCTGTTTGTTTTTGGATTTCACTTAGGACCACAGAGAGGTATGACAGTTGGTTGATGAAGGTAGTTTAGCCTATTAAGAAAGAGTACAAGGATACCCTGTTAACAGGAATAGAGGATGACACAGGTAAGGAAGGAGAGACTGTATGAGGAGCCATTGATAACAAAAGGGCTGCAGCACAAATAAAAGGGGTGACTTGACTTGTTCTTTAAAGGAGACTCGGGGATCTACTAGAAGTGTGACATCACTGTAGCGACTCAAACTGTGATGGCGGTAACAAAGGACACTATGATTGTAGTAAGGACAGGATGACATTACATTAGAGGTTCAGGGAAGGACTGCTATAGTTAGGGCAAAAAGGGACGTTACAGTTTCTAAACTATAGAGGAGGATTTTTTTTAAAGTAGTTTCAGAACTACTGATACTCAAAAATGGGTTTTCGATACTACTATAGTGAGTAGTTCTGATTATGCTGGTACTTCTACTGCTATGGCAAATGGAGCTACAGAGATCTAGAGGAGGGGTGTGCCTATTTGAGGAGATTATGGTAGATTCTGATCCTAATGAGGACATGAGAGATTTGCATCACAGGAGGTAAAAGAGGATTGGCTAGACCATGACTTCATACATGACCCCTTTTATTTATTTATTTATTTTTTTGCTTTTTGTTCAAAATAATTGCAGGTTGACAAGACTATATGAAACGGGATAAGCTATAGATGACATTGAAAGGGCTATCCTTTTTGTCATGATGATGGGCTTGCATTTTACAAAACTTGATCATTATTAAATGAGATATCTTTTATTTTTGCTCTAATTTCTTTCTAAGCCACCTTTTCAAGTTTTCAACTTAGCAAGCATTCCCTTTTTTTTTTTGTCCTTTTTTTAGGCAAAAGAATTAAGTGAATGATATATTAGGCATGAGAAAATGAGAATGTGAGGTAAAAGAAAAAATTTTATATTATGGTTTGGATCACATCTAAGACAGGCTGCCTACGTATCCCTTTCAATCATTTTTTGTTAACCATTTCTTTTAGGGAGAATCAGGCCATGTAGTTCTGATTACATATGCATGAAAAATAGAAATGAAATGCAGATGTTATCTTTGGATGATGTATCATTTCAGCTGATCCAGGTTGCCCAAATATGAGAATTCACTTTCATCCATGTCTATGAAGATGGTGCCTCTGTCGGATAGGATCTTCCTGAGCATTGAACTTCTTTTTAGATCATGAATAAGAGCTTGGATTTTTCCCAAAACTAGATTTCCTTCCTGCAAATCCTTGTCTCTCACCTTCTAGTTAAAGTGCTTGTCTAGTCTCCACTGATAACCTTGAATTTTATACAGAGCATCGATTCTCTTTTCCTTCGATGACATCCAATTGGTCATGATACCTTTTGAACTATTCTATTTTCGTTCTCCATGGCTTCTCTTTGGCAAGTTTTTTAAGTATGTAGGTAGGGATCTCGTGAACTATGATGCTTAGATAATCCCTATCTTGTCTTGTATAGAACAGTCCATGAGTTTTTCCACTACTGCCGTACAAATGCTATGTATGGATTTTGGAATTTTTTTTGTGCCATAATTAATTAATCCTTTTGCCTTTTTCATCATTTTTTTTGTATTTTTCATTTTTTTGTTCTTTTCTTTTTTAAGATCTCCCATTTAAAGATAAGTCAAAAAAAATTAAAACAAATCATAAAGTTTAAACTCTTTGTTACTGATAAAAGTCCTATCATAAGTACATTAAAGGATAAGCCTAGAAGGTGGAATACAGACTCAAATGGGTAAGACTTGACAAACTCAAATTCAAAGAAAGATTTGATAGAAATAGACTCAAAAGACTCTAGCGTAGACTCTGACTCAGGTAACTTAGACACGAACTCAAATGACTCATGCATAGACTTAGAGGACTTGGATAAGGGCACAGTAGCACTAGCACTCTTTTCAAAATAATAGTTATTAGGTGAAGTTTGAGATAGTCGAGTGAGCTCGGTGGTTCAGAAAGGATTGATGGTGATGCTAGACTTTGGATATGGAGCAATGATGTCTCTATTATCAATGAGATCTTGAATTTTGTTCTTCAGAGCCTTGCATGGATCAATTTTGTTCCATGACCCTTGATGAGAGTTATAGTGCTCATTAGCATTATAACCCTTGGGCAAAGGGTTTGGAGGAGGTCGTGGTTCTAAGGGCTTAACTAGATTAGCCTTTAAGGCTTTTTTGTAAATGACACTGAGGGGCATGCCTAGCTTAGAAAAAGTTCTCCTTTCCAACCTCAATGGTTAGTGATAAGAGATAGCATTTACCTTCCTTTCTCTTTGGTAGTGGAGTTAGTGGTGTAATTGTCGTTCTTATGATACCTCAAACTAAAGGATACATCTTCGATTTATCCTGATTAAATCAAATCCTTGATCTTAGAGGTAGTGGTAATGAGAGCTTTGAAGCTAGGGAGGTATTGTGTTTGCCAATGCATCTAGTACTAGAGGGAAGAGGTTTTTGACAATGATGTCAATTTGCTCTACATCAAATGGACGGTTCACCATTTGTGCTACTTTTGACCTCCACCTTATAAGGTACGTGGCGAAGGATTCTCTTTGCCTTTGTTTGGAGGTTTTCAAATCTCGACGGGTGACATCCACCTTGATGTTGTAATGGTATTGCTTGACAAATGCATTGCATATGTCATCCTAAGTCTTCTTGTGATTCTGGTCGAGATCTAACAACCATTAAACAATGACTCTAGTTAAGGACTATTGGAATAACTAAGCAAGGAGCTCATCATCCACACCAAAGGGTCTCATAGTGCCCACATGCATTTTAGGTGAGTTTTGGGGCATGTGGTGCCATTGAACTTGTCTATGACTGGCATTTTAAATTTTGGAGGAACCTGTGCATTCAGAAAGAGAGCTAAAGAATTAACATCTATCATGTCCTCATGCCTTTTGATGTTCTTAATTGTTCTTTCCATGGCCTCAATTTTCTCCATCAATTTCTTAGCTTTGGTAAAGCTAGAGAAATCTCCACTTTGAAAAGGATTCGCACTGGGAGAGAGAGTGGTTACATTTAAGTCCATGATAGGAGAGATTGGAGTTTCAGGTGTTTTCCTATTATTTGTGAGATTGATAATGGGAGGAGTAAAAGTAGTGGCATGGGTAGACCTGGCTTGGGTAGATGTAGGCTCAACACTAGTAGAAGGAGGAGTGACAGTGGCATTGGTCATTTCCTTGACCTCATTAATGACTGACTAGAGTTAGGAGTTGAGGGCATCAGTAAAGATGCCAGATTAGGTATTGAGAGCATTGGTGAAAGTTTTAGCTTGGGTCTTAAGAGTGGTGGTGAGTGTGGCTTGAAAAGTCTCCTCTTGTTTCTTGAGGAGGTTGGCCAAAAAGGTGCCCATCATGTCTTAGTCAAAAGAGTTGAAGGTGTTGGCCATTGGTACCTTGAAACATAAAATAGATAGAAAATGGGTAAGAATATAGAATTCTAAAGGAAAAAATGGCATGAATGTGAAGGTGTGTCGGGAAAGGACTCCTTCCACATGGTTGGTCATCAGGTTTACATGTTGACAAAGTGAGCATGTGAGGTATTTGGGGTAATGGACCATTGGTTTGGGTCTTGAGGTTTTACCTTATCAAGTTTCTCATGTTATATATGCATGATGATGTCATAATGCATGCCAAAAAAGGTTTCATGAGCATATGTACAGGTGTCTCCATTATTATGGTATATGGAACCTAAGGTCAATGCTAGGGTGACAACATACACAAAGGTGAAGGGTGGTTTGATCAATAGTCCCCATCCCATTAGAGGATCGATATACCTAACCACATGTGAGGCAAGGAGTCTCGTGTGGGTCCAATAGTACTAATTGCTCATTACACCACCAAAATGATTGGGGATTCATCGCCTGGTGAAATGCTTTCGCTATCTCCCAACATACTCAAAGAGAGTTGTCGAGCCAATGCTACTCACCATCTAAAAGTTTTCCTAAAGCTAAAGTTAGACAATGAGCCTTTATTATGCAAAGTGACGCATGAAAGTCAAATTATACTTAATGAGCCAAATGGAGATTATTTTGGAAAAAATACCTCAACCTAATAGTAATCCTCTTATTTTCCTTTTTATTTTAAAAAAGTGGCAACCATTCCCCAGTGGAGCCACCAGCTGTGAGGCCTCGCTCGAGCACTGGCCCGATCTGCTAGAGGAAATCGGTATGCTTATTCAAGTCTAGACTCATAATGGAATCTTCAGGTTTGAATTTGGTTGATTTTGAAAATGATTTTGGGAGTTGCCACCTTAATTTATTTTTAAATGAAAAATTAAGGAAAAACCCAACTGACTCCAATTTATTAATTTTCAATTAATTTACCCATGGATAAAATAACTAGTCTTGAACCAAGTTGAGTTCAGGGACTAGGTTTTTAGTTTTAAATAATCTAAATTTGGCTTTTAAGTTTAATTTGACCTTCAAAAATTGATTTTATGAATGACAAATATTATATGACAATTATAATATCATGATTAATGCATGAGCATGGTATGAGTGTAATGAGAACATTAAAATGAAACATCCACAAATTAAATTAATTAAGAAGAGGAAAGGAGATTGATTGGGATTTGGATTTGAGACTTAGATTTAGATTCTAAACGTGCCTACATCCCCATTAAATGGGGATCAAAACCCATGTAGTTTATCCCATGATTAAGTGGACAAGTTTAGGAGTTGATCAGATTGATTTTGGTTCGGGTGTTTTGTGAGTGAGGAAAAAGGATGATACCTTTACTTTTGGCAGATGGAGGGTTTTACTGGATCGAAGTTTCATTTTATCAGGACCAGGTGATTGGATTGATTGGGAGATTAATTAATTAATTAAAATGCTTAATTAACTAATTAATATGATGAAAACGATGGATGGATTAATTAATTGAAATGATTAATTAATTAATTTGGATAGAGGGTGGATTAAAAAAAAGGTTAATTTGATTTTGGAAAAAAAGTGATTAATTAATTAATTAAAAGGATTAATTAACTTAGTTAAGATAAGATAATTAATTAATTAAAAAGATTAATTAATTAAGTAGAGGGTGGTTGGAGGGAGGAGAAGAGAAGAATTACTAGATAACCATCAATACTAATTCAAGAAGTGTCTTGAAATGGAGGAAGTGAGTAGGTATTTATAGGAAAATGAGGGTGAGGATAGTTTGGAAAGTGGAAAAGTGAAAAGACTAAAAGGGTAGGGTTGGAAAAATGCTGAAAAATCATATTGGGGGCATTTTAGGGATAGCGAAAAGGGAAGTGGGGCCTGCGCCACCAAAGCCACTAGAGGCGTTGCTGGCAAGCTGGGCGGCATGTTGCCTGACACAGTGCTAGGGCCACCCCAAGCCTGGGTGGGTGCACCATCTGGGTTTTTATTTTGCTCTTGGTCAGGTTTTGAGACTTCCGGGTCAGTTTTTGAGAGTTTCAGAGCGTAAAAAATTAATCGGTTAGCTTCAATATATTCGAAATTAATTTTTAAACAATTGAACAATTAGTCTGAGAGAAGATCTAGTCAGTTTTTAAAAAATATTGTCTGATATAGAAGGTCTGGTCAGGGTAGGAAAAGTGCCAGTATTTGAAAACTAAGCATTCTCGTACTAATGTGACTGAAAGTCCATTTTTAGTTCTGGGGGCGCTGCCCCCTTGACCCCTGCTTGCTAATGGCTAGTAGGACCGCTGTGTTGGCTCTGCGTAGTGCATTAATCTTAGCATGTGTCAAGCTGCAGCCAAATGATGAGATGTCAAATTAAGGGTTCACACTCCCACATGAGAAATGGAAAGTATTGGTGGTGTCCCACCACCTCTCTGCCAAAGCCCTTAATAAGGCATAATCTCCCTCGCGAGAATAATCCTAGTCTAACAGACTGAGCAAACTAGAAGGCTCGATCATAGCTCACACATCGGGATGGCGATTCAGATAAGTAGTAACCCTTATCAGGTTACCTCTACCTCCCCTCAGTCTCAAGTCACATGTCTTTGCATGAAATGAATAGAAAATAAATTTTTGCATGCATAAGCAACTAAGATTTATTTCACTTTTTCTATTTTAATTTTTTTAATTTTTTAATGTTTCTTTCTTCTTAATTATGATTAAGTGTCATCGTAAAAAAAAAAAAAAATCATCATACTACACAGTAAATTAGACTGCATAATGAACCAAACTGCTTCATATTATTTCTATTGCTTGTAAAGAACTAACCCAAGGGTAGGAAAGAGAATAAATACCTCCATGCTGTTAGTAAAGCTCACATGATCTCTAGGCTTCTGCAGTAGAACCATGGGATTTACATCACCTCAAGGCACCAAATAGCTCTCACATGCCTTGAGGTTGAAGAAGCCATCTTGGTAAAAGAGTTTTAGAGAGAAAGAGTGTAAGTAAAGAGAGAGAGAGAGGAAGTTGAAAATGCTGAGAATGAATGAAGAAGGGAGGGGTATTTATAAAAAAAATTGTGGGCCTCATCATATCATTTCCTTTTAGTTCACATAACTAAATCACTAGATTTTGCTATAACAGATCCATTTCAAGTCAGAGTTTAATTTCATCTGAACAAATAGGTCTATAGGATTTTTATCTGTTCCTCAAAACAGATGACATCTGAATCAGAATCTATAATCTTTCGTAAATATAGAAAGTTTAAAAATTCAAAATGTTAAGAAAAATTGGAAAATAGTCCAAACGAATTCAAAAAAGCCCAAAAGCAAACATGGTACCTCAACATAAATCTTAAAGTTGACCAGGATCTTCAGTCATCCAAAAACCATCAAAATTTCCTGATTCATACTTATTTGACTCGGCCTACTGTCTGGTTGAGTCTGATAAGGGGAACAATAGTTTCTAATTTGCTCCTTTAATGATTCACATTCAATTACGAACCCATAGAATCAAACTGGGCCTAAATTGGATAAAAAACGGATGAGAACGGGCAGAAAAATGAATTGCGGTAACCCATAGGCCAGTTGCGGCAACTATCACAGCTGCTGCTACAGTTGCCACAGGCATCCTTGTGATTACCACACAGCCCTTTGTTGTTACCATAGCCTGCAATTAGTTGCCGTAATACATTTTTCTTGATTCTCACACCGAAAATTCATTTTTTTAAGCACCCAGACTGCCCCTATAAATACCTTACACCTTTTAACAACTTCCACACACAATTACATGTTTCTATACTCTCCATAGGGCTTTCTAAATCCTATTCCTAAGCCTTCTAATCATCAAAACCCTCTTTCTAAACCACCAAATCTCTTAAACCCTATTCCAAAACCTCCTCCATCATATAAAACCTTATTCATAAGCTTCCTAATCATTTAAAACCCCATTCCAAAACCTCCTCCATCACATAAAACCTTATTCGTAAGCTTCCTAATCACCTCAAACCCTATTCATAAGCCTCCTAATCACCTCAAACCTTATTCATAAGCTTCCTAATCACCTTAAACCCTATTCCTAAGCTTCCTAATCAAGAAAAGGTGTAATTCAAGTTATTTCTTTCAAAGGGAATTTGTGGTTCTCAAGAAAGGGTGATTCAAAGTCCTTCTTGCAAAAGAGTTCAAGAGTCCTTTTCCAAAAGGAGTGCTTGTGCTATCCCTAAGCTAAGGTGGAACTTAGATCCAGTGCCAAACTCACTTCCTACATTCCTCGTCACCAAAAGTCAAAGGTAAAAGTTTTTTCCTTTTCCTTTTCAATTCCAATTTCAAGATCTAAATTTGAAAAGATCTAATTTTTATTAATTAAAATATGACCAAATTAATAGATTCCTAAGCCCTTAAAATTAATCAAAACATGATAACAAAAGCTATGACTTAAAAGCCCCTCATTCGCAAGAAGGAAGAACTGTATGGGGTTTGATTCCCATTCAAAGGGATATGTAGACTTTCCATCTCTAAGGTATTAAACTTTGCTAAAATTAATAATTTCTTCTCTCTATTGCCTTCTTCACATAGTTTAGGGTTGAAATTGTTTTTCTTAAATGAAAGTCAAAATTTTAGTTTTTTTATTACAGTTGTTTTATTACTTTTTCTTACTTTAGTTCTTTAGATTATATTTAGGGAATATGTGCTTTTCCTAGAACCCATAAGGGCTAGAGGAAAAATCCCTTGATTTTAACATTTTGACTTGTAATAGTCTTAAGTAGTTTTCCTTTATTTTTTGCATTTTGTAGTTGTCATTATCTTGTATTTGCTATGCATTGTATGAGTAATAATTGTTTTATGCATCGTATTATATCTATTCATGTTTGCATAAAAACTTCTTTTTACAAAAGCTATTTTGTATTTAAGCCAAAATAATTTTTTGTATTGTTTTAACCAAAACTTAGTCCCTAAGCCCTTTTTGTTCATTCGAGAATTATTGTTTTTCCTTAGAACAAATGGTATAAATTTGGAGTTAATCAAATTGGGTTTTTCCTTTAATTTTTCCAATTAAACTAAACAAAATTAAAGTGGTGACTGCTTTTGCAAATTACAACTTACAAAATACAATTTTTTCAATTCATAGTGGGTTCCAATCGTGATGTTTCTCGCAAATGAGCATTTTGATTCTCTTTAGCAGATCAAACTGGTGCTCGGGTGAGGCCTCATAAGAGAGAGGCATATACGGGTTATAATGTACCTTTTATTTCCCTTATAGACAATGAGAAATGCAACTACTCTAACTAAATATATAGATGCTTATGATGAGTTTTACATCGATGCTAGAAAGATAACTATAGACTATCTAGAGCTCATTATGAAGCAATGTTCAAGTATTAACAGCCTCAAACAACTAAGGAAAGAGAAGAAGAAGAATGTCAATACCAAAGAGCTAAATAAGTTATGTGCTAAGGTAGAGAGGTTTGAGCAGTGAAAATATGAAACTTATTAAAGATGTTGCTCAATGGCAAGTGAGGTTGAAATATGTCAAAGAAGGTTCTGGGAAGAGTGTTGAAAGCCTTAATGGTACAATTACATATTTGCAAGAGTCTTCATCTATGAAAGACAAAAGCATTGAGGAATTGTAGTCCTCTTTACAAAAAATAAGGAGCTTAAAGGCGATAGTTGACTTCTTGAGAGACGAGGTTGATAAGCTTATGACTAGCTAAAATGAGTTGATAGAGGCTAAGAACGAAATAGAGGAAGAGTTGATTGCTAAAAGGCAAAGGACAAGTAAGGCCATACTTCTTGCAGAGAATGCTGAAAAAGCTCAAGAGTTTATTATTAGCAATTTCCTTATATCCGAAGCACTCCAAAAGTATATTATTTTGAAGGGCATGAATCAAGCCATAAAGTTTTACAAAAGGCTATTGATGATGGTTCGATGAAGTTCCCTATGTTGCTTGAGGAAGGTTTAAAGAAGAAAGCTGGTGTAGTCCTTTCGATCATCAAAGTTAATCTTATCTCAACTTTCCTTTCAACTCAAAGCTCTGATCCAAAGGATGCCTCTGATCAGCCTTCTTCAGCTGAGCCTACTTTTTCCTCAACTCATTCGAACAGAGCCTAGGATTTTTTGTATTCTTCTTCTTTTTTACATTTGCACATTGTGAGACATCACTCAAATGCTCCTCCCTTGCTCGTGATACCTTAGGGAAAGGCAAGTAATTTTTAAAGAGGTTATGGAATGAACTTTGGTGCTCACTGTTGGAATGACTATTGTTTAGAAAATTGATTTTTGATTTTGAAAAATGATTTCAAGAGTCGCCACCTTAATTTGTTTTTAAATGGAAAATTAAGGAAAAATCCATTTGTGACTCCAATTCATTAATTTCAGTTAATTTACTCAAAGATAAAATCACTAGTCTTTAAACCAAGTCAAGATCAGTGACTAAGTTTTTGATTTTAGATAATCACGATTTATCTCTTAAGTTTAATTTGACTTTAGAAAAATTTATTTCATGAATGACAAGTATTAAATAATAATTATAAAAAAAAAGCATGAACATGGCATAATATGAATGCTTGAGAAAAAAAAAAAACAGTTTAAGTAAATATCCACAAATTAATGAAAGTGCTCTCTCTAGTCCTTATGAATTCTAGGAGAACTACATAATCACTTCTTAATTCCAAAAATAATTAATTATATAAATTGAATGGGATGTTTTCTCTAGCCCTTATGGGATTCTAGGAAGATCACAGATTCTCTTACAAAAGTATAAAAATAGGTAATTACACTTGAAAGTAAATGGAGAATGAAATTAGTTTAAAATTGGATTTGAGGTTTGAATTTAAATTCCAAATATGCCTATGTACGCCTTTGAATGAAGATTAAAACCCACATTTCACTCTACGATTAAGTGAAGGATTGATTAGAATAATTTTTATTTGGGGGTTGGGTGAAAATACCTTTGCTTTTGGCAAATGAGATGGACAAAGTTTTTAATTGTTTTATCAGGACCAGATGATTGGATTGATTAAGGGATTAATTAATTAATTAATTAACTAATTAATGTGGTGAAATGGATGGATAGATTAATTAATAGGGTGGATTAATTAAAAAAAGGTTAATTTGATTTTTTTAAAAGTTATAAATTAATTAATTAAAAAGATTAATTAATTAATTAGTTGAGTGATTAATTTAAAAAAAAAAAAGATGATTAGTTAATTGAAAGGATTAATTTACTTGGGTTAAGGTGGAGCAATTTCCTTTTAATTAATCAATTAATTAAAGAGAGTGATTGGAGGGAGAAGAAAAAAGGAGCAATGAATAGGTATCAACAAATGCTCAAGGAGTGTATTAAAATGAGAAATGGAGGGCTTATTTATAGTGAAAAGATAAGGAAGGATAGTGTTGGAAATGCTAAAAAAATTAGGTTGGAGGGCAAAATTGAAATTTTGGAGGGCAAAAGGGAGATCGCTGTAGTGCCGCAGGTCTATCATGCGACTGCTAAGTGGCGCAACCCTTTGTTCACCTTTCGAGATTTTTTGGATCATTTTTGGGACTTTTGGTTCAATTTTGGGAGTTTTAGAGTTTAGAAAATTTATCAGTTAGCGTCAATTGGCTCAAAATTAATTTTAGAACAATTGTGCAGTTAGACTGATGGAAAATTCAATTAGTTTTATCTGGTATAGAAAGTTTGGTCAAGATAAAAAAAGTGTTAGATCATGCTAGAAATATTCTGGTTAGTCCTAGTGAGTTCATGATTAATTTTGGAAGTGCTAAAATAGGGTACACAACTACTCCTTATCAAAACTATCTATCGGTTGGATAGTTTTGATGAGAGTGAACTCAAGATTTTGATGGATTAAGGGATGAAAAATAATTCCAGTTTTAATGAAATTTGGAGTTTGTTTTGGTAATTTTTGGGAGAATAATGAATTTTCAGGTTCACTTTTTTTATTTTTTTGGTTTTTCTGAAGTAAAAAATATATTTTTGGTTGGAAGGTAGGCAAATGAGGTGTCTATGGATAGATAAAAAATTGTATGAATGTATAGAAACTTTTAGAATTGAATTCTAAGGAGAAATGGGGTAGGAAATGCATTTTTATGCAATTAGCTAATTATAAGGCACTTTTTTACTATGCACTATTTCATCCTTATTCACCTTGAAACCCTATTTAAGCTGCTCATTCCTCACTCTCAGCCCACACAACACACAAACACTCTCCTCTCTCAAAGTTCACGTTGGTGAGCTCTCATCCCTTTTTTTTTTGGAATTTCAATTTTTTCCTTTTTCTTTTTTTTTGGAATTTTAATTTTTTCCTTTTTTCTTTTTCATTTTGACTTTACTTTTAATTAATAATAGTAATTTTAGTAATAAAAATATTTCTAAAATAAAAAACAATTTCAAATAGGATACTTACCTGTTTCTTGCTTGTATTGCTTATCATGTCTACCATTTAGCAAAAATGGCTTTCACCTCTCATATGGAGCTTTTTCCTTGAGGAGGACTATTGCCTCCTTCGTAGTCTAGTGGGGGCATCAATATGAGGTGATGAGGGACAATCTAAGTCCAGCCCTCCTTTTGTAGGATCTGAAGGAACACATGTCTTATGATGGACGGTTGGCGGTTAGTAGTCTCACTCATCCCTTTTTAATTTTTCACTTAAAGACAATTTTGCACTGCTTGCATTTCATGTATTTAAACCTTTTTTTTTTATGCATTTATTAGTTTTCTATAAACCAAAATCATTAGAAATAGAGGTGGCCGGAGTAATCTAAGGGAAGTGATCAAATGCGCCTCCCCGAGGAGTGCTATCAAGTCCATGCTAGAGCCCATTGGTTTCATTGACTTTCTGGGTGTGCAGACCCCAGATCATTTGAATATCAATCTAAACAAGGCTCTGGTTAAGAGATGTTGGGACACCACTAATACCTTCCGCTTCACTTGTAGAGAGATGACTTGCACTCTACTTGACGTATACTTAAATTTTAGGATTCAGTATGGGACTCGGGCTTTAGACATGTGTAATGATTGGAGAAAAACCTTCTCTTTTACTAAAGCTTAGGCCCTACTTGGCTTCGATCCTCCTAGCAAGAGCATTTAGATAAGACACACCCTGCTAACGGAGAAGCTGGAGCAGGCAATAGTTGCCGGTGATATCATTCTAGATGCAATGGTGGCCTAACTATGTTTACTGATTATTGCACCTTCTCTCATAATATGAGGGATATAGTAGACCTCAATATCTTAGCCAGTTAATTGACTTCAACACCTAGAGGGACTATAATTGGGGTAGGGCAGTCCTTAGTGCCATATATAATGATATGGTTGACTTGTCCTGAGGAAATGTCCTTTCTGTCAGTGGTATATCGCTCATCTGGGATGTGTGTTTTTGCACTTTGATTTGCACCTTTTTATTCTATTCTTATGAACATTTGCCCCCTTTTTGGTGATTCTAACTGCCTATATGTATAAACATGGGTATACGAGTATTTCCCTTTTCTTGCTCCCAAGTTCATTAGGCAAAAGTTGGAGGATTTCCCTACCAGAAGAAGATGGGCGGAGTCATATTGGGATCATAGTGCTTTAACATTTGGGCCTTCTTTAACCACTTTATAGGGTTGAAGGTATTTCACTTGTTACTTTGCCCCTCCTGTCTTTTGCTGCCTAAGTGTTTACTGCTTACTATGATAGATCTTGAGCCTTTTTAGGAGTTACAATGCATTGGTCTAGATAGTGTGACTTTTGCCAAGTATATCTCTTAGCAGTGGCTTTTACTACAATTAGCCTATCATTGCCTATTCTATCTGAGTGAGAGAGTGCACTTTTAGATCATTAGCTCTTGGTGCATCCCTAGGCCTCTACCAGTGTACATAAGGTATGGGTCGGTGATCTGGACCTCCCCTAGACTTTATAGCATCAAAGAGGGATACGCCTATCAATGCTTTAACTAAAACTACCATGACTTTTACTCTATTTTCCTAGTGCATGATATTATCTTGAGGGGCTGTTCTTCCATTGCTTTAACTTTTTTGAGGGAGCCCAATCTTTTAGTGGCTTCAGAGATACTAGGAGTGTGTACTTTTGAGGGGCCTGCTCCTGATGCTAGTGCAGGTGCTGGCCTGAGTCATGGCCTTAGTACGGTGAATTGGGACATAGATTCATCCTAGATCAGATTTCATACCATGGCATAGATGGTGATGTGGTAGCTCCCTGATGTTATTCGGCCTAATGTGTAAGAAATCCTTGAAGATGTCAAGGTATGATTTTGTCTTACACTTAGAAATGGTCCTCATATAGGTGCCGTACTTATGCTTACTTGTAACTTTAGAAAGGATCCAAAGTTTCTGACATTTCATTATGTATCAGGTACCTCAGCATTTTATCCATCAAAATATATAAGGTTTTTCATAGGATGGATGATCTCGGCGGGATTTACATATGGCTAATGCACATGATGTAGGTGATGAGGATGCCCTCTGGAAGTGGAGGAAACGAGGATGCCACTGATACAACAATGAGTATGCTGACTCTTGACCATTTTTGTTTTTTGTATCTTTCTTAGACAACTATATTATTTGTTTCACATTGGTTGAAAATAGTACTCTCTCATGGATGATTGTATATTTGCACTTTTATGACCGTGCATGGATATATATTTATATGTTATGCTTATGTTATGCTAATGTATTACTACATATGTATGATTTTATCTATGCAATTTTATGATACTTTCTATTCTATCATATATGTTTATGTTATGGATGCATGTTTGTGCCAGACAATAATGGATGAAATGTCATTTTCGAAAGTGTGCTTTGATTTCTTGCTGATTGATGACTCCATCTTTGTATTTTTCTCCTTAATTGTGGCTTTAAGAAGCTCCAAAACATTAATTTTCTAGGCTTTTTATTCTAAGGATGAAAGAAAGGCAATTTAGTTTCACACTGAGAATTATAGAATTGTGGCTTAGAAGTAGACTGATGAGAAATGAAGGCTGAGGTGTCTCTCGGAGGGAAGACCCATAGCAATCTGCTGTGGTGCCACACTGTGCCCTGTGAGGCACCCTAGTGGCTACTGGTGGTTAGTTACAAATGAAGGCTGTGGTGCTGCAGGCTTTTGCAGTAGATCCATTAGATATAACTTTTTTATACCTTTCTAATGGTGACACCATGGAATCTTTATAAATATGCATGAATTTCAAGGCAACACCACTTCTTCCTTAGTTTTTATGCCAAAACTCTGTTTGTTTGTCAAATTTTCTTTCTCTTACTCATTTTGTCACATTTTCTTACTCTTTTCATTGGTTTTTTACACTTATGGAGTTGTATTTTAGCCATTCCATGCATTCATAGACCAAGACAGTCGATAAGATAGAGAAGATAATTCTTAGCAGATATAGTGTTGCAGCAATGGTGACATTGTGAGGGATGATGATTAATTGGGACTTCATATGGGTGTGCTAGATTTTGGGATCCAATAATCTAAATTTTCCATTTTAGAGTGGGTATGGAGGAGCTATGCCCTCACTTTTAAGGAGGTTAACACCATCTTAGGCAATGACCCATATGCGATTTTGGTGCTGCCAGAGTTTAGGGTTGGGCATTACTGGCTTTTTTGGGAGTTTTTGAGCTTGCTTGCCTGAGGCTATAGTGAGTGGGATGATAGTGGCAGGTCAGGTGGATCTAACTACTATCATTATAGAGTTTAGGGACCTTGGTGATCAGGGGGATCTATGAGACAAAGGATAAGGATGAGGGCTCTTATTTTTTGCCTAACAACCAATTATCTATTTCTCAGTGTTGTTGGCTAGGGTGATGCTAGGGTGGTTGGCTTGGTACTACAAATGGAGCAGAGATGCTCTATGGCTAAAGTTATTCTAGCTAAGTCATTACTGAGCTTGGATTGCTTTGCATGAGGCTTAGAGAGGTGGATTATATGTCCGATGGTCCATCAGATGAGAAAGTTAGTCTATTTTTTGGTTTTCTTTTCATGGGTTTTTCTCAATTTTTCTGATTTTGGGTTTTGTGTCTATTTTATAGGTTTGGCTGATAGATCATTTAAGAGTTGTGGCTTCCCTAGCTAGGAGTCCATACACATCTTTCTTATACCAGATGTAGCCTATTTTGGTGCAGAGGGGATCAGTTCGTGAGTGGATAGCCTAGTTACTCGAGCTTGTCCCAAAGGACATTCATTAGCATTATCAATGGTATAGGGTAAGGTCATTCATGACTATGATCTATGGGCACCAGGTGGTATGCTTACTGGGTCTTAGCTGGACATTCTTCTACCTAGATGAGGGTTTTGAGGTAGATGGGACAGACTCAGGATGTACCCTTGATCATGCCCTTTCTAGAGTCTATTCAAATCACAGTTCCCATTGCTAAGGTCATCATAGGGGTTGAATAAGAAGTTATCATGCCATACGACAAAAGATTAAGTTTGGGATGGCAGTAAGATATAAGGAATGGTTAGTTAAGGTGATATGGCCAGTCAAGGAGGAGCACCGAGCTGCTTTACTCTAAAAGGTTAAGGGTAAAGAGGCAGAGGATGGGGAGTCGTTAAAGGTATTAGTGACCAGGAGACTACTACCAGGATGGAGGAGGTGACTCAACTTGTGAATGAGACTAGAGGCACTATAGGGGGACTGACATTAGGCTATAGTGGTGACTCAGACTATAGTGACGATTGTTAAAAGATTGTGATTGCAGTTAGACATCAGGGTGACATTATTGTAGTTGCACAGAGGAGGATTACAACAGTTAGCCCATAGAGGAGGACTACTATTACTAAAGAATAGAGGAGAGCTTCAACTACAGTAGCAAGGACTAGTTCTCAGGTGACTTTGACATAGAGAAGGACTATAGTGAGTAGTTCTAGAGCTGCTGACACTTAAGGGAGAGTTTTTGATATGACTATGGGGAATGATTCTAAAGTCACTGTGACTCAGAGTAGGTCAAATAGAGTGATTAAGGAAGAGAAAGAGGAGGAGGGTTGCTTAGATTGTCACATAGATATAGTTATCTATTTTCTTTTCTTTCAGTAGCTGTTAGGACTTTTGCTATAGATTTTCTATTTTGTACATGCCTGCAAGCTGATATGACTACACGATAAGCTAAAGATATAGAAAGAGGCTATCCTTTTTTGTGATGATGGATTGTATGCTCCAAACTTTGATCATCATTATATGATATATCTTTGATTTTCACTCTAATTTTGACTTAGCCGCCCTTTAAGGTTTTCAACTTAGTGAGTTTCTTTTTTTTTTTTCTTTACTTTCATTTTTATTATATATTTTGTGAAAGAACCAAATGAATGATGAATTAGGCACAAAGGAAATGAGGATGTAATACAAATAAAAATATTTTATATTATGATTTAGATCACTTGAGTCAGGATGCTTATATATCTCTTATAGTCATTTTGCTTTCATTATTATTTTTTAGGGACAATTAGGTCCATGTAGTTTTGATTACATTACATTTAACAGAAAAATAAAGAGAAAAATACAGATATCATCTTTAAATGAAGTATCCTTCAACTGATCCAGATTGTAGGGATTAGTGATTTCATTTCCATCCACATCAATGAGAATGGTGCCTTAGTCAAACAAAATCTTCTTGAGTACATATGATCTGAGTTAGTTAGGTCTGAACTTTCCTCCTAGATCATAGTAAGTTGCCCCAACATTCTTTAAGACAAAAGCATTATCTGATAATAGTAGTTGCCCCACTCTGTCATAAAAGACGTCTTTTCCTTATCAGGAGCATAAACTTGGATCTGGTTGTAGCCTGTATAGAGGTCGATCAAAGAGACCACTAATGCACCAACTATGCAGTTTATAAGCAAGTCAATATAAGGTAGAGGAAAATCATCCTTTGGGCAAGCCTTATTGAGGTCCTTATAATCAACACACATTCAGACTTTCCCATCTTTCTTAGGTACGGCCACTATGTTGACCAACCATAAGGGGTAAGTGATAGGCTCTAAGAACTCATTGTCTAGCAACTTGGTCTCTTCCTCCTTGATCTTTAAGGACCATTCTACCTTCATTTTCCTTAGTTTCTGCTTGACAGGCTTCATGTGTTCATAAGTCAGGATCTTATGGATGGCAATGCTCAAATCCACTCCTACCATATCCTTAGGTTCCCATACGAAACAGTTTAAGAACTCATGAACTTTTTTGGACAATGCTTGTGTGTCAAAATATATAGATACAATGTATGTAATTTTAAGGCTTTCCTTTGTGCCATAGTTGATTGGTTCTTTACCTTTTTCATTTTTTATTTCCTTTTTCTTTCGTTTTGTTTTTCATATACCTCATTTAATGATAAGTCAGAAGAAATAGAGCATAAAGAGTCAAGAAAGTAAGTAGAAAACTTGTTCATTTTATTGAAAACAAAAGTTTCATCATCATAGGTTACATCAACTTGAATGGGTAGGCTTGGGAGATAGGTTATAAAATTAGACAGGAAGGATTGAAAAGACTTAATAGACTGACACTCAAAAGACTCAGACTCAAAAGACTTAGAGTTAAACTTAGACTCAAAAGACTTAGACTTTGACTCAGAGACTCGACTTAAAAGACTTAAGTAGGGGTACAACAAGGTCGACGTCCTTCTCAAAGTACTAATTATTAGTAGTGCTTGGGATGGCTGAATGAGCTTAGTAGGATTAGCCTTTTGGTGGTTGGTAATCATACGGATGGACTAAAAAAGAAAGGGCTCCATGTTTGCTTTCCAATCTTCCTCCAATTGATAGATGGGCTCACACTCCTTTAGATTAAGCTTGACATCAAAGAAAATTTTGAAACTAAGGATTAGTTTTTTGGAAATAAGATAATACCAAGGTTCAGGAAAGCCATAATAAGGGAAATCCTCTTGCTCTTTCACAAACTAACCACTCAGAATTTTGAAATAAAGGTGTATAGGCCAATCAAAAGCCTCACCTTGCCTCTTGGCCTCAACTTTTAGTTTGGCTTTTCCCTCCAATTAAGCAATGTCCTTTGGTTTGGGCTCATAGAGAAGACCAAAAAGAGGAGTGGCAGTAAGGTACTTAGGAAATTGGGCAATCCCTTACTGGCTTTTTTTAAGCCCTAAGCCTAGAAAATAATTTTCATCATGTTAGCTACAGCCACATGACTATATGGATCAAAGATCAAAGTTAAAAGGGATAAACTCTTTAGGTTCCCCTTAGATGAACTGGATAGTATCAAACGAGAAACCATATACAAGAATAGCAAAAGGTTCAAGATGATTTCCAAGATCGACATAGAGATTGGAATGTCACCCTTTCCATGTACATCATATCGGACTATTATGATATTTGTATTATAGGAAAATTTCAATTTCTAGTGCAAGAACAAAGGGATTGCTTTCACTTAATGGATTTATGGTCTTTCGAAAAGGTGATTGAAATAAGCCAAGACATCAATCACTTGAAATGGAATCGATATTATCACTGGTCTAATTGTGAGATCGATATTTGCTACACCCAATACTTCCCTCTTAGTGTTATCATATGCTCTCACCACTTAGTTTGATGGGATAAAATTTGAAGCCTCTAATCCTAGGTAGTTGGCCACTTTTAGTGGGTATAATTTCAGTGGGACTTGTTATCCACTAATACCATAGGCATAGTTTTGCCTTGGGTTATTACTGTGATATAAAAAGGATGGTTGTGGCTTTCTTCTCCCTGAGAAATGTCATGATCACTGAAAAAATGGTCACGGATTTAGTAGAGTTCATTAAGGATGCCATGAGGGTCTTGGGTGAGATGTCAATAGAAGTATGAAATTACTTCAAAGCCTAGCAAAGATCTTGATGATAAGGGTAAGAGGACTGGATGAGGATCTATATTGATATATTTATTTGGATTTTCTTCAATTATTTGAGAATGGGATCCTCTTTAGGTTCATTATATGGTTTTAGCTTTTCAATAAGAGGAACAACATGGTTTACCAGATTTTAATCATTTGGCAAGGTGGATTATGGTGGTGGTGGAAGGACTCTCCCACTTCAGTGATTTCATCAACTTCAGTAATGAAATCATTCAAATCTAGCATATAACAATAGTCCAAAGTGGGGTAGATGAGAGAGAGAGAATCAAATTCTTGTTCACTAAAAGAGATAAAATTGACACTTTTCTTAGTGGTTATGGAGAGGATTTGTAGTAATATTGGGCTTGGCTCTTAGAGTAATGATGTCTTTACTGTCTGTTAGGTTTTAGATTCCATGCTTTAGAGCTTTACAAACATCAATTTTATGCCTAGGTCCTTAGTGATGGTCACATTGCTCATTAGCATTATAGTTTTTGGGCAATTAATTAGGAGGTGCTCTTAGCTCTAAGGGCTTAACAAGATCGACTTCCTAGGCCTTTTTGTAAATAGTGCTTAAAGGCATTCCCAACTCAGAAAAACTTCTTCTTTCCAACCTTATCGGTTGGTAGTAGGAAACAATATTGATTTTTCTTCCCTTTAAGGCAGTAGAGTGACTGGCATTAGAGGTAAAATTGGTGTTCTTATGGTACTTCTGTAACAACCCACATCTACCCTAGGAGTTTTCGTGACAAATTGCTTGAATTTAGAGTTGTTGCGACAAAATATGGGGTTTTATGGAAATTCATGTGTGACGTGATTTATGATTTAGAGCATGTTAATTTAATTTTAATATGCCTAGTATGAATTATTATTATGAAATAAATGATTTGAATTTTTATAAAATGAATTTTCATGTAAAAAGACAATTTTAAGCATAAAAATAATTTTATGAGTATTTTAAAATAATTTTTAAATAAATTTTATGGGGGAAATTTTACAAAAAATAATAATAAAAGTATTTTATTTTTAATTACCTATAATCAGCCCTAAATTAATTAAAAAACCTAAATACCCAAAAGCTCACTACACCAAAATACTCCTAACCTAGCTCATTAAGGGTAAACTTGAAAATTGCATCCCAAACCCTAATATATATTGAAAATTTTGGCTAGACTCTCATTCCAGAATCCATCACTCCATTTTTCTATATCTTGACAGAAAAATTCTCCCAAAAGATTTCTCTCAACTGAAATTAAGAAAACACCTTTTAGTTTTGCGATTTCTTGACCATAATCATAAGTTTTTCTTCTCTTTCAATTCCTTAACTGATTTCTATGAAATAAATTTTGAAAAAATTATTTTGAACTAGTTGTCTATTGATTTTTATAGAATTAATTCATTTTGGGTGTGTTTTTGAGAGAGAAATGTAATTCTCTATCGAAAATACAATTATTTCTGCCAAATTCTCCAAAGGTGAATCCTGTAACTTAAAATTTCAATTTTTATGCATAAACATCACTAAAGGGGGACAATTTATGTATAATTGCATTCTAAATTGATTTTTGATTTGTTTTGATGAAAAATATTGGATTAAATTATATTTTTGCATATTTCTGTAATGACCGGAAAGTTTCGGAAAACAAAGGAATTCAAGGTTTTTGTGCTAGAACTTAGAAGTTGGAAAAATTCTATCATCAATTTAACATGTGGCTACTAATTTGTGTGTGAATGGTTTCTAATATGATATTTGTTTTGTTTGAATGAAAAATAATGATTTAAATCATGTGTTTGCATATTGCTGTAATGAACGGAAAGTGCGAAAAGCGCGAAAACTCATGATTTTCACCTAAGTCTTAAAACTTGGAATTTTTTTGTATAAATCTTATCTATGTCTGCCAAATCAGACATTAAGATGTTCTAAACTGATATTTTCTATGATTAAATGAAAAATAATGGTTTAAATCACTTGCTTACATATTACTGTAATGACTGGAAAATACCAAAAACAAGAATACTTATGGTTTTGTACCCTAGAACCCAAAAATTGAATTTCCATGTATGAGAAATACCATATGTGGTTGATTCATGTGAATTAATACTTCAAAATGATTTTTGTTATGTTTACATGAAAAATGTTGGTTCAAACCATGTTTTTACATATTATTGTAATAGACGGAAAGTGCAAAAAGTAAGAAAAATTCAGTTTTCCCTTTGATGATGCATTTGGCCTACTATGGGACTTTTACTCCAATGTCTATAATTTTTATGTAATGTATTTTGATGATTAATGACATGTATGTATGTATGATAAATGATAAAATTGCATGTTAGTCAAAGGTATGACAGTAGACAAGCCTAAAGGCACTTTGGTATACTTAAGGTATCTTAATCTTATATTGTAATTAGAATATGAATGTGATTGGGAAATATGAAACTAGATGTTATGATGACTTGATAATGAATACTAGTCTTGAGTTGATGAAGTGATTGATTGAATGAATGTGTCATAAGAGATAGGCATAATACTTAAAATGTTATCGATAAGTTGACATGTATGGATGTGTTAAGTATACTAAGATAATTGTTAAAGAGAATTAATATTAAGATAATGACATATGATGACCTTAAAAAGGTATTGACATAATTGTAATGTATTTTCATTTGGGCCTATAAGGGCTAAGTGTGAAAGACTTTTAAAGTCAATATGTGATGTGCAAGTGATGAGAGCACTTTTATGTGCAACTCTAAGTGTATATGAATATTATATGTGCATGGGTTAGTTATGGGATAGGATAGCATCATGATTGAATAAATACTAAGTATTGAATTAAATACCATGATAGAGTTTGGGGAGCTTTAGAGTTTCAAAAGGGCTACGTATACTAGGAGAAAAGGAACCGAAAAGTGAGTAAATGTTGTGTTCATACTACAAGTATGAGTAAACATTGTATTCATTCTATAAGTGTGAGTAACATTATGTTATGTTACAAGTATGTGATATCTTGTTATATGAGCCTTTATGATCTTTGAAACCCAAGTTCTTTCTATCTTAAAATATGATTAAGTGATTTCTTTGTAAAGCTTGGGTTGCCAAAGGACAACTGGTCCAAAAACCATTTTTGTTTATCCAATGATAATTCCTTGTGATTATTGCCTTAACTCATATTCTTTCTGGAACTACACTATTTTTTTATCTTTTGTTCAAAAGTTAAATTGCCATTATTATTGTTATACAAGTTATTGTTGCCTTAAATATTATTGTTATATGTGAACACCAATAGCTCTAGCTATAGTACCTTTAACCCTTTATGTAGAATCCTTGTGCCAATGCAGGTAATCATCGACATCTATGTATATAGTCTTAACCTTATGGATAGGGGTAATATATCCACCTCAGCTAGAAAGGGGTGATTCTTGTTGTAGGGCCGAATTAGCTCCATGCTTTCTATGTGATAGGAGTTGGAATTTGGTATAAGGTCACCTCTCCTTTATGTGTTCGAGTGATAGAGTGATAGCCTTCACTCACTATATGTTATATGTGTGATTTCTGCAAGCTTGCTAAATTGAACCCTTGCTAAATTGCAACTTGATTCATGAATTATAAATCATGAGCTATATGTATAAGCTATGTGTTTCCTTCTCAAAGGAAGATGTGTTAATGTATGTGCTATATTGTTTACTCATTGAGATGAGCAAATGTGAGGAGGTAAGGTGATGGCTCAAGCATTTTACTCCGTTTAGGGATTCCTTGTCAAAGTCATTAATAATACCATACTATGAAGTATTGTCATTAGATGCTCTAGGAATATTTACTTTTAATGTTATTTTGAAATGCTATTTATTAAGGTTTACAAGTGAATTATGAATATTATTTTCCTTACGGATTATATGTGAAGTGTCTAATGACTGTCTTTTGCAATTAAAGGTTCTTAAATAAATGTTTTAAATGAGTTATTATATGAGATTTGGTATAATTCTATGCATGATTTGTATATGTGTAAGTGGGTTCTACGGGTGTGGGTGACCTTATGTCTTCCTATGTTCTAAGACTGTCATATCTCTAAAGTTGGGATGTGATAACCTACCATTGAGACTCACCTTTGATTTGACCATATTGAATCAAATCCTTAATTTTAGAAGCTGTGGCAATGAGAGCCTTAAAGTCTAGGAGTTACTGAGTTTGCAAATGAGTTTGTATAGAGGGAGGAGATTTTTCACAATAATGTCAATTTTCTCTTCCTTGGATGGATGGTTTACCATTTAGGCTGCTTTTGCCCTCCACCTTGTAAGGATCACGGTGAAGGACTCTTTTTGGCCTTGCTTAGTGGTCTCCAAATCTCGATGGTTGACATCCACTCTATGTTGTAGTGGTATTGTTTGACAAAATCATTACATATGTCATCCCATGTCTTTTTATGGTTTTGGTTGAGATTAAGGAGCCATTTGATGACAGCCTCAGTTAAAGATTGCGGGAATAACTAAGCAAGGAGCTTATTATCCATACCAAAAGGTCTCATTATGCCTATATACATTTCGAGATGGGTTTTAAGGCAAGTTGTGCCATTGAATTTGTCCATTACTTGTATTTTAAATTTTGGTGATACCTATACATTTAGGAAGAGAGCCAAGGAGTCGACATCTATCACGTCCTCGTACTTTTTAATGTTCTTGATGGATCATTCTATGGCTTCAAATTTGTCTATCAATTTCTTAGCTTCAGGGAAGTTAATGAAGTCTCCACTTTAAAAAGGATTTGCAGTGAGAGTGGGAGTAATAAAATTTACATCTAATGCAGGAGAAGTAGGGGAGTGAAAGTGAGGGCATGGCTAGTTTCAGCTTAAGTGGAAGTAGGCTGAGTAAGGGGAGGAGTGATGGTAGTAATGGTCATTTCCTTAACCTCATTGATGATGGATGGAAATAGGACTTAAGGGCATTAGTGAAGTTAGTGGACTGAGTATTAAGCACAATGGTGAAACAATTGGCTTGAGTCTTAAAGGCGATGATGAGTGCAATTTGGAAAGTTTCCTTTTGTTTCTTAAAGAGGCTAGTGAAGAAAGTGCTCATTGCATCTTGGTCGAAAGGGTTGGATGTGTTGGCCATCAGTACCTTTAAAACAAAAAACAAATAAGAAAATGGGTAAGAATATAGGATTGTGAGGGAATAATGTATAAATGTAACGGTATGTCGGGAAAAGGATTCCCTCCATATGGTTGGTCACCAGATTTAAATATTGATAGGGTGAATGTGTGAGGATTCATGTTTAGGGTGATGGACCATTGGTTTTAGATTTTGAGGTATTTAAGAATTTACCTTATCAAGTGTCTTATGTTATGTATGCATGATTATGATGTGATGCATCCTGAAAAAGGGTTTCATGAACATACATGCAATAATATTGATTATTATTGTGCATGGAACCTAAGGTCAAAGGCTAAGGCAACTATATGCACAAGGGTGAAAGGGTAGCTCAGTTTAGGATCCTAGTCCCACTAGAGCATCAATATACCTAACCACATATAAGTTAAGGAGTCTCACATGGGTCAAAAAGTACTGAATACTCATTATAACACCACAAAGATCAGGAATTCATCGTGGGGTGGAATGCTTTCATTATCTCTCAACATACTCAAAGAGAGTTATCAAGCAAATGCTACTCACCATCCAAAAGTTTTCCCAAATCCATGGTTAGGCAATGAGCTTTTATTATGCAAAGTGATACATGAAAGTCAAATTATACTTAATAAGCCAAATGTAGATTATTTAAAAAAAAATTCTTAACCAAATACTAATTCTCTTATTTGCTTTCCTTTTTTTTTTTATTAAAAGGGGTGACAACTAGCCCCTAGTGGAGTTGCCAATTGTGAGACTCGCTTGAATGCCTCTCCCTTGCTCGTGATGCCTTAGGGAAGGGTGAGCAATTTTTAAGGAAGTTATGGAATAAAATTCGGTGCTCATGATTATAACTACTATCATTCAAAAAATTAATTTTTGGTTTTAAAAAGTGATTTCGAGAGTTGCTCCCTTAATTTGTTTTTAAATGAAAAATTAAGGAAAAACCCTTTTTTGATTCTAATTCGTTAATTTTAGTTAATTAATTTATCCAAAGATAAAATCACTAGTCTTTGAACCAAGTCGAGTTTGGGGACTAGGTTTTGGTTTTAAATAATCATGATTTGACTTTTAAGTTTAATTTAACTTTAGAAAATTTGATTTCATAAACGACAAGTATTAAATGACAATTATTAAAAAACATGCATGAACATGGCATAATATGAATGCATGCATAAGTATAAGTGCTTGAGAAAATAAAAAAAAAAAAGCAATTTAAGTAAATCATACACAAATTAAGGAGAATGCTCCCTCTAGTCCTTATGGATTATAGGGGAACCACATAATCACTCCTTAATTCCAAAAATAATTAATGACATAAATTGAATGGAATATCTTCTCTAGCCCTTATGAGATCTGAAAAGACTACAAATTCCCTTACAAAAGCATAGAAATAGGTAATTACAATTGAAAGTGAATGGAGAATGAAATTAGTTTGAAATTGGACTTAAGGTTTAGATTTAAATTCCAAACGTGCCTACATACCCCATTTAATGAGGATCAAAATACATGTAGTTCATGCCATGATTAAGTGGAGGAGTTTAAGGATTGATTGGACTAATTATGATTTAGAGTTTGGATTAATTAGGATGAGATGGACAAAGTGTTTTATCAAACCAAAGTTTTGTTTTATCGGGATCAGATGATTGGATTGATTGACAGATTAATTAATTAATTAAAATGATTAATTAACTAATTAATATAGTGATATGGATGGATGGATTAATTAATTAATTAGGATGAAGGGTGGATTAATTAATTTATTTTTTAAAAAAAGTGATTAATTAATTAATTAAAAGGATTAGTTAATTAGTTAGTTGAATAATTAATTTAAAAAAAAGATGATTAGTTAATTAAAAGGATTAATTAACTTGGGTTAGGGTAGAGTAATTAATTAATTAAAAGGATTAATTAATTAATTAAAGAGACTAATTGGAGAAAAAAGAAGAAAGGAGCAAATGGATAGTTAGCAACAACTGATCAAGGGGTGTATTGAAATGAGAAATGGAGGGCCTATTTATAGACAAATGGGGTGAGGGGTAGTTTAGGAAAAGGAAAAGTGAAAATAAAATGAAGGGTAGTGCTCGAAATGCTAAAAAGTCAGGCTAGAGGGCAAAAGGGGGACCGCCCCAACAGAGCATTGCGGTGTCGCAACAAGCACTTTGTGGCGCTACAGCTACTGCCAGACACTAGTGCTATGCCATAGGTCTATCCTATGGCTACCACATACGCAGCTTTGAGTTGGCGTTTTGAGATTTTCTAGTTCAATTTTAGGGACTTCCAAATTAGTTTTTGGGAGTTTCGAAGTTCAAAAAATTTACTGGTCAGCTTTAGTAGGCTTGAAATCAATTATAGAATAATTAAGCATTAGTCTGAGGGAAAAATCTAATTAGTTTTAGGAAAGATGCTGTTTGGTACAGAAAGTTTGGTCAAGATCGAAAAGTGGTCAGATCATCCTAGAAATATTTCAATTAGTCCTGGTGAGTTCAAAATTAATTTTGGAGGTACTTAAATGTTCAAACATTTCTTTTTTGTACTTGTACATATTTTGATACAATAAGATGAATTCTTCTTCTCTATATTATTGCTTCGTTTCTCAATTGAGACTTGTTCATCATTTTTCAATTCAATAAAGAACTTTCATTTAAATTAAATCATACTTAACTCTTAAAGAATGAGATGAATTTGAGCCTTGAGTTTAAGAATTCAATGATGAGTGACTATTATATAGTTATCCCCATTTTTTAAGAAGAAATAACTTGTTGTTTCTTTTATATCTTGTGTTACCTTAGCAAATATTCAAAGAATTTGATTGCTTTAGCTTAATAAGCTCTTTAACCTTACCTTGACAAAGGTGTGGACTTCACCTTGGTGAAGTGAAATGATACCTCACCTTGTTGAGGGCCTCAATCTGGATAAGGACTTTGGACTTTGGCCTTGCCTTGATAAAGGCTTGTGCTTCACCTTAACAAAGTGAAATGATACCTCGCGTTGATAAGGACTTTGGTGTTGTCTTAACAAGTGCTTTTGCTTGTCTTGACAAAGTAAAATAATACCTCACCTTGATGAGGGTCTTAACTTTGATGGGGGCCTTAACCTTTACGAGGTCTTTAGCCTTGCCTTGATAAGGGCTTTTGCTTTGCCTTGACTAAGTGAAATGAAACCTCACCTTAATGAGGACTTTTTTGTGGATGTTTTTCACCTTGATGAATATATAATGTTGCATTCATTGACTTGCATGGATTTGAAGAAACTTTAGAACTTCTTTATTTATTTCATTTGTAATACATCTTAAGGTGTTGAATATTCCATGTATGAGGAATTTCAACTCCCTTTAGAATTACAAGCCTATATGTTACTGGGCTAATGACTCTCTATACTTGAAATGGTCCTTCCCAAGTTAGAGCTAACTTTCCTATGCCTTCTCTTTAGCTAGTTCTCATGAGATATCTTGTGATTAAGTCTCCTTTTGCGAACACTATTGTTTTAAATTTTTTGTTGAAGTAGTTGGCTACTTTGGTTTTGTAAGCTTTAAGGTGAATTGTTGCCTTCTCTTAAAGCTCTTCCGAGAGATCCAAATCAACTCTTTATTCTTGGTCATTGTGTTCATTACCAAGAAAGTTGATTCTCCTATTCGACATGCTAATATCTATTAGAATTATAGCTTCTATTCCATAAGTTAAATTGAAAATCATTTCACCTATAAACTCCCTTAGAGTTGCTCAATAGGCCTATAGTACATGGTGAAGTTCATCTGCCAGCCTTTGCTATAACTGTCTAGTCATTTCTTCAAGCCCTATAAGATAGTTCAATTGACCACTTTGACTTGCCCATTTAATTACAAGTAAGCAATAGATGCAAAGTGTTGGATGATCTGAAGACCATTAGAAAAAGTCTTACTTTAGCATTACTGAATTATTTTCCACTATCACTAATGAGTTTATATGGACATCCAAATTGACATAGGACATTTCTTCATAAGAAATCAATGATCTTCTCTGCCGTAATTATTACAAGCGCCTCAGCTTTTACCCATTTGGTAAAGTACTCTACAACTATACGGAGGAATTTTCTCGGACTTAAAGACATTAGAATAGGTCCCAGAATGTCTATAACCTATTTAGCAAATGGCTAGAAGTCAATGATTGGGACTCATTTTGCAGCTAGTGTGCATTTATTTTGAGCATATTTTTGACAAATAAGACATTTGTACCAATTTGATAGCATCTTGCTAGATTATCAGCCAAAAGTATTCTTGTTTAATCACCTGCGCTGCTAATGCCTTACCACTTATATGTATCCTACATGATCCTTCATATATCTCTTGTAGTATATAATCTACTTCTGCAGGCTTGAGACACTTCAACCATGGCAATGAATAGGCTCTTTTGTACAAGATTTCACAGTATAGCAAAAAGTGAGCACTTTGGTACTTTATCTTCTTTGTCATTTTGTAATCTAAATGCAATTCTCCCTTGTCTAAGTAGGCTTTACTAGTGTCCATCCAACATGGCTCTTTGTGAACCCTTAATTTTGCACCCTGCAGCATGCGTTTGAACTTGAGAAGCATATAGACTCGGTGAACAAATCTCCAAAAGCTGAAAGCTCTTAAATGGGAAAATCGAAAAAATCAAAACATGGCTTTTTAACATTTGAGCCCTTTTAAATCATCTGGGACTAAGTAACAAATACAATGCAACTGGAATCATGAAACATGGACGAGAAACGAGCAAGAACAGGCAAAAATGGGCAAAAACGGGCAAAACAAGTGGATTAGCATTAGTTGTTGCATATTGTAGAGCCTTATGTGATGCCGCATAGCACTCTGCGGCATTGCTACAGAATCCTATGTGGTGTCGCAAAGGCCTGTGCGGCAACTCTAGTGTGTTTTTGTTTTTTCTGCAATCCCACATCGAATATAAATAGCTTCTATACTTCAACTCTCCCTTTTTATATAGAGGACCTCTTCACACTTCAAGACACCAACTTTTAGAGCTTGAAAAGCATTAACTTCAAGCAAACCACTTTGCATTTGCTCCTTGCTTCGCAAAGCAAGTTGGGGGGTTTCTCCTTGATTCCTACACAACTAGTTAAAGGCTTTTCGCTCGCTTGTTCGAGGCAAGTCTATTGCCCAAAGCGCATTTTTCCAATATGAGGCTAGCCGCCACCCACCATCCAATGCTAGCCATCCTAAGTCAGTCGCTGCCTGCCATCCAAAGCTAGCTGCTGCTTGCCATCCAAAGCCAGCTGTTACCTATCGTCTGAGGGCAGCCACTATCCACTATTCAAACCACTCAAGTCATTCCATGTCTCTTTGGAAAAATCTCATTATCCTTGAAAAGACCAATTCTCCTTGGCAAATTACATCACCCATGAAGTCTAATAGAGTTAAGGCCAACCAATTATATGATGGGCAAGAAAATTTATGCATCAATGTCGAAGGGCAAACCCTCATCCATGAGCCTATGACTAAAACCATTACCACCATACCAGAGAGGTCCAAAGCACCCTTGTAGAAAATTCCAAACTAACAGAGCCTTTTAACCAAAAGCCTTTAAGCCTTCACCCTGAAACCCAAGCCCAAACCAAGAAGCCTTCATCGTGAAGCCCAAAAAGCATTCATCATAAAAACCACTCCCAAAAAGCCTTCACCATAAAGCCCAAGCCTAGAAGCCTTCACCATGAAGCCCAAGCCCAAAAGCTTTTACCATGAAGCCTAAGCCTAAATGCTTTTACCATGAAGCCCAAGCCCAAAAGCCTTTACCATGAAACTCCAAACTAAAAGCCTTCACAATGAAGCCTAAATCAAAAAGCCTTCACTATGAAACCTAAACCAAAAAGCCTTTACCATGAAGCCCAAACCAAGAAGCCTTCATCATAAAGCTTAAGCCTAAAAGCTTTCACCATGAAACCCATTCACAAAAAGCCTTCATTTTCTATAATCTCCTCTAAGGCCAAATCTAGCCAAGGCTTCCCTAACTAATTTCTTAGCCTGACCTTTCCTCTAAGCTAGACCTAACCATGCCTAAGGTAAAACTTGACCGAGTCTTCCAAATAAACTCCCTAAAGGTTGCAACCTTACTAAGCTGAAGTGCCAAGACCTAGCTAAGCTTTCTATATGAACTTCACTGAGGATAAGCCCCATAAGCTGACCCTCCTCAAATCTTCCAATATAATCATCTCTAAAAACCTGACCCTCCTGATCAAGCTCTCCAATTCAACCTCAAACCAAAGTCAGACCTATCTAAACTGAATAGCTTGATCTTTTCCAAGATCACACCTTGCTTGAATTTCCAAAATGACTTTTTCCTAACCCAAATTGATAGCCATTAAAAAACCAATCTCATACCTTGTATGCCCACTTCACCTCTAAGCTAGCCAATCAACTAAAAACCAAATGACCAAACCACTTTCCTCCATCATTCTAAAGTAGGGGCACCTCTCTTTCAAATGTTCTGGAGGCATCTTTCTCGCAAAGATCAACACTTTTATATCAGGACTGACACTTCACAGGTTCAAGGTATTAGATCATTGTATAATTATCTAGCATTTTTTCATTGAACATGATCATGAATTAAGGCAAATTGTCAAACTCTAGAAGAAAGATAGATCATCAACCAGTCAATCTAAATCAATCTCTTTTCAAAAAATCAATCTCAAGATCAATTATCTTTACCATTCCTACCAGACAGGATCACCTTCTTTCCTACCAGACAGGATCATCATTCTTACTAGATAGGATCACCACTTCATCGATTCCTACCAAACAGAGTTGTCTTATTTCCTACTAGATAGGATCATCATCATTATTCTTACCAGATAGGATTAGCACTTCATCAATTCCTACCAGACAGGATCACTACTTTGTCGATTCTTATCGCATAGGGTCATCTTCTTTCTAAATAGGATTATCATCATCATTCTTACTAGATAGGATCATCATTTTGTCGATTCCTACTAGATAGGGTCATCTTCAATCCTACCAGACAAGATCACCACTTTGTCGAATCCTACTAGGATCACCACTTCGCCTTCATTCCAACCAGACAGGATCGTCACCTTAGGATCACCATTTTATCGATTCATACTAGAAAGGAACCTCGCCTTTAGCTTCTACCATAAAGGACAATTACCAGATGCTACCAGCCTACAGATCTCCCAAATACACTGGGAGCATCTTCCTTAAAACTCAACCACACCTTTCATCCAAATGTCTAAACTCTAACTTAGACATTAATTTGGTTCCATTTACCATCTCTCATCCTTAGGTTCACTATCATCAGAATTACCTTTCAGATAAAGACAATTCTGATGAGGGGGCATCTGCGAACTCTTAATTTTACCCTTTCTAGCATGCATTTGAACTTGAGAAACACTTAGACTCAGTGAACAAATCTCCGGAAGCCAAAAGCTCTCAAATAGGAAAATTAAAAAAATCAAAATATAGCTTTTTAACATTTGAGCTTTTTAAATCATATGGGACTAAGTAACGAATATAATACAACTAGAATCGCAAAAAAGGGACAAAAAATGAGCGAGAACGGGCGAAAACAGGCAGAATAAGTGGATCAACATCAATTGTCGCATAGCTTTGCAGCATTACCGCAGAGCCTTATATGGTGTCACATAGCACTCTGCGGCATTGCCGTAGAATCCTATGCGGTGCTACAAAGGCCTGTGCAGCAACTCGAGCGTGTTTTTGTTTTTTCTGCAATCCCACATTGAATATGAATAGCTTCTATGCTTCAACTCTCCCTCTATATATAAAGGACCTCTCCACATTTCAAAACACCAACTTTTAGAGCTTGAAAAGCATTAACTTCAAGTAAACCGCTTTGTATTTACTCCTTGCTTTGCAAAGCAAGTTAGGGGGTTTCTCCTTGATTCTTACACAACTAGTTAAAGGCTTTCCACCTGCTTGTTTAAGGCAAGTCTATTGCCTAAGGCTTGTTTTTCCAATTTGAGGTTAGCTGCTGCCTACCATCCAAGGCTAGCCGTCGCTTGCCATCCTAAGTCAACCACTACCCACTATTTGAGGCTAGCCGTTGCCTACCATCCAAAGCCAGCCATCGCCTACCATCTAAAGCCAATAGCCACCTACCTTCTGAGGCCAGTTTCTGCCTGCCATCCAAAGCCTAGCTGCCACCTACAGTCCAAGGCCAGCCGCTGCCCGTCATCTGAAGCCAGTTGCTGCTTACCATATGAGGCTAGTCATTGCTTACCATCCAAAGCTAGCCATCACCAGCCATCCTAAGTCAGCCACCGGCCATTGTCTGAGGCCAGTCATCGCCCAACATCCGAGGTAAGCCTTTTTTTCTTTAATTTTCTATTGTCTAAATTTCCTTGCCTCTTTTAGTTAGTTAATTAAATTGATTCATATAGGTTGCTAGCTAATCAACTCGGTAATCAATTAAATTAATTAATTAACTCAACCCTCTTTTAATCAATCAATCATAACATGATAAAGTGGCTAGGCTAAACAAACCCCTTTGCAAGATGGGAGAATTGCGTGGATTCTGATTCCCATTCAAAGGGATACATAGGCATACTTGGTTCAGGCATTGAATCTAATTAAAATTAATCAACTATCCCCCTATCACCTTTTTCACTTAGTTTTGTGTTTGTTTCCTTTGCTTTATTATTAAGATTAGTTTGGAGAGTGTGTGACTTCCTTAGAACCCATAAGGGCTAGAGGAAGTATCCCTTATATTTGGGATTTTATTTGTAATGTTAACTTTCTCTTGGACTATTAATTGTATTTATTATTGGATATATGAAATCAATGGTCATGCATATTTTAAATTGTCTGTGCATTTTAAATTATTCATGAAATGTATTTTTAAGTTACTTTTATATTATTTGGCCAAATATGTTTTTTTAAATTGAAAACCTAGTCCTTAAATCATATTTGGTTTTAAGGCTAGTGATCTTTTTCCTTTGGGTAATAATTAGACTCAAATGGGTTTTTTCCTTATATTTTTTCAAATAAAAATAAATTAAGGTGGCGACTCTAAAACAATTTTCAAAAATAAGCTCGAGGGCTTCCTCATGAGTTCTTTCCTAAATGAGCATTTTGATTCTCTTTAGCAGATCAGACCGGTGCTCGGGCGAGGCCTCACACTCTTCATCAATTTGCATGACTTTTTTTATCATCTTGAATGTGATCCTATAAAGATCTTGTGAGGAATATTTGCTGGTTAGGTGGCTATTAGTCTACTATGCAATTGTCAATTTAAGGAAATTCGTGAACATTAACTCTTCGATCTTTCATCTTTTGTAGTAAGGCCTTAGCCCTTTGTAAGTATTTCAACATGTTGTCATCCTTCACTTCGAATTCTCTAGATTTGGTCCATTATCAATTGGGAATCATTGAAGATTTTCAGAGTTTCTAACTACAAATAATTAATGAGCAACAATCCTTGAATCATTGCTTCATATTCAACTATATTATTTGTAATTATGAAATCTAATCTCATGGCATCCTCTAATAAAAAATTATTCTCTCTTTTTAGCACTATGCGTATAGTGCTACGTCCAATACTTCTTGCCCTATCTATATAGAGTTCATAGGAGAAACTTTGTTGAACCATGGCAAAAGTTGGCTCAACTTCTTGTACAACTTCAGTTGATGTTATTCATTCTATAGGAATAAATGGAGTTAAGAAAGAGCATTCTTATATGAAATCAGCTAGGTTTTTTACTTTGATTGTTGATAATGGCTTGTACTGCAACCCATATTGTGTTAAATCAATAGACCAACATAGCATTCATCCAAAAGTCTCTAGCTTATGAAGAACTTTTTGAAGTAGTTGATCTATCACAACTACTTCTTGTTGGGCTTATAGGTAGACTTTGTATTTCCTCATAGACAATAGTAAAGTGTAAGCCAACTTTTTTTTGGGCTATAGTGTAGTTCAGCTCTTTGGAAAACTTTACTAAAATAATGGATTAGCTTTTATGCTAAAACTTCTTCTCGAATCAAAACTGAATTGATTGCTTGATATGAAGTAGATAGGTAATAAGACTTATTCATCAGGCAGTGGTTTACTTAAGATTTGTTTGAATAGAGAAAAGCTTTGAGTTGTTCAAATGCCACTTTACATTCTACTATCCATTCAAAAGTATCTTTCTTTCTCAATTTTTGAAGAAAAACATATATTTCTCTATTGATTAGGACAAAAATCTATTGAGTGCTACTATCTTACAAGTCAACCTTTATACTTCTTTGACATTCTTTGATGGTGACATGTTAAGTATGGCCTTCACTTTGTTTGGATTGGGTTCTATTCCTCTTTCATTGACTATGAATCCAAGGAATTTCCCTCTCTTGAAGAAGAAAGCTCACTTCTCTGGATTGAGCTTCATCCCATGCTCATTCATCAACCTAAAAACTTGTAAGAGATCTTAGATATTATATTCAAAGCTCTTATTCTTCACTATCATATCATTAACATATGCCTCCATATTCTTACCTAACAAGTCTTTAAACATCTTGTTGATATGATGCTAATAGATGGATCCAACATTTTTGAGATCAAAGGACATAAAGATGTAATAGTAGGTTCTTTTTTAAGTGATAAAGGATGTCTTTTCTTCATCTTTAGGGTACGATTTTACCTAGTGATACTTTTGCTTCGCATCTAATGAGGATAGGAAATTGTAACCAAATGTTGAATCTATTAGCTTGTCTATCATTGGCAAGGGAAATGAATCTTTAGGACAAGCTTTGTTGAGGTCTATAAAATCTACACACATCCTATAGGTGCCATTTGACTTATTCATTAAAGGCCTGTTGACTTATTCATTAAAGGCCCATTTGGGATTGAGTTTCCTAAAAGTGCTTTTCAATAAAATTTTTTATTCGTTTTTAAAACTACTTTTAAGCAGAAATAAGTAAATTGATGCTTTTTCTAAAAGAAGATTTGAAAAAGCAATTTATAAAAGAAAAATGAAAATCAATCAATTAAATAAAAAAAATTCTAAAAGTGCTTTTTTAACTCCTAACAACAATCCCAAATGCACCCTAAGATAACATTGGCTAGCCATTTAAAATAATGAGTTTCTCTAATAAACCCTGCTCCCATTAGCTTGTCAACCTTTTCATCAATAATGGCTTGCCCTTTAACTCCAAAGCACCTCTTCTTTTGATTGATAGGTTTGAAATTGGAATCAACACTAAGTTTATATGTGATGATGCCTGGACTTACTCCTTTCATCCTAGCTAAAGTCTTAGAGAAGTACGACAAAATAGTGAGTTTCTCTAATAAACCTTGCTCCCATCTGCTTGTTAACCTCTTCAATAATAATGGCTTGTTCTTTAACTCTAGAGCACCTCTTCTTCTTATTGATAGGTTTGAAATTGGAATCAACATTAAGTTGATGTGTGATGATGCCTAGACTTACCCCTTTCATCCTAGCTAAAGTCCAGGCAAAGTAGGGTAAACTTTCCCTTAAGAACTATTTAGCTTTTGTTTTTTGTTCTTTGTTTTAAAAGGAGTTAATCAACAAAAATCTCTTCAAATTCCCTTTTTAAATGAAGAAATTTTCTAGCTTTTTTACTGGCTTGATTCGTTGAACTAGCTTTGATTATCCAACTTTTTCCTTCAGTTGAACCATTGCCACATCTTTGGGGTGCTGTTTTCTCTTTTTTTGATCTTTTCCAGATGCACTCACTTTATCAGTATGAGCTCTAAACACACAGAACTCTCCTCCTGATGATTTTAGGATGACCATCTTCAGCCTTCTGATGTTGACAGATGCATCTAGTGCGTGGAACAATAGACTACCCATTAATAAATTGTAGGGTAGCGGTCTTTGAATAATGACAAATGTTCCTATTGTGGTAACATAATTGGGTACTATGCCTATTGTGAATGGTAATTTCATCAATCCTCTTGAGGGAATTTTAGATTTATTAAGTATACGAACAAGGTTGTTTAGTGCCTCTAGGTTCTCTTCCTTTAATCCCATCCTCTGGTATGCTTTAAGAGTAATCAAATTTACAGAGCTGCCATCATCCATCAAAATCCTCTTCACTATAAAATTAGTAATGACAACTTGAACTACTATCAGACTTGCATGTAAAACCTCTACGAAACTTTCATTGAGCCACACTTTGGCTCCATTACAAAATAAATATTCTGGTGTTTCTTGCTTTTATCTTGGCTTTGGTCTTACTAATTAGTGATTTAAGAGGTCCTCTAGTTATATAATGAATGATGCCTATGGAACCATCATTGGTAAGTTACTTGCCTTTTTTTTTTGGCTAACTTTTGGTTCATCTCTACAAACACATTTCTCCTTCACAAACTTCCTAAGATACGCTTGCTGAATAAGTCTTTTAATCTCTTCCATCAATGATTTGCACTCATTGGTGTTGTGGCCATGAGCATTATGAAAGAGACAGTATCTAGTTTTATCTATAAGCTTTAAAGCTTTTCACATTGGTCTTGGCATCATCCATATGTTTTGATCTTGGAATGTTGCGAACACCTCTACTAGACTTGTAATAAGAGGTGTAAGATTAAAAGGATCAAAATGTGGTTGCCCTGGTCTTCTTAGACCTCTTCTTCCTGAGTTTGCATCTTTGTCACTCTTTTCCACCACTGGAGTTGGTTGATCCTCCTTCTTTTATTGCTTCACAATTTCTAGTGAATTAGAGATTTCAATTCTTCTTCTTTGAAAATCAAGCTAGAATGATAAAAATCATCTTGTATGATATATTTTTGTGTTGTAGCCATAGCTTTTTCTAAGGTTTGACAGGCATGTCTACATAGAGCCTTAAAGAAGCCTAAATAGATTATTCCATTTTGGAGTGCTTTGATTACTCTAGATTGGTCTAACTTTATCACTTTCAAGGCTTATCTATTAAAGCATGAGACATAATCTCGAAGTGATTCTCCACTTTCTTATGTTATCTGCTCTAGGAATTAAGTTTTTTTTTCTATTAGGATACTATTAATGAACAAATATATAAAGTTCTTTTCTAGTTGGCGAAAATAACTTATACACCCTTCTTCTATTCTATCAAACCACCTCGTTATAGGCCCTTCTAAAGATCCTAAAAGGCTCCATACAATATTGCATCACAAGTTGTTCGAAGCTCCACAACATGTTTGTAATCCATTATATGGATTTTTAGATTAGTCTCTTTGTTGTACTTCTTGATTGTTGGTTTTTAAACTTTTCTAGCATCTTGTAATCACTTATTTTCTTAATAAAAGGTGATTTTAAGGCAAAGGCCAAATTCTTATCCATCATCTTCCTTCCTCTATATCCATCCATTTTTTCAAAGAGCTTTTTCGAGGTTTCTTTCATCCCTTCTAGATCATATTGACTGGTACTTTCTTTGTGTGTTCTTTGGTGCGAAAAGGGTGTCTGGAATTTTTCTGCTTTTCTTCCTTCCTTTTTGGAATATTCCTTATAGCTAAAAGCTTCTTTATTTTTTCTCTTGCCATGTGTATCATCTCTGCCATGATCACTTCATTCTCCTCCCTCTTCGCATATATGCTAAGGTTGTTCTCCATTATACAACAATCCTTAATGATTTGCATGCAAGTTCTTCTCAAGCATGGTCTTCTATCCTTTTGAGGTGAAGGAATTCTATCATCATCCTTTTCATTTTGATCGTAATCATCTCTATTCACTTACTACTTTGGATTTCAATATTCTACTTTGACTCATTTCTACTTCTCCATTTGCATGGATACTAGGCTTATGGGTTAAAAGTCTATTCACATCTAGTCTTATGACATAAGTTGGAAGAGTTGTTATATCAGGTATAAGGGGTAAAGGGGTTTAGTTTTGGGCAGTAGTTAGTGCTTAGATTGTGGAAGATAAGTGTGAGACAATATAGTTTATGAATTGTAAGGATGATGGGGATATCAATAAGAGGCGATATAGTACAGGTGACGGTTAAAGAAGTTTGAGTGTTGTGTGGCACCAGGTTGTTCAAGTATTACAGAGATGCAGTTATGTCTATAGGAATAGCCTGAAAGTTCTACATGGGCAAGAAATGTTGCAGTGGAGTTGTTGAGGGTGGAGCTCCTAATAATCCTCAGCTTGTTAATGTATGAGGAATTCCTTGCATAGAGGTTCCAAGGACTTGTGAAGGTGGTGATGGGAATTCTTCATTATATAAAGTTATGGTTCTTATGTTTTTTATAGGTTCGAGGTAGTTTTTGAGTTTTTTCTCTTAGTGTTCAAGTTATGGTTACAAGAACAAAGAAAGGAAAGCTAGAGTAGTTATCCTCAGGGATGGAAAAAAGACCACAAGTTTTAAAGAACCTAGTTGCATGTTCGCATAATCGACACTAATATGATATGCTTAGAATAAATTTAGAAGAAAAATAGGCTGGATTCTTATGAACTCTTATTGAAATGACCTGTAAAATAGGAAGAATAGAGTGAGGGAGCCTAGGCCTTCGCCTGGAAATGAAGGTCCAACACTCAAGTCAACCATAAATGAGCTTGAAGGAAAGCTTTATGTGTGAGAGCTTAAATGAGAGCTCTATTATAGTTCTTTTATGGTGAAAGAAGGATATTAGAAGATTTAAAATTAGTTACCTTGCACAAGAATGCAAGATGGCCTTTTATACATGGCTTAGATCTTAGTTAAGTTGGATTGCCTTTTAATGAATGGGAGGTGTGGCATGTGTCTATCCCTTATTGTCACAATGAGAAGCTAGATGTCATGTTGTAGAGCTTCCAAATATGATGAGGATGGTGAACTAGTTTGCTTTGTCATGCTCAATGTCATGTGGTTGACATCATAAGAGCATTGTAGAAGTTGTGATATCGATGAGCTTCCTTTTATAAGTGATATTGAAGAGCGTCCTCGGAAGAGGTATGGTTTATGGTTAGTGAAGAAGTCCTTTGATGACTTGTTCATGGAGAGATGACAAAGAGGCAGTAGTGAAGAGGTAAGGCTCTTTGACCTGAGTCTTCCTTTGACCTCTTGAACCCTTTGACTAAGTCTTCTTCCTAGGCTTTAGATGAAGGCGATTAGATTCCATGAGAGATCTAAGATCTATATTCTTAAAGCTCTAAAGCTCAAATTCTCGTAAGACTCCGTTTTATTCTTATCAATTTCATTTTAGATTTACAAAATAAATAACTATTTGAAATAAAAAACAAAAAGTTGCTAATTTTATAATAGAAAAATATAATTTAATACCTAGCAAAAAGTGTAGAAATTGACAAAAAAACAATATTGATAATCTTTCCAATAAAAACAAACCAACTACTGTCAATGATTTGCACTGTGATTGGCAACATATTATTTTCTTTATTACTTGAATTCAACAAAATGTAGAATTACAACTCTTGCATCCACAAAAATAATAACACTTTTGAAAAACCACATCTAATATAGAGAAACCCACCCAATTGTCACTTTTGAAAAACCACATCTAACATAGAGAAATCCACCTAATCCTAACTCTATGACAACATATATATGCCATTTCCAAAGAATGGCATGAAATCAAAACTTCCTGAAAAGAAAAGGATTCATTAAAATTGCAAAATAGACAAATATGTAATAGACATATGTAGTAATATCTCATGCAAATTCAAAAGATTTTCAAAAAAAAAAAAAAAAAAAAGGGAAAGTAGTGAGACCACACGCCCTTTATATTAAGCCAAAAGTAAAAAAAAAAAAAAAAAAGACACTTGGATTGCCTCCTAAGAAATGTTTCTTTATAGTCATATTAGCTAGACTTTTAATATTATAAATCTTTGACAAAAGAAAAAATGGAGATCTTCATATGTTGTTTACCTATATAAATTAAAATGGAGAAAATTTTGCAAAGGTTTTAGCTTTTGCACCTTTTTCTTTCTGTTGCAATCCTTAAAAGAAATTGCCTCATTGCTTCATTATTTGCAAACCTCAACTTGATAATTTTAGTTATATATTCAAAAAATTTCACCCATGGACTAGCAAGTGTAGAAACTTCAAATTTGGCATTCCTCAAAATATTCACACTGACTCCATCCGCTTCTCACAAATGGGAGATGGTCCACCCAAATTCATTCACATTCTGCTTCAAAACCTCCACATTAGTGATTTTTCTCATTGTCGAATTAGCCAAGTGTGTGATTCTCCAACAAATAAATACTTAAGGAGAGGTGGCAATGTGTAAGCTCATTTATGGCTGGGTTCCAAGTAACGGTGTTTATGATGTGTGAATTCCTTCCTCTTTCATTAATTTCTCAGGTTGGGTTGCTCAACCTCTTCATCATCCCAAAAGATAAGTTCATTGCTAATTGGAGAAGTTTCTAAAAGTTGGGTTTCAAGATAATGTTCCACACCTCATTTAGCCATGAATCTATCAATTGCATATTGTAGGATTAAGTTTCCATCCTTCAGTTCATATAAACTATCACCTCCCATAGCATAAAACCTTTCTATAGCTAGTTGAAAATGAAATTATTGTTGGGAAGATAGTTTGGGTTGAAATTGATCACAAAAGCTTATAGCATGAGAATTTTTAAGATAGGGGTGGATTTGAGACTCAAGATTGAGGTTCTCCCAACAATTGCAATTATAGGCACAAAGAAGAGTAAGTATAATAATATGAGTTCTGTTGTTGGTATAACAATATTAGTTTTGTTGTTGGCATTGTTCTCAATAATTATACAAAATGGCAACCTAACAAGCTAAGTCATCGACTTGATCCTTTAGTTATGCCAACAAGTCTATTATAAGCTTTTATTGATAACCATGAATAATTATAGTGTTTCATTATCCAACTTTTTATATTTTGTACCTAAATAAAAATAAACAAAAAGAAAACAAAAATAAAGTGAAAACAAACAAAGAAAAAGCTATGAATAGTCAAAATAAGAAATCAAAACAATATATAAAACAAAATATACAAAAAATTAAAATATGGCTTAAATCAAATGAAATTAAATTAATTTTAGTGTTAAACCACTTTAATCCCTAGCAATGGCACTAAAAACTTGTTGGTAGAAACTCTGCAAGTGCATGAAGTTCATAAGCAATATAGAATGAATAGAGTATCTTTCCTACAAGGATTAATGGTCTATCCACCTATAACAATCACACCCACCCTAGGAGTTTCGTGATAATTTATTTGAATTTAGAGCTATTATGTCAAAATGTGTGCTTTTATGAAAATTCATGTGTTATGTGATTGATGAATATATGGAATATTAGATTAGTTATAATATGCATGATATGAATTATTATTATAAAATAAGTGATTTATATGATGTGCATAAGCATCAAATGATTTATTGCACATAAAGTGAATTTTCATGTACAAAGTGATTTTTAAGCATAAAATAATTTTTATGAGTATTTGAAGATATTTTTAAATAAATATTTCTAGGGGCATTTTAATGAAAATAATAAGAAAAGTATTTTATTTTTAATTACCTATAAATAGCCCATAAATTAAATTGAAAGGCCCAACTCACCAAAGCCCAACACACCAAAACACTCCTACCCTAACTCATTAATGACAAACTTGTAATTTTGCCAAAAACCCTAAATGTAAAACCTAAAATTCAGCCCTCTTGCTATAGTAGCAGCCTCCATTCTATTTTCCATTAGATGTTTATAGAAAAATTCTCTCAAAATTATTCTCTCAACCTAGATTTACAAGGTACCTTCAAACCTTGTGATTTTGTGATCGTTTTCATAAGTTTTTACTTCCTTTCAATGTATTATTTGATTTTTATGAAACTAACCATAGGAAATTATTTGGGGCTATATATTTACTATTTTTTTTTCTTTTTAAAATCATCCTAGGTGTTTTGTTTGAAGGGGAAACTGATTTTCAACTGTAACCACAACTCTTTCCTCGTAAATCCACCAAAGGTGAACCCTAAAACTTAAAGTTGGAATTTTCATGCATATATTCTACAGGGGGGAATTTGTGTGTTGAAGTATTCTAAACTGATTTTTGTAGTGTTTAGATGAAAAATATCAATTTAAATCATATTTCTGTATATTACTATAATGATCAAAAAGTACGAAAAAGCAAGAGAATCCATGTTTTCCACCCTAAAAACTAAAATTGGAATTTTCATGCATATGTTCTACAAGAGGGTGCTGATTCCTACATATTGGTGTTATAAATGATTTTGGTTATGTTTACATGAAAAATATTGATTTAAATCATGTTTTTGCATATTACTATAATGAATGAAAAGCTCAAAAAATAAGAAAACCTATGGTTTCTATAGGTTGTATGATTCGGCCTATAAAGGGATTTCAATCCCAATGTCTATAATTTTTGTACGATATATAGATTAATGATTTTTTTCGTATGTATATAAATGATAAATGATTTAATTGGATGTTGGTTGAAGGAATAACTCTAGACAAAGCCTAGAGACAATTCGACCTACCTAGGGTGTCTTAACCCTACTACTATATTGTAATTAAAATGTGTATATGATTAAGTACCATGGGAATTAGGCCTTATGATGTGTTAACTATGGATTAATGACCCTAAATTGACTATGAGGTTAATTGTACAATTTGGTCAAAAAAGATAAGCATGATACTTTTAAGGTTACATGTTAAGTTGGTATATATGGAAAGTGTTTGAATGTTAAATTTAATTGATATTAAGATCATGATATGTTGTGTTTGACTTTAGAAAAGTCATAGTATGAGTTATAATATGATTTCATGTGAGCTTATGAAGGCAAAGTATGCAAGACTGAAAGTGAATATGTCATGTGCAAGTGATGAGTGTACTTCTAAGTGCAACTCCAAGTATATGTGAATGTTGTATGTGCATGAAGTAGTTATGAAATAGAATAGCATGATGTTAAACAAATGCTAAGTACTAAATTATAATGTTATGTTAGGGCTTGAGGAGTATTAAAAGTTTAAGGGCTATAGTAATTAAGAACTAAAGAACCACAAGGTGAGTAAACATTATGTTCATATTACAAGTACAAGTTATCATGATATGTGAACCTTTGAGATTCTTAAAGCCCAAGTTCCTTTCTATCTTAAATTATAATTATATAAATTCTTTGATAAGTTTGGATTGCCAATGGACAATTGGTCTAAAACCATTTTTGATTATTCAATGATAATAAAAAACCTTTGTGATTTGTTGCCTTACCTTACTTTCTTTTTGGAACCACATTGTTATTTATCTTTTATTCAATAAGCTAAACTGTTATTGCTATTATGTTACATGTGATTGCATTGTTCAATGATATTGTTATAAGTGATTGACATTAGCTCTATCTATGGTATCTATGAACCCTTTATGCAAAAACCCTCATGCCGATGCGGGTAATCATTAGAACATGTGCACACGATTTTAACTTGATGGATAGGGGTAGTGTATCCACCTCAACTGGAAAGGGTAGTTCTAGCCATGGAGCTTGATCAGTTTCATGCTTCTTTATAAGTTATAAGTTGGGAGTTGGAATTTGGTATGATGCCACCTCTCCCTCAAGTAAATGAGCTAATAAGCCATGAACTTTATAAGTTATAAGTTTATAATTTGATTTCTGTGAACCTTGCTAAATCGCAAATCATGAATCCATGAATTATGAACCCTTATAAAGGGATATGTGTTATTATTCAAATTTTATTATTTACTCATTGAGATCATCTATCTCACCCTTTTTTCTTATATGGTTTCAGGTGAGCATTATGAGGAGACAAGGTGATAGCTTGAGCAACCTACTCCGCTTGAGAGATTTCCTTGTCTGAATTTTTTATTATATTATGATATGAAGAGTCTCTTAGTTGCGCTAGGAGTCTTATTTTGGAACATTATGTTTGATGATTAATTTTGAGTCTTTAAAATGTTCTTTTATTATGGATTGTGTTTAAAGTATATTTTAACTATTCTTCTGCAACTTAAGATTTTTCTTATAAATGGTTTAATTAAGTTAATGCATGAGCTTCGGTATAATCTTAGGTAGTGTTATTATATGAAGGAGTGGGTTCTATAGGCGTGGGTGACCTTATGTCTCCCTATGTTCTAGGACTGTCATGTCTCTGAAATTGGGATGTAACACCACCTATTTGTTCTCTTTCTTTTGTTTAAGGCTTCAATCTAATTTTAGTTAAAACTAAATAAATTACTCTAATACTAACAATAATCTAAACATAAGATTTAATTAAGAGATGTAACAATAATAATTAAGTTGTTAGGGATTAACAGTTATTCACACTCAATCAACCAATTATTTATAAGTTCCAAATCATGATATGATCTAGGTTATTGAATAGCATTGATTAAACTCTCTTAAATATTTAACTTATTAAACCAAAATTCAAGCAATCATAGAATAATTCATTTAATTTTCATCTAATCAAATTATTCCTAATTACCCAAATATGGCTTTAAGAAAATCCTAATGATATCTAATCACAATTATAATCTCTTATCAATCAGTAATTAAACAAGTATTTGCAAGTCAATTGCCTACCATCTCTCAATGCATAGCACAGCCAAACTCATAGCTTTGGTGATCAAACAAAATTAAGCATGAAGAATAAAAAACACATATCATAGAGACTTAGATTTTATAGATAATTGATACGAAATTGTGTTTTAGGCCATCAATCCCTAATTATAGAGTTGAGTTAGACATAATTGAAGTAGAAATAGAGTACCAAGAAGCAGAAGAAATCAAAATGCAAGAAAGGAGACAATAGGAAGGAAAATCTCTCAATCTTCATTCTCTAAATCTTCAATTTTATGTTTCTTTGAATTAATCTCATCCAAAGTCTCTCCAAAACTTATCCTTTATGTATTTTCCCACAAACTTGATTTCTTCATGTCCTATTTATAATAATGTGTTGCCTTGTCACATCCCAACTTTAGAAATATGACGGTTTTAGAACACGAGGAGATATAAGGTCACCCATGCCCATAAAATCCACTTACACATATACAAATCATTCCTAGGATCGTACCAAACCTTATACATAACTCATTTAAAATAATATATGAAAACCTTTAATTGTGAAAGATAGTAATTAAACACTTCACATATAATCCTTAAGGAAATAATATTCATAATTCACTCAAAAACCTTAATAACATCTCAAGATAAACATCAAAAATAAATATTCCCAGAGCATCTAATGACGACACTTCAAAGTATGGTATTATTAATGACTTTCACAAGGAATCCCTAAGCGAAGTAGTATGCTTGAGCCATCACTTTACCTCCTCACATTTGCTCACCTAGAACCATACAAAGAAAAATAGGTGAGATAGATGATCTCATTGAGTAAACGATAAAGTACATACATGAACATATATTCCTTTGAAAAGGAAACTCATAGCTTATACACATAGTTCATGATTTTCGATTCATGAATTAAGTTGCATTTTAGAAAGGATTCAATTTAACAAGTTTGTAGAAATCACACTTATAACACTTAAAGAGTGGAGGCTTTTGCTCTATCACTCAAACACTGAGAGGAGAGGTGGCCTTAAACCAAATTGCAACTCCTATCACTTAGAAGGCATGAAGCTGATCATACCCCACATCTAGAACCGCCTCTTTCTAACTAAGGTGGATACACTACCCCTATCCATCTGGTTAAGACCATGTGCATAGATTCTAATGATTACCTGCATCAGCACGAGGACTTCTGCATAAAGTGTTAAAGGTACCATAGTTAGAGCTATTAGTATTCACATATAACAATAACATTTAAGGTAGCAATAACATGTATCACAATGACAATGGCAATTTAACTTTTAAGCAAAAGATAAAAAATAGTGTAGTTCCAAAAAGAATATAAGTTAGGGCAATTATCACCAAAGAATCATTATTGGATAAACAAAATGGTTTTTGGACCAATTGTCCTTTGGCAACCCAAGCTTAACAAAGAGATCTTTAAGTTCATTTGAAATAGAAAATAACTTGGATTTCAAGAATATCAAGGTACACATATCATGATATCACATATTTGTAATATAACATAATGTTACTCACACTTGCAACATAAACATAGTGTTTACTCACACTTGTAGAATGAATACAATATTTACTCACCTTGTGGTTCCTTTGCTCTTAATTCACATAGCGCTTGGACTTCTAAGACTCCTCAAGCTCTATCATAATATTTAATTCAATACTTAGTATTTATTCAATCATGATGCTATCCTATCCCATAACTACCCCATACACATATAACATTCACATACACTTAGAGTTGCATATATAAGTGCACTCATCACTTGCACATATCATGTTAACTTTAAAAGTCTTGTACACTTAGCCTTTATAGGCCCACATGAAAACATATTATAACTCATGTCAATACCTTTCTAAGGTCAACACAATATCATTATCTTAATATCAATTCACTTTAACAATCATCTTAGTACACTTAACACTTCCATACATGTCATCTTAACAATTAATCTTTCAAACATTATGCTTATCTCTTATGACCAATTCTTTTAATCAATCTCTTTATAAATTCAAGACCATCAATTCCTTGTTGATTCATTATAAAACCTATTTCCATATTATCCAATAATATTCACATATTAATCACAACATAAGGTTAAGATACCTTAAGTATACCAAAGTGCCTCTAGGCTAGTCCATAGTCATTCCTTCAACCAACATGTAATTTAACTATTTATCATACATACATACATGCCAATAATCATTAAAATACATTGCATAAAAATTATAGATATCGGGATAAAAATTCCATAGTAGGTTGAATGCATCATCAAAAGGAAAACTAAAATTTTCTTACTTTTTGCACTTTCCGTCTATTACAGTAATATGTAAAAACATGGTTTGAACCAAGATTTTTCATGTAAACACAACAAAAATCATTTTAGAACATTAATTTACATGAATCAGCAGCCATATGTGTGACATGTACATGAAATTTCAATTTTTAGGTCTTAGGATGCAAAACCATGGGTTTTCTTATTTTTGGTATTTTTTGGTCATTATGGTATTATGTAAACAAGTGGTTTAAACCATTATTTTTCATCTAATCATAGAAAATATCAGTTTAGAACATATTCATGTATGATTTGGTGGCCTTAGATAATAATTATGCATGAAAAGTCAAAAGTTTAAAACTTAGAGTGAAAATCATGAGTTTTCGCGCTTTCTGCGCTTTCCGTTCATTACAACAATATGCAAACACATGATTTGAATCATTATTTTTCATCCAAACAAAACAAATATCAGTTTAGAATATTAAACATCACAATTCAGTAGCCATAGAGTTATCAAACCATAGAATTTTCCAACCTTCAAGTTCTAGAGCGAAAACCTTGAATTCGTTTGTTTTTGAAACATTTCGGTCATTACAGAAATATGTAGAAATATAATTTAATCCATTATTTTTCATCAAAATACATCAAAAATCAGCTTAGTAATAATCATGTAGGAATCAACCCCCCCCCCCCCCCCCCCCCCCGCCCCCTTTTAGTGTTTATATATCAAAATTTTAATTTTGAGTTGTAGGATTCACCTTTGGAGAAATTGTAAGGAAAGATTTGTGTTTTCGGTAGAGAATTAAATTTCTCTTTCAAAAAATCACCCAAGAAAAATTAAATCTATAAAAATCAATAACCAACTAGTTCAAAATAATTTTTTCATAATTTATTTCATAGAAATCAGATAGGAAATTGTTAAGAAAGAAAAACTTATGAATACGGGCGAGAAATAGCAAAATTGAAAGGTGTTTTCTTAATTTCAGTAGAGAGAATTGTTTTGAGAGAATTTTTCTATCAAAATATAGAAAATTAGAATGATGGCTGCTGGAACATTAGTGCTGGCCGAAATTTTAATATTTAAAGGTAGGGTTTTGGGCAATTTCTACTAATACCCCTAATGAGCTAGGTTAGGAGGGTTTTTGGGTAATGGACTTTTAGGTATTTGGGTTTTTTTATTTAAATTAAGGGCTGATTATAAGTAATTAAAATAAAAATATTTTTCTTATTATTTTCATTAAAATTTCCCCCAAGACATTTATTTAAAAATTATTTTAAAATACTCATAAAATCATTTTATGCTTAAAAATTGTCTTTATGCATGAAAATTCATTTTATTTAAAATAATTTATTTTATGCTAATGCACTTCATATAAATCATTTATTTCACAATAATAACTCATATTATGCTTATTAAAAATTAATTTAACATGCCACATACTCATTAATCACATAGAACATAAATTCCCATAAAAGCACACACTCAACCTTAATAGTTCTAAATCAAGCAAATTGTCATAAAAAATTTCTAGGGTAGGTGTGGGTTGTTACATGTCTTCTACCACAGTTTGGTCAAGAAGTTTTGATTTCATAATTAAAATTAGAGTTGGACTTGTCAACGCTTCACGACCCGTACACTTGTTGTTTTATATTATTTTGTTGCAGTTTTAGTAGGTTTAATTGTTTAATTTCTAGTTTAATTTAGTTATTTTTATGTTTTTTTCATGTTGTTTTGTTAAATGTTTGATGTGAGTGTGATTAGTAGATTTTAGGTCAACTAGGATCAAAAAGATGAATAAATGGTAGATTGCATGAGGAACAGTGAAACAAGCGTGTTTTCAAGGCTTAAAAGATAGAAGTGTTTTCTTTTGTTTAAAATGCCTTTGTTAAGTTCAAACAAGGGTGTTTTTTTAGTCTTTGTTATTTAAGCAAACTATTGGTCATCAAAAGAAGATACACAGACCCTGAGACAAAATTAGGTTTTAGGATACCTGTTCTCTGAAAATCATAAAAACAATTAGTTTTAGATGTGGATTAGAGAGTATTTTAGTTTGTAATTAATCTACTTTGAGGATTAAGATCAGAATTTGGAGAAGTTGTAACCTATCAAGTACAGTATTTTCAATTATATTTTAGTCTTAATTTTAATTCAATTATTATATTTTTTAATTATAAATCATGATGATGTTTATGATTAGAAATTTTCATTTAATTGAATTTATGAATGCTAAATGAATTATGAACTAAAGTTCTCTAGTCTAGGTTTAGGATGATTCCCTTTGAATGACTATGAATGGGCTTACTACAGGCTTAATTAATTTGCATATCTTATTTGAATTGCTTAAATAGAAATCAACTGTCTAGCCAACCTTTGATTAATCTTAGGTAAAGAATAAGGTTGAGAAATAAATACAATATCATAATTAAATTCAATTAAGAATTAGGTAAGAATAAAAAATGTATTACCTAATGAAATATTGAGTAATTGATTAACTAATTCTATCTAGGTTATAACCTGTGAATACAAGAGTTATCAAACTTGTAACTTATATTAGTTTTGTTTAATTAGTTATTCAATTTGGCAAAATAACTCATTCTAACAATTAGCCATACATAGAAGTTTAATTGAATGAATATGAACCCTAGATCCTTAAATTTATTATTGAATTTGAAGTTATTTGCTTAGTTTAATAAATTTTTGCTATTTAATTTTCAATATTCACCATTACAAATTGGATTAGGGTGTTTAGGCTTGTTTTTGTTATTTTATTTTATTTGTTCTCAATCACACAACCTTTGCACAGTCTTCCTTGAGGGATGACCTTGAGGTGTTTTCCCTATTACTGTAGTAGCCTCATATACTTTCAAGTAGTTGCCTTAGCTTAAATTATTAAGGCACATTCTGGCACAACAAGTTTGTGGCACCATTTTGATGAGGAAGGCTAAAGGAGTAGTATTATTGTTTTTGTTATTTGTTATTTGTTTATTTATTTTTCTTTGTTGATGTGTTTGGATTTAAGAAAATAAAAAAAAATATTGCTATTTTAAATTTGTGTTTTAGTCTTTTTCTTTTATTTTGGTGAACAGTGGTTTTAATTGTTCTTATTTAGTGTTTTTCTTGATTTATGCAGTGTGAGAGATCTCAAGGAGGAGAGCTACTACCTTACATGGACAATATCCACTAAGTAAACAAGGGAACCAGGGTAGAGTGTGAGTACCATTCAAAAGATAGTGATGAATTTTATGAGGAAGAAGAAAGTCACATCCCAACTTTAGAGATATGACAGTCCTAGAACACGGGAAGACATAAGGTCACCCATGCCTGTAGAACCTACTTACACATATACAAATCATACCTAGGATTGTACCAAACCTCTTACAATAACTCATTTAAAACACTTAAATGAATACCTTTAATTGCGGAAGACTATAATTAAACATTTCACATAAAATCCATAAGGAAAATAATATTCATATCCCATTTGGAAACTTAGGAAAAATAATATATCTCAAAATAAGCATTAATCAATATTCCTAGAGCATCTAATGACAAAACTTCATAAAATGGTATTATTAATGACTTTGACAAGGAATCCTCCAAGCAAAATAGAATGCTTGAGTTATCACCTTGCCTCCTCACATTTGCTCACCTGGAACCACACAAGGAAAAGGGGTGAGATAAATGATCTCAATGAGTAAACGATAAAGCACATACATTATCACATATTCCTTTGAAAAGGAAACACGTAACTTATACACATAGTTCATGATTTATAATTCATGAATCAAGTTTCAATTTAGCAAGAGTTCAATTTGGCAAGCTTGCATAAATCACACTTATAACATATAGTGAGTGAAGGCTATTGCTCTATCACTCGAACACATTAAGGAGAGGTGGCTTTATACCAAATTCCAACTCCTATCACATAAAAGGCATAAAGCTGATCAGGCCCCACAACTAGAACTGCCCCTTTCTAGCTGAGGTGGATACACTACCCCTATCTATTGGGTTAAGACTGTGTGCACAGGTTCTGATGATTACCCGCATTGGCATGAGGATTTGGCGTAAAGGGTTAAAGGTACCATAGCTAGAGCTAATAGTAATCACAAATAACAATAACACATAAGGCAATAATAACAAGTATCCTAATAACAATAGTGGTTTAGCTTTTGAACAAAAGTTACAATGATAGTGTAGTTCCAAAAAGAAAATAAGTTAGGATAATAATTACAAGAAATTCTCATTGGATAAACAAAATAGTTTTGGACCAATTGTCCTTTGGCAACCCAAGCTTTACAAAGAAATCACTTAATTAAATTTTTGGATAAAAGATCGCAAAGGCTCACATAACAAGATACCACATCTTTGTAACATTTCATAATGATATAGAGTTTTCTCACACTGGTAGAATGAATATGATGTTTACTCACCTTAGAGTTCCTTTGCTCCTAATATACGTAACCCCTTTTACTTCTAAAGCTCCTCAAACTTTAACATAATATTTAATTTAATACTTAGTATTTATTTACTCATGATGCTCCTATCCCATAACTACCTAATGCACATATAGCATACACATACACATAGAGTTGTACATATAAGTGTACTCATCACTTGCACATAACACTTTGACTTTAAAAGTCTTGCACACTTAAGCCTTATAGGCTCACATGAAAATACATTACAATCATGTCAATACCTCTCTAAGGTCATCACAATATTATTACCTCAATATCAATTCACTTTAACAATCACCCTAATACACTTTACACTTCCATACATGTCAACTTAACAATTAACCTTTCAAGTATCATGCTTAAACCTTATGATCCTTTTATTCAATTGTCACTTCATCAACTCAAAACTATGTATTCATTATCAAGTCATCATAACATCTAGTTCCATATTTCTCAATCACATTTACATTCTAATCACAATATATGATTAAGATACCTTAAGTACACCAAAATGCCTTTAAACTTGTCTAGGGTCATACCTTCAATTATCATGCAATTTTATCATTTATTATACATACATACATGTCAATAATCATCAAAATACATTACACAATATTTATATACATTGGGATAAAAATGTTAATGTAGGCTGAATGCATCTTTAAAAGGAAAACTAAATTTTTTTTCTTTCTTTTTGCACTTTCTGTCTATTTCAGTAATATGTAAAAACATGGTTTGAACCAAGATTTTTCATGTAAACATAGCAAAAATCATTTTAGAATTTTAATTCACATAAATCAGCCACATATGGTATTGCTTATACATGAAATTTCAATTTTTGGATTATAGGGTATAAAACCATGAGTTTTCTTGTTTTTGGTATATTTCGGTCATTTTAGAAATATGGAAACAGGTGGTTTAAACCATTATTTTTTATTTAATCATAGAAAATATCAGTTTAGAACATGTCCATGCATGATTCGGCAACCATAGATAGTATCTATACAAAAAAATTCCTAATTTTAAGACTTAGGTGAAAATCATGAGTTTTCGTGCTGTTCGCGCTTTCCGTTCATTACAGCAATATATAAACACATGATTCAAATCACCATTTTTCATCTAAACAAAACAATTATCATCTTATAATGCTTTCTCACACAATTTGGCAGCCACATATTAATTTAATAATAGGATTTTCTAACTTCTAAGTTCTAGCATGAAAACCTTGAATTCCTTTGTTTTCCAACATTTTTCAGTCATCATAGAAATATGCAAAAATATAATTTAATCCAATATTTTTCATCAAAAAAAATCAAAAATCAGTTTAGAAACCATTGATGCACAAATCGCCCCCCTCTAGTGATGTTTATGCATAAAAATTGTGATTTTAAGTTATAGAATTCACCTTTGGGTAAATCTCACGGAAAGATTTGTGTTTTCAGTAGAAAATAGATTTTCTCTCCCAAAAACTCACCCAAACAGAATTAAATCTGTAAAAATCAGTAAACAACCTATTCAAAATAATTTTCTCATAATTTATTTCATAGAAATTAGTTTAGGAATTGAAAGAAAAGAAAAACTTACGATTACGGTCAAGAAATCGCAAAATTGAAAGGTGTTTTCTCAATTTTAGTTGAGAGAAATATTTTGAGAGGATTTTTCTACCAAGATATAGAAAAATAAAGTGATGGCTGCCAGAAAACCTAGGCCGGCTGAATTTTTACAATACATATTAGGGTTTTGGGCTATTTTCCATTAATACCCTTAATGAACTAGGTTAGGAGGATTTTAGTGTAGTGGGCTTTTGGGTATTTGAGTTTTTTATTTAAATTTTGGGCTGATTATAATTAATAAAAATAAAAATATTTTTCTTATTATTTCTGTAATATTTCCCCCAAAATATTTATTTTCAAAAAATTATTTTAAATTACTCATAAAATCATTTTATACTTAAAAATTGTCTTTATGCATGAAAATTCATTTTATTTAAAATAAATTATTTTATGCAAATGCACTTCATGTAAATCATCTATTTCACAATAATAACTCATATTATGCATATTAAATATTAAAATTAATTTAATATGCCACATGCTCATCAACACATAGATTACTAATTTTCACAAAAGCACACACTTAACCTTAATAGCTCCAAATCAAGCAAATTATCATGAAAATTTCTAGGGTAGATGTGGGTTGTTACAAAGAAGTTCTTCAAATAGAAGAAGTAGAAGATAGGGAATTTTAGTTAGAAGAGGAAGAAGAGGAAAAAGAAGACATGGCAAATAGACAACCAACAATGAAGGAGTTTACTAAGCCTATCATTAGCACATCAACTTCCTGCTTAGACTGGGAGAGGCAGTATGAAACTACAAGCTGAAGACCATCCATTTCAATGAGCGGCCATCCTTTTATGAAATGCCAAATGAAGATCTTCTTAACTTCATCAGGGAGTTCTACTCCATCATTCATACATTCCCACTGTAAGGTCTGACTAAGGATCAATTGAGGGTGCATTGCATTCCTTACACTATGAAGGATCAAGCAAAGGCATGGCTTATTATTCCACATCCTAATTCTTTTAACACCTAGGAATAGATTTATAATAAGTTTATGGGGAAGTTATATTCCCATCATAAGACTGCAAACCTTTGAATGAAGATTGCCACTTTCAGTCGGATGGAAGGAAAGCCTTTTCATGAGGCCTGAGAGAGGTTCAAACTGCTATTGTTATAGTGTTGCCATCACCATTATCCTATCTAGCTTCTAATCTAGGTTTTTTATGATAGGCCAACATAACATTGTCATAATACAGTTAATAATATAGCTGGTGGGGCTATAGGAGACAAAATAACTATAGAAACTCAAGAGCTACCTGAGATGTTGGGAGTGAATTCCCAATAAATGAGTGTAGGATGAAAGAAAGTAGGAGTTTATGAGGTGAATTACAATCAAGAATTGACCGTGCAAATTGCAAAGTTAATAAAATAGGTAAAGTTGTTAACAATAAAAGGAAATCAAACTACACCAACTCATAAGGTTTATGGTGTCTGTGGAGTTTATGGTTATAGAGCTAACATTTGCAGTGCTGCAGTTGATTCTTTTGTAAATGAGGAAGTTAATTCGTTGCAACAATTCTAGCCGGGAAGAAGAAATGACCCATTCTCTAACACTTATAACCCTAGGTGGAGGAACCATCCTAACTTTTTCCTAAAAGGGTAATACTTACTAGTAGCCTTAGCAACAAGTCAAACTATATCAGAGGCCAAACCAGTTCCAAGGGTAATCCTCCAACCAAATGTAGAAACAGCCTAATAAACTGCCATTGGAGGATAACTTGGCTTCCTTTATTCAAATTAGTGCCCAGATCAGGAAGCTACTAATCGAAGTCTTGATTCTTTGGAAGCATCAATGAAGAGAATGGAAATTCAAGCTGATAAGTTGGCAAAGCAAGTGAAAGTCTAGAGTAAAAGGAAATTACTTAGCCAACCTGAGCAAGCAATGACTATCACTGCATTTTCTAAAGATGGAGGTGAAGAGAAGAAAAAGAAAGTGATTACTCCTATTAAGAAGCAAGTTGAGCACATTAAGAAAGTTGAACCTCAACTTGAAGAAAAAAGGGAGGATTTTCCGACCAAGTACTTCCACAAGGTAGCTAACCCTCTACATACCAGTGATTTATCATAGATACCGTCAAAATGAGAACGAGGATTGTGTCAAGAGGGTTAATAAATCACTTATTGAAAAGAAGGCATTAAAAGGAGGTGACAAAGAGATAATTGTAATTAATACAAACCTTTAGTAGTAGACACCACCAAGAGGAAAGATCCAGGTAGGTTCATTCTTAATCTCTCTTTAGGAAAATGTAGTAAGGATATGGCATGTTAGATTTAGGGGCAGGCATAATTCTTATGTCTTTTCCTTTAAATGAGCAATTAGGACTTGATAAATTGAAACCTACTATCATGTGTGTTCAATTACCGAATAAGTCTATTAGGTATCCTTGTGGGGTAGTAGAAGATGTGCTAATTGAGGTAGAGGGCCTAAAAGTTTTAGTTGATTTTCTTGTCTTGGAAGATGATGAGGGAGAGTTAAAAGAGAAGGTGCAAATTGTGCCCTCGGTAGGCCTTTCATGGCTACTACTAATACCCAAATTGAAGTGAATAAAGGTATGTTAACTATGTCAGTGTTGGGTATAACTGTGGAATTTTTTATATTTGACAAAACACTAGTATCATCTATTATAGATTGTGCATTTATTGGAAATATGGATGTTAAGGTCAATCCTAAGATTTTACAGGATATAGAAGCACTGAGAGTAAAAATGGTGGAAGGCATTTTACTTGATGATACCTAGTTAGAGAAAATGCATCAATATCTAACTAAATGACGTTAAAGAAGCGATATTTGGAGGCAACCCAATTGATTTTTCTAAAGATCAATTTTTCTTAATTTCAAATAAATTTCCTTAATTTTTATTTAATTAATTTTTATTTGATTTTGTTAGTATTTAATTAGTGTTATTTGATTATGAGTGTTAAAGTTTTGGTTAGTATGGCTAGTTTTTAATGTTTTCTTATTTAGTTGTTAGTAATTTTCAGGTACAGTAGTAATCAAACACTACACCTTAAGAAATGCACATTATTTTTACAGTGGAGTTCACTATTCAAGAGTTGAAAATTTTGGAATTTAGCACACCTTGAAGAACAACTGTGTCCAAAGGCTTTTATGCTAGTGTGACTTGGAAGCATTTTGTGAAAAGTTTTGGATAAACTAGTGTTTTTATTTTCAAAACACCCATTCTAAAATAGGCATTTAAATTTTAAAATAGGTGTTTTTGAAAAATTTTGAAAAATATATAATGCAAAACACTGTGTTTTGTAAATTAAAAGCCCAAAGTTTCTTTTGTGCTATCAGTTGGTGCAGCTATCCTAGACAATAGTCGCATCTCTCTCATCATCACACCCAACAGCTATCCTCGCCTATTGTTATAATCATTTCATCATTCTTTCATTAGTTGAGATCGTTCGATCATCTATTTCTTGCCATTTGCAAGAGCTGCTCTCGAATTATCATAAGCTCAGCAACTCACCATCGAGGCTCGTCCCTTCACCAATAGTATGATTTGCTATCATTTCCACCATCAATGCCAGTCACAACTCCTCCTCATTCATCACTTCCATTCAATACTTGCTATAGCTTGTGTTTTGTTTTTGATTTGCAAGTACCTTAGCCATCGCAACACCTCGCCTTTGCAGCTTGCTGTCGCAAGCCCAGTCGCTATTGTTCTTTCCATCACCGCCTAAAACTGCTAATGCTCACTGATTTGCTATGACTCATGTAAGTCTGGTGCCGTCCAATTAGTGAGCTTCATTGATTTTCACCATTGATTGCTAAGCTTAGCAGCCCACAACCATCGTCGTTACTTCCTACTACTTTGTAATAGTTACTAAAGTGGTTATCTAGAGCTGTATTACTATCTTTGATTTGTAGTTCCCTTGCCATTTCCTATTAGTGAGCTAATTCCACCGCTATTGGCCCTTCTTAACACCTCGAAGGAGTCACGCAAGTAGCCATTTTATTTTATCTTGTTTAATTTTAAGGGAAATTTCATTTTAATTTTTAGATAAGTTATCATTTTAGTTTTGCTCTAGTTTAGGTTTGTCTTAGTTCTTAGTTTAGCAAATTAAATTCAAAAATATATATATATAATAACGAAGGATTAAAAATAAAATGACAAATAAAATTTTAGAGTAAATTAGTTTAAATTCTTAGTTTTTTTATTTGTATCTTGTGCTTGACTTACAAAAAGATTAAATTAAATTAAATTAGGATTAATTTCAATATTTTTATGCTAAAACTAGTTAGGATTAATTTCAATATTTTTATGCTAAAACTATGTTGTGCATGTTCTTTGTTTGAATTTTAATTAAAAGAAAAATTAAAGTAACTATTTTCTTTTAGTATGTGTTGGATTTTTGTTAGTGTGTTTTGTGTGATTGTGTTTTGTCTATTACTTCACTGTGCCATTACGAATAAAAGTGGATCATTTAACACTTATTTCGGCTTTACCTGTTTGGATATTAGATCATCACGACCACCATAGAAATAGACTATTTTTCTCTTTATTCTCTTACTTTTACTTTATTTCTATTTTGTTTACTATTCTTTAATTTTAATTTTGATTTATTTTTGCCTTTTTCTTATTTTGTACAATTTTCTATTAGTTGGTATTTGCTTTCCACACTTAATCTATATGCAGGATCAATTAATTAAGAATCTTTTCAGAGGATCTCCACTTTGTTGTACAATGTCTTTTAGTTATAGGGAGTTTTTCTTTCTTTATAGCTTTATTTTCACACACTGAGGACAATGTGTGTTTCAAGTGTGGAAGAGGGTATTTTGAAATTTTTGAACATATTCAACCATGATTTGTTAATTTAACATCAATTTTAAGATAATATTATGGAATAGAGCTAATTTTCTTGAAGTATGATTTTTGGTATGAATTTTGACTTGATTGGCTTGAAGATTTTAGAAGGTAAATGTGGACATTGACTATAATTATGGGGTCTAAAGTGTGTTTTCTATTGAAGTGCTTTGAATTTATAACTTTTGTTTATGTTTTAAATTGCTAAAATTGACGTGTTATGGTCTTTTTGTTAGTTGCAATATGTGTGGTTGCTCTAGAAAATTTTTTAAAGAAAAATAATAATAAAAAAGGAGGAAATTCAAAATCAAGGCATAACAACTCTCTATGCCTCTAGTTGGACTGCTTACTAACTAGGAGCATCCATAAATCCCATGGTTGTCTTTTATGTCAAACGGTGGTTCAGTTATGAGTATGCAAAACGATGCTAGGAGTTTCTATTGAATGTTCTAGAATTGAAACATAGGGATGAGTTGTATGCATTGAAAAAGAAAAAAAGAGTAAAGAAAAGAGCAATTAAACTTATTATAGCTGGCAAAATAAATGAAGTGAAAAGGTTATTTATATTTAATATCGTTATGAATTCACAGTATGGATTTAGGATTTTTCATGGATGACCACATACTTAGGTTGATGTTCTCTGTTTTCTTACTAGGATCTCACATGTTAATTGAGAATAAGTTTGTGCTAAAAATCATTTCAGATAGAAAATGAGTTGCAATTCTACGATTGAATCTTAATTTTGATGTTAAAATTGCTTTGTATATGTTTTTAGCATTTTTTGCTTGAGGACGAGCAAATGATTAAGTGTGGGGAGTTGTTTTATATTATTTTTTTTATAGTTTTATTGGGTTTAATTATTTAATTTTTAGTTTAATTTAGTTATTTTTATGTTTGTTTTAATTTTATTCTGCTAAATATATGTTATGTGGTGTGATTAGTAGATTTCAAGTCAACTAGGATTATAACAATGAAGAAATGGTGCGTTGCATGAGGAAGAGTGAAACAAATGTGTTTTAACATGAACAAAGGTGTTTTTAAGTGGAACAAGAGTGCTTTTAAGGCTTAAAAGATGGGAGTGTTTTCTTTTGTTTAAAATGCCTCTATTAAGTTCAAACCAGAGTGTTTTTTTAGTCTTTGTCGTTTAAGCAAACTTTTGGCCTTCAAAAGAAGATACGTAGACTCTAAAACAAAATTAGGTTTTAAGATTCCTTTTCTTTGAAAAATCACAAGAACAATTAGTCTTAGCTGTGGGTTGGAGAGTATTTCAGTTTGTAATTGATCTACTTTGAGGATTAAGATTATAATTTGGAGAAATTGTGACCTATCAAGCATAGTATTTTGAATTTTGTTTTAATCTTAATTTCAATTGAATTATTTTATTGTTTTAATAATAAAGCATGATGATGTTTGTGATTAGAATTGTTTATTTAATTGAATTGATGAATGCTGAATTAATTATGAACTAAATTTCTCTAGTCTAGGGTTAGGATGATTCCTTTTGAATGACTATAAATGGGCTAACAATAGGCTTAATTCCTTTTGAAATTCCTACTTAAATACCTTATAATGTATGTAAAATTGACACATATCACACTTTCTTAGTTGTGCATGGAAAATTTACTAGGGTTTGTGTGGAGGTTGATCTTACTTGTCCACTTCTTCTAAATTTAAGATGCGTCAACAAACTAGGAGAGTGGAGTACAAAGGTATTCACCAGGTCTATTTTGAATATGGGAAATTTGTTCACAAAAAAAAAAGGAATGTCCTTCATTAGCTACTAAAAATTGAGTCAACAATTAGTGCTGTAAGATAAATGTTGGTAGAGAAGGAGTAAATGGTACCAAATAGAGGCCAAAACTATTTCAACCAGAAGAGGTGAAGGACGTCAGGTTGTGGATGCTAGCAAAGAGGTCGCCTCACCACTTAACTCAACCACTTAGTGGTGGTGGCACCGATAGTGAGCGTCCAAAGAATACAAAAAAGGAAAGAGTCTCTCTTTTTTTTTAAAAAAAAAAAAAATCTCATGGAAATCAAGGAAGGTATGAAGTTCTAGTGGAATTTGAGGAAATTGGAGAATAAGGGTATTAATGAGGAAATCATCCCTAATGCTATTAACCCTAACACCAACCACAATAATGACAATATAATTTTTTTGCAAGAATGTGTCAGAGTTTTGGTAAACCCAAGATTTAAGGACAAACTATACAAGTTTCGAGCTCAAAATATTTCACAAGCATGGCAAGAAATTATGAAGGAATCAGTTGATGTGATAGAGGAAGATCATTCAAAAACAAAAAGGCAATAGCTAAATTAAAAGAGGAAATTACACGATATAGCCTTTTTTGTAAAAATTTCTTTTATAGTATGTGTTTTCTTTTTACACATTTTTTGTCATCTATCTATTACTTTTTTATGATTTTTGGATTTCTTTCTTTCGTTTACATCATTTTATATTATTTTACTTTTTTTTTTTAGATGTTACTCGAATTTAGAGCTATTATGACAAAATGTGTGCTTTTATGAAAATTCATATTATGTGATTGATGAATATGTGCATGTTAAATTAGTTCTAATATACATAATCTGAATTATTATTGTGAAATAAGAGGTTTATATAAAGTGCATAAACATAAAATAATTTATTGCACATAAAGTGAATTTTTATGCATGAAGAGATTTTTAAGCATAAAATAATTTTTATGAGTATTCTTAAAACATTTTTAAATAAATATTTTAGGGGGAATTTCAATGAAAAAAATAAGAAAAATATTTTATTTTTAATTACCTATAATCAGCCCATAAATAAAATTAAAAGGCCCAACTCACCAAGGCCCAATACACCAAAACACTCCTAACCTAACTCATTAATGGCAAACTTATAATTTTGCCAAAGCCCTAAATATATAAACCTAAATTTCAGCCAGCCCTATTGTAGCAACCACCATTTTGTTATTCCTCATATTTTTACAGAAAAACTCTTTCAAAAATATTCTCTCCATTGAAATTCACAAGGTGCCTTCAAATCTTGCAATTTTGTGATTGTTTTCATAAGTTTTTCCTTCGTTTCAATTTCTTATTTGATTTTTATGAAACTAACCATGAAAAATCTATTTGGGGCTATATATTTACTATTTTATTGATTTTTAATTTTGCCTAGGTGAATTATTTGAAGGAGAAACAAATTTTCAACCATAGACACAACCCTTTCTTCGCACATCCACCAAAAGTGAACCCTAAAACTTAAAAGTTGGAATTTTCATGCGATTATATAAGGGGGCTGCCAATTTGCTTATTGATGTGTTCTAAACTAATTTTTGTTGTGTTTAAATGAAAAAAATCAATTTAAATCATATTTATGTATATTACTGTAATGATCGTAAAGTACGAAAAGTAAAAGAACCCATGGTTTTCCATCCCAAAACCTAAAATTGAAAATTTTCATGCATATGTTTTCAAAGGGGTGCTGATTCCTATGTATATGTATTCTAAAATGATTTTTGTTATGTTTATATAAAAAAATATTGGCTTAAAACATGTTTTTGCATATTACTGTAATGAACAGAAAGTGCAAAAAGTAAAAAAAATTCATGTTTTCCATGAAAGTATGCATTCGGCCAACATTGGGATTTTGATCCCAATGTCTATAATTTTGGTATGATATGTTTTAATGATTGTTGACATGTATACATGAATGATAAATGATTTAATTACATGTTGGTTGAAGGAATAACTCTAGACAAAGTCTAGAGAAAATTTGGCCTACCTAAGGTTTTCTTAACCCTACTACTATGTTTGAATAATGTGTGTACATGACTAAGTGACATGTGAAATATGTCTAATTGACTATGAAATGGATGGTATGATTTGGTCAAAAGAGATAAGCATGATACTTTTAAGATTACATGTTAAGTTGATATATATGGGAAGTGTTAAGTGTACCAAGTTGAATGTTGAATTGAATTGATATTAAGATCATTATATATTGTGTTTGAATTTAGAAAAGTCATAGTATAAGTCATAATGTGATTTCATATGAACCTATAAAGGTAAAGTATACAAGACTTAAAAGTCAATATGCTATATGCAAGTGATGAGTGCACTTCTAAGTGCAACTCCAAGTGTATGTGAATGTTATATGCATATGGGATAGTCATGGGATAGGATAGCATGATAGTAAGCAAATGCTAAGTATTAAATCATAATGTTATGTTAGAGCTTGAGGAGTATTAAAAGTTCAAGGGCTACAATAATTAGGAGCTAAGAAAGCACAAGGGGAGTAAATATTATGTTCATGTTATAAGTACAAGTTATCATGATATGTGAACCTTTGAGATTTGAAACCCAAGTTCCTTTCAATTTTCAATTATGATTATATGATTTCTTTGTTAAGCTCGGGTTACCAAAGGACAATTGGTCCAAAACCATTTTTGATTATTCAATGATAATAAAGAACCTTTATGATTTATTGCCTTACCTTACTTTCTTTCTGGAATCACAATGTTATATATCCTTTATCCAATAAGCTAAACTATTATTGATATTATGTTACATGTGATTGCATTCTTCAATGCTATTATTATAAGTTATCGTCATTAGCTCTAGCTATGGTATCTATGAACCCATCTTCGTGCTGATATAAGTAATCATTGGAACCTATGCACATGGTCTTAACCCAATGGATAAGGGTAGTGTATCCACCTCAGCTAGAAGGGGCGATTCTAGCTATGGAACCTAATCAGTTTCATGCTTCTTTATAAGTTAGGAGTTGGAATTTGGTATGATGCCACCTCTCACTTGAGTGAATGAGCTAATAAGCCATTAACTCTATAAGTTATAAATTTATAAGTTGATTTTTATGAATCTTGCTAAATTACAAACCATGAATTTATGAATTATGAACCCTTCTAAAGCGATAAGTGTTATTGTTCAAGTTGTATTGTTTATTTATTGAGATTATCTATCTCACCCCCTTTCCTTGTGTGGTTCTAGGTGAGCAATTTGAGGATGCAAGGTGATAGCTCAAGCAATCTACTCCACTTAGGAAATTTCCTTGTCAATGTTTATTACCATGCTATAATATGATGAGTCTCTAGATGCTCCGAAAGTCCTTATTTTGGGAGTTTTATTTTTGAATATTATTCATTAGATAAATTATGTCGAGTCTTAAATGTTATTTCTTTATGGATAGTGTTTTAAGTATATTTTAACTATTCTTTTGCAACTTAAGGTTTATCTTATAAATGGTTTAATTAAGTTAATGCATGAGGTTTTGTATGATCCTAGGCAATGTTATTATATGTATGAGTGGGTTCTATAGGCATGGGTGACCTTATATCTCCCTATGTTTTGGGATCGTCATATCTCTAAAAGTGGGATGTCAAAGTAGAAGTCAAAGAGAATAGGATGATTCGTGCCTTGATAGTGAAATAGATGTATAAGGGAGATCTTAAGTTATAAGTGGTAGAGCTTCCTGAAGCTATAAAACTTTTACTTATGTAATTTCAGGATTTAATGCTAAATGAGGTTCCAAATGGTCTACCACCCATGAGGGATATTCAACACCATGTAGACTTGATGTTTGGTGCTAGCCTACCCAACCTACCATGTTACAGAGTGAGCCCGAATGAGAGTAAAATCTTGAAGGAAAAAGTTGAAGAGTTGTTAAAGAAAGGGCATATTCGTGAGAACATGAATCCCTGTGTTATTTTTCTCTATTAACTCCTAAGAAGGATGGCAAATGGAGGATGTATATAGACACTAGAGTAATTAATAAGATAATCATTGATTATAAGTGTCACAACCCAATTTATAGGCTATGACGGTCCTAAAGCTTAGGAAGATATAAGGTCACCTAAACCCATAAAACCCCATTTTACATTCAATCCCAAAATCAAAACTGCATTCACTCATTACTGTTTCCATTATTACTTTAACCATTTCATTTATAGTCAACGCACTTTAATATTACTTCTTGAACATTGATTAGTATAACATTCTTAAGTATTAATGAATATTGTCCATACATTCCCATCATAAATATGTACATATAACAACTACTATCATTCATTTATAATACTTTCAAACCTAATACATTTTAAATACTAAGTCTTCATATACCATAGAGCTCTTGATCTCAAAATGACATAAGCAACACAAGACAAAACAATTTAATAGAGTAAATCCCAAGCAAAGAAGCATAGCCTAGAAATTACCTTGCTAACAAATCACCCTGACTTGAAAATATTAAAAAACTATGGAATGGGACAAGCTCAGTGAGTACATAATAATATAACATAACATGAAGGCAATATAAGAGGTTATCACTTAGATCGATTTAAGGTAGCAATGGAGTGATGTTAATCAAAATTGGTCAGATTGAACTTTAGAATGTATTTTAGTAGAAATAGTAATGTCTTAGAAGTGAAAAGCTCTCACACATAAATATTAAAGAGTGGTAGTCCAAGCCTTGCTCACTCACATGCATCACATTATACAAAACTGATAAGGTCTTGAGGTTTGTCATTCCCCCCAACAAAGATTGGGTATTCTTGCCCTACCCATGAGCTTATACTAAGTGCACAAGGTCTAATGTCTTTCCTCACATCAGAGTGGATTTCTACTTAATCATAATTATTAATGAAAGACATACTCAAAGTCTATATTAGGAATTCAATAGAAAATAATTGGCATATCAATCATTCTCATCATTGGGCACAACATAAAATGTAAGAGGCTCATCATGCTCAAACTATCATATAAAAAAGATATTGATTTCAAAGGCTCAACAATCCATGGGCAACATATATTCAATATCTCTTTAGGGTTCGCATCAAAGGATGGTATTTCAAACAATGGTTTGTAAACAACATGGCATAATTACATCATATTATTAAGTACTTACCTTAACTCTTTTGCTCCTATTGATTGTTCATTCTTAATTAGTTTAATGTCCTTCATGGTCTTGAGCAATTTCCTTGCCCTTGCCTTGAAGTTCTACACCCATAACATTTCAATTACATATCAATTAGTAACTAATGTTGTTACTAATTATACCTTATACTTGTTTTATTACTTCACTTATGATCGAGATGTATCAATAGTGTCATATACATACTTATATCTATTCTTATTCCTAATCATTTTCAAGCTAGATTTCTCATTCAATTTCATGATTTCAAGTTCAAATCTCAAAATTCCCTATTTATTCCATAAATCCTAGAATTTGTGGAAAACTATCAACTTCCCTTTCAAACCTCAAATGAACCATACATTCACCAAATTAGCACTTAGGCAATCAATTCCTACTAATTATCTTGAGTTAATTCACTCTTATTCATATGAGCCCTAACTTGTCCCATTTAGGTCAATTCTGGGGAAATCTTATAATTCTTCAATAAATCTTTAAATTAGTTGTAGGAATGTGAAATTAGCATAACATAAAACATGTATGACCACTCGATTATCACAATCTAGCATTAGAATACTAACTTTCTCTTTTAACTAAGTTTATGTCACTAAGATTTCTAAGTCTTGAATCAAGTTCCTAAAATTCATTTTAACACTTTTAGATCATTTTTCTTCATCTAAAATAACCATAGATGTATTCAATTAGAATTTGAAACACTTTTTTGATCATTCACTAATGTTGGCCGAATTCTCCCTTTAATCATACTTAGGTATTTTCATGTTTTCATTTCCTATCTTCCCATTAATCATTTAATTCTCTAGCCAAATCTCCATATTTCATCTAAAATCATCCAAAACTACATCTTATGTATCTCACCCTAGGTTGGCTGAATTATTCTTATGGTATAGAAAAGATTTTATGGAACCAAAATAGTAAAATCAACCTTAGAACATGGAAAAGAGAAGATGAACATAATTTCTCACCTTAATTAGTTTTGATTTATTAAGGTTCTTATTGCAATTGGTGTAGTGAGAATTTCTTTTCTTATTATGAAACTTTGGTGTAGAGATAGGCTAAATGTTATTTCATAACATAATTTTGCTTATATATATATAATGGGTTGGATGGTGAGGATTTGATCAAGCTAATCCAATGGTTAAGATTTAATCTTAAGGAAAGATTTAATCTTAAGGAATGGCTAAAATTTTATCAAGTTGGATGGCTAGAATTCTCTCGATAATGGCTATGTTCATCATATGGTGTTGGAGTACTCAAAATGAACCTATACTCATGTGTAGAGAAGATGAGATTTCAACTTGGTTTAGGATTTTGACTTGGTCAATGTTTGGTAGCTAGCTTGGTCAAATTTTGTGACTCTCTACAACATATTTAATTGTCTTAGGCCAAATATTTTTAGCTCATAACTTTTGATGGTCATTAACTTTTGGACCCAATGGGTTGACCACCTTCTATTGGGCTTGGGCCTTTGTTATTTCAAGGCCCATTAACAAGCCCATTAACATTCTTAGAAATTTTCCCTTTAAATTCTTTTCTTTCCTTTCACTATAACTTTCAAATTTATATTTTCTAACTTCTTTATACATGTCACTAGTTATCATATGAACTCTATTCAATTCATTAGAGTATAATTAATTATAATAAAATCATATACTAGGCAAACATTTCAAATAGTATCACAAGGTTCCTAAATGATTCCTTTTCATTTCTATACTATGCTAACATTCAAAGATCTAGTCTTTTAGCATCCTTAGTAACTAGAATGAGCTATGAAATACCTGCGTATTACATTCCACCCCCTTAAAAAAAATCATCCTTGAATTTTTAAAAAAACTTACCTATTATCGGTTAAACAATTGTGGATACCTCCGAAGCATATCATCTTCATTTTCCCATGAACATTCTTCTATATTATGGTTACGCCATTAAACTTTAACAATTGATATCTCCTTCTTTTAAAGCTTACTCACTTATCAATCCAGTATACCGATCGGAACATCTTTATAAGTAAGGTCTTAGTCGATCTTGATCAACTATAGTTGTAATATGTGCGAGGGGTCAGGAATGTACTTCCTTAACATGAACATATGAAAACTAAATGCACATGTTCCAATACTGGAGGCAATGCTAACTGGTATGAAACTTCTTTGACCTTATTAAGAATCTCGAAAGGCCTAATGAAGCATGCTGATAATTTTCTCTTTTTGCCAAATCTCATCACTCGTTTCATAGGGGAGACTTTTAAAAAGACATAGTCACCTACCATGAAATGGGCATCCTTCCTCTTGGGATCAGCATAACTCTTTTGGTGGCTAAAAGTAGTCTTTAATCTTTCTTGAATAATCTTCACTTTCTCAGTGGCTTCTTTAATCATATCTGTAGCTTCAAGATATTTTTCACCCACTTCAGTCCAACGAATTAGAGATTGGCATTTTCTACCATGTAATACCTCATACGGTGCCATTCCTATAGTGGAATGGTAATTATTGTTATATACAAATTCAATAAGTGGGATATGTTTATCCCAGCTTCCTCTAAAATCCATAACGTACATACGGAGCATATCTTCTAATATTTGTATTGTTCTCTCAAATTGTCCATCCATTTGTAGGTGGAAGGCTATACTAAAATCAAGTTGTGTACCCAATGCTTCTTGTAATTTTTGCCAGAACCTTGATGTGAATTGGGTCCTTCTATCCGAAATAATGGAAATTGGAACCCCATGCAATCTTACGTTTTCATCAACATATATCTAGGCATATTAGGCTGTCGAATAATTAGTCTTTACCTTAATGAAGTGTGCAGATTTTGTCAGCCCATCCACTATAACCCATATTGAGTCGTACCCTTTTGTAGTCTTAGGAAGACCCACTATGAAATCCATAGTGATCCATTCCCACATCCATTCTGGTAATCTTATCTCTTGAAGTAATCTGGAAGGCCTTTGGTGTTCAATTTCACTTCCTAACAAGTGAGACATAAAGTTATATAATTTGCCACATCTTTCTTCATTCTAGGCCATCAATAAGTATTATTAATATCATGCTACATTTTTGTAGCACCTAGATTACACTATACGAGGTTTGATGTGCTTCTTTCAAAATTCTTTCCCTCAACTCCTTTATATTAGGCACGTATAATTGATCTCCACATTTCAAAACACCTTCTTCTAATTGAAACTTTGAGGCTTGTCCCTTTTCCATATCCTCGAAGATTTTCATCAACTGGGGGTCTTGATTTGGCAATGGTTTTATCTCATCAAGGAGTTTAGGCCTTACTTAGAAGTAAGCCAATAGCACTTGTGATTCATCTACTTCCAATTGTAAACCTTCATTCAATATCTCCTTTGACTCCCTTACTATTGGCCTCTTTTGCATAGCAATATGTGAGAGACAACCCATTGACTTCCTACTCAATGCATATGCTACAACATTGGCTTTACTAGGATGGTAAAGTATTTGGCAATCATAATCCTTTAACAATTCTACCCGCCTTCTTTGCCTCAAATTTAAATCTCTTTGCTTTAAGATATACTAAAGACTTTTGTGATCTATATAAACTTCACATTTCTCCCCATACAAATGGTATCTCCATATCTTTAAAGCAAAGATAACTACCTCCATTTCTAAATCATAAGTTGGATAATTCATTTCATATCACTTCAATTGCCTGGATGCATAAGCAATAACTCTTCCATTTTGCATTAACATCCTAATCCAATTCTAGAAGTATCATAGTATATGGTGAAATCTTCATTCCCATTAGGTAACACCAATATAGGAGCTGTGATTAAGAAATCTTTAAGTTTTGGAAGCTCTTCTTACAAGTCTTATCCCATTCAAATTTAACTTGCATCCATATAAGTCTTGTTAATGGCATTGCTATTCTTAAGAAATCTTTTATAAAATGGTGATAGTAACCCAACATACCAAAGAAACTCCTCACTTCAGTAATAGTTGTGGGTCGAGGCCAATTTGCCACTGCTTTTACTTTCTTAGGATTTATCTTGATTCCTTCTTTGCTAACTAAATGTCAAAGAAAACAGACTTGTTTCATCCAGAAATCACATTTAGAGAATTTAGCATAAAGCTTATGCTCCCTCAAAGTTTACAACACTACTCTTAAATGTTCTTCATGTTCTTCCTTACTCCTTGAATAAACTAGAATATCATCAATAAATACAATCACAAATCTATCTAGAAAAGGCTTAAAGACTCGATTCAACAAATCCATAAAAGCCACTAGTGTTGTTAAACCAAATGGCAATACTATAAATTCGTAATGCCCATATCTCATTCTAAATGCAGTCTTACAAATATCCTCTTATCAAATTTTAAGTTGATGATAACCCGATGGCAAGTCTATCTTAGAGAAATAACTGGCTCCTTGTAACTGATCAAATAAATCATCAATCCACAATAAAGGATACTTATTCTTCACAGTCACCTTATTCAACTATCTATAATCAATACACAGTCTTAAAGACCCATCTTTATTCTTTACAAATAGAACTGGAGCACCCTAAGGGGAACTACTCGGCCTAATAAAACCCTTATCAAGTAGGTCCTATAATTGAACTTTTAATTCTTTTAGCTCTGAAGGTGCCATCCGATAAGGCAGTATCGATATTGGCTGAGTACCAGGTAAGAGCTCAATTGTGAAATCTATATCTCTATTCGATGGCATTCCTAGTAAATCCTTAGGAAACACATCAAGGAACTCATCTACTACAGGTATCTTCTTAACAGATTTATCTACTTTCTCAATATCTATAACATGCGCCAAATACGCTTGACAACCTTCCTTAACAATCTTTTTGCTCTAACAACTAAAATCAAATTCATAGTGAATCTACACCTATCACCTTGAAAAGTGAATTCAGATCTGTTTTCCTCTTTGAAATTAATCCTTTTTCCTTTACAATCTATAGGAGCATTATACATAGATAACTAATCCATTCCTAATATGACATCAAATTCTAAGACTTTTAATTCAGTCAAATTTGCTGGAAACCTCCTATTTTCAATTTCTATCTTGTAATTCTTATACACTCATTCTACCCTTATAGTTTCTCCTAAGGGTGTGCTTATAATCAAAGGTTCATTCATCACCTCCTTATTCTTGTTTAATTTCTTAATGAAACATAGTGAAATAAATAAATGCGTTGCACTAGAATCAAACAAACATCAGGCACTAATAGACTGGATGAAAATGGTACCTATAACAACATTGTGGGATGTGGAAGCATCTTGTTGATTAAGTACATAGACTTTCCCTCTACCTCTACCTTCTATAGCTTGCACATTGCCTAAGGATTATCTGACACCATGGCTTCGTCCTCTGGGTCCATGATTTTCCACTGGATTCATTTGCACAGTGGGATGTGAAGCCTCTGTACCTGTCCTTTGATTAATAGTCATCGGAAAATCCTTAATAAAATGTCCTATTTGTCCACAGCATAGGCATGCTCCTATGGCTCTTCGACAGGCTCCTCGATGTTGTCGTTCACATGTAGTGTAAGTAGGTATGGACTGATCTTGTTGTCTTGTTTAATATGTCTTAATGTTGCCTAAGGCTGAGGCAGCCAAAACGTTTCTAAATCAAACTTGAATTTATCCTTCCATTGTCAGCTAGTATAGAATGGATATCATGGAAGCCCATTCAAAACCCTTACTTTGAGCAGGGCCTCCCTGTTGCTGACTACTTTGTCCCTTACTTTTTCCCTTGTTTTTTTGCTCTCTTTCTGCTCGTTTAGCTCTTTCAACCTTATATCATGCTTCCATAAGCTTAGCTTTATCAATGAGATTACCCATATTGGGGAAATCAGTGGCTACCAAGACATTATAAAGTGGAGCAATCAATCCTCATCGGAATCGATCAACCCTACTTGCTTAAGTAGGTACTATGTGAGAGGCATATTTGTTGTCACACCCCGCTCTCAAAGATGTGATAGTCCTAGGGCATGAGTAACCATAAGGGCACCAATAACCAGTAGAACCCTGTACATATAACAAAACTCAATATCATATCAGTAATAACTACATTGCCCAATATCACAACCTGTATAATAGAAACACTTCCAAATACTATTCTCGTCATTCATTCTCATTCTCATATGCAGTCTCAATTCACAATTTAATTTACATATTAACATAATACTTATCAAATACTTTGGATGCACATCAAATACAATATCACTATCTTACACATATGGAGCATCTAAAGAATTTTAAACATATATTTAAATACAAATAATTATCAAGATTCAAACTATTATTTTGACATTGTAATCCTCAAGGAATAGTTAATGCTTAAGGAATCAACTTGCCACTATCCACTAGACACTTGAGAACACTCAATCTTCACCTACAAGAACTGGTGAGTGGAGGGGGGCTGTGAGGCCTCGCTCGAGCATCAGTCCGATCCGCTAAAGGGAATCAAAATGCTCATTTGGAAAAGAACTCATGAGGAAACCCTCGGGCTTTTCTTTGATATATTTGAAAATTGTTTTTAGGAGTTGCCACCTTAATTTATTTTTATTTGGGAAAATATAAGGAAAAAACCCATTTGACTCCAATTATTACCCAAAGGAAAAAGATCACTAGCCTCGAAATCAAAGAGGATTCGGGGACGAGGTTTTCAGTTTAACAAAACATGTTTGGCCAAGTAATATAAAAGTAACTTAAAATATATTTCATGAGCAAGTAAAATGCACGAACAATTTATAATATATATGACCATTGATTCCAATAACAAATACAAGTAATAATCCAAAGTAAGAGTAATCATTACAAATAAAATCCCAAAATATAGGGGATACCTCCTCTAGCCCTTATGGGTTCTAGGGAAGTCACACATTTCCCAAACTAATCCTAATAATAAAGCAAAGCAATAAACACAAAAGTAAATGAAAAAGTGATAGGGGAGAGTTGGTTAGTTTTAATTGGATTCGATGCCTGAACCAAGCATGCCTATGTATCCCTTTGAATGGGAATCAAAATCCATGCAGTTCTCCCATCTTGCGAAGGGGGTTAGTTTAGCCTATCCATTTTATCATGTTTTGATTAATTAATTAAAAGAGGGTTGAGTTAATTAATTAATTTGATTGATTATTGAGTTGATTAGCTAGCAACCTAGATGAATCAATTTAATTAACTAACTAAAAGAAGCAAAGAAATTAAAGGAAAAGAAGCTTACCTCGGATGGCAGGCGGCGGCTGGCTTTAGACAGTGAGCGACAGCTGGCTTCGGATGGCAGATGGCGGATAGCCTCGGTGGGCGATGGCTAGCCTCGAATGGCTGGCGGTGGCTAGCCTCGAATGGTGGGCAGTGGCTAGCCTTGGGCGGCAGGCAGTAGCTAGCCTTGGGCGACAGACATGAGCATTGGGCAAGAGACTTGCCTCAAACAGGCAGGCAGTAAAAAGCCTTAAATAGTCTGGTAGGAATCAAGGAGAAACCCCCCAACTCGCTTTGCCAAGCAAGAAGCAAATGCTAAGCATTTTGCTTGAAATAATGCTTTTCAAGCTCTAGAAGTTGGTGTTTTAAAGTGTAGGGAGGCCCTCTATATACAGGAGGAGGTTTGGAGCATAGAAATTGTCCAAATATGATATGGGATTGCAAAAAATTGAAATTTTGCCGAAGTTGCCGCAGAGGGCTTTGTGGCACCACAAAAGTCTTTATGGCAGTGTCGCACAATCCTTTGCAGTTCCACAGAGGGCTTTGCAGCAGTGCCATAGGCCTCTAGAGCAACGGGCCCTGCTTTCGCCCGTTTCGCCCATTTTTGCCCGTTCTTACTCATTTCTTGTCCTTTTTACATGATTCTAGTTACGTTATACACGTTACTTAGTCCTGGATGATTTAAAAGGGTTTAAATTCAAAAAATAGATATTTTATTTTTTCCATTTTGAGAGTTTTCAGCTTCTGAAGGTTTATTTACCGAGCCCAAGTACTTTTAAGGTTTAAATGCATACTAGAAGGTGCAAAATTAAGGGTTCACAGCTGCCTCTTATCAAAATTATCTTTGTTTGAAAGGTGATTCTGATGATAATGAATTTGAAGATGAAGAGGATGCCTCCCAGTATATTTAGGCGTGGTTGGAATGAAGAGGATGCCCCTGGTATATTTAGGAGTGGTTGGAATGAAAAGGATGCCCCTAGTATATTTGGAAGTGGTTGGAATAAAGATGATGCCCCCGGTATATTTGGGAGTGGTTAGAATGAATAGGATGCCTCGGTATATTTAGGAGTGGTTGGAATGAAAAGGATGCCCCGGTATATTTGGGAGTGGTTGGAATGAATAAGATGCCCCCAATATATTTAGAAGCAGTAGGAAATTCTGATAAGTGTCAAATGAAGAGGATGCCCCCGGTATATTTGGGAGCAACTGGAACTTTTGATGAGTATGAAATGAAAAGGATGCCTCTGGTATATTTGAAAGCGGTAGGAAATTCTGATAAGTGTGAAATGAAAAGGATGCCCCCGGTATATTTGGGAGCGACTGAAAGTTTTGATGAGTATGAAATGAAAAGGATGCCCCAGGTATATTTGGAAGTGGCAGGAAGAAAATGCCAATTCCTATCTGGTAGGAATGATAATGATGACCTTGTCTGGTAGGATCTGAGAGTAATATTCCTATCTAGTAGGAATGGCAAATCACTAGTCCTGTCTGGTAGGAGTGATAATGATGATCCTGTCTAGTAGGATCTGAGAGTAATATTCCTGTCTAGTAAGAATAGCAAAGTATTGGTCCTTTCTGGTAGGAATGAAAGTGATGATCCTGTCTGGTAGGATCAAGAAGAGATGACCATATTATCTGGTAGGAATGGTAAAGAAAATTGTCCTGTCTGGTAGGAATGATGATGATGATCTTGTCTTTCTTTGAGAGTTTTCACAATTTGCCTTGATTCATGATCCTGTTCAATGCAAAAATGCTAGATAATTATGCAATGATCTGATACCTTGAACCTATGGAGGATCAGTTTTGGTATAAAAGTGTTGATCTTTATGAGAAAAATGCCCTCATTTCATAAAGGTGAATATTTGGAAGGGATATGCCCCCACTTTAGAATGATAAAGGAAAGTGATTTGGTCATTTGGTTTTTGGTTGATTGGCTAACTTAGAGGTGAAGATGGACATGTCAAGTTTGAGATTGGTTAATTAATGGCCATCAGTTTGGCCTAGGCAGAAGCAAGGTATGGTCTTGGAAAAGATCAGGCTATTCAATTTAGATAGGTCTAACTTTGGTTTGATGCTGAATTGGAGAGCTAAGTTAGGAAGGTCAGGTTTTTGGAGATAATTAGATTGGAAGGTTTGGGGAAGGTCAACTTATGGGGCTTATCCTTAGAGAAGTTCATATGGAAGGCTTAGTTAGGACTGAGACTTTGGCTTGGTTAGGTTGCAACCTCTGGGGAGTTTATTTGAAAGACTTGGTCAAGTTCTGCCTTTGGCTTAGTTAGGTCTGGCTTAGAGGAAAGGTCAGGCTAAGAAATTAGTTGGGAAATGCTTGGTCAGATTTGGCCTTGGAGGAGATGAAGGCTCTTTTTTTTATGAACAGACTTCATGGTGAAAGCTAGGCTCAGACTTCAGGGTGAGGCTTTTTGGTTTAGGCTTCATAGTGAAGGCTTTTGGGCTTCATGGAGAAGGCTTAAAGGCTTAAAGGCTTTATAATGAAGGTTTTTGGGAATGAGCTTCATAGTGAAGGTTTTTGGACTTGGGCTTCATGGTGAAGGCTTGAAGCCTTGAAGGCTTTTAGTCAAAAGGCTTTGTCAAATTGGGCTTTTTTCCATAAGGGTGCTTTTGGATGGTCAATTTTGGCTTAGGTATGGTGGTAAGGGTTTTGGTCGCAGGCTCATGGATGAGGGTTTGCCCTTTTATCACGGATCAGATTTTTAACACCCATTGGATGGTTGGCAAGCTTTGACTCAGTTGTAATTTGCCAAAGAGGCTTGGTTTTTTCAAGGATGATAAAATTTTGCCAGTGAGACATGGAATGACTTGAGTGGCTCAAGCCTTTCTTAAGCTTTGCAAGACATGACTTGATTTTGGTTGTGCTAGAGAAAGCTGCCTTAAGGATGATGAGTCTGGAAAGACTTAGGATCTTTGGTTTTGCCCATGGGCTTGACCCTTAAAAGATGATGAGATTTTGCCAAGGAAAGGGTGGTATGAGGCTTGAGCTTGAAAAGATGGAATGGTACATTTTGAAGTTGGAGAATGGTTCAAAGGTAGGTTAGAAATTTTGAAAAGGATCAAGGAGGTTGTATGATTTTGCTATCTGTAGCATGATTCATGGAAAGAACAAGCCAAGCTAACCTTGTTGTTTTGATATTGAAAAGACATTTAGAGTGACACTTTAAATGTAGACGATAGACCGGATGAAAGGAAGTACCCTAGGGAGTGGCTGAAGGACCAATGAAATGAGACAACTTGGGGATTTTTCTTCCAATAAGAGATAGGAACATGACAGACTAGCAATGTGAGGGATTGTGCCTAAGCTCTTTGAGCTAAGCAATGAGACGGATTAACAAAAGATGATGACGACCTAGAAAGATGTGCCCCTACTGTGAGACAGGGGCATAGAAGACAATATCATTTTGGATGACTTTGAAGACATGAGATGACATGAAAAGATAATTTGATTATGAAGGAAAATGACTAGGATGAGCATTATTTTTCTGTCTCCCTTTTTTTTGCCTAAGCTACCCTTTTCGGGTTTTCAACTTAACGAGCTTGGATTAATGAAATTTGGAAGAAAACATTCCACCATGATTTGCTGATTTTCTTCATTTTAAGGGGGTTTAAACTTTGAATTTTGGATTTGACGAGTCTTATTGCCCCCTTGTTGAGGTATATAGTTTGATTTTGTGCTTCAGTTATTTGATGAGAGGTCCATTTCTTGACCTACTTTAGTTAGGAGTTGGCAAATCAATTGTTGATGGCGCCTCATTTATGGTGGACTTGTTCATCTCTCTCTCTCTCTCTCTCTCTCTCTCTTTTTCTAAAGTCATCCATGTTCGAAAATAAGAAAAGATAAGTGCATGAATAAATGTTGATGTTTTATTGTAATGAAAAATTTTATTACAAGATAACAAAAAGGAATCAACATGATTGACGAAAAATAAAAGAAAATAAGATGACAAACTCATACTTGAATTAAGACCCAGACTTTGGGATTTGGACTCATACTCAAACTTAAACTTGGATATTTAGACTCAGACTTGGAATTCAATCTCAGATAGGTTAGATTAGCCAAACTTGAACTCTTCTATGTCATGCCACTTGGGGCTGAGGTAAGGCGGGGTTAGATTAGGTTCGGGTTCTTCTTCACTATTCAGGTTGGTGGTGGGGAGTTCAGGTTGAAATGATGCACTTTGGATGCAATTTTCAACCTTTGATGCAGTTGCAATCAAAGCCTTAAAAGTGGGTAAGTATTGGGTTAACAAGTGGGCTCGTGATGTGGGTCAAATTTAATACCCTAGTCTCTAAGACTAAGTACAGAGTGAGTAGGGTATCGAACTCTAGAGAATTTGGAGCAATTTTATATTAATTGGGTAATTACTAAGATGGATAGGCAAACAACAAACAAAAGATATGGATATATTCTATTTAATCTAAAATACTAAAGTTTTATTATTACTTTAATTAATAACAACAATAATGAATAATAGAATTACAATTCAGAATTATTTTTGAACTATAAAAGTTAACAACATATAAACACATGCAATGATTGGAGAATATGACCATCATTCCTTAAAAGCAACTCTCATTGTCAATTAAGGGTATTTTCATTTAGAGTCTACAAGCACTCTTATGACAGTATAGAGACAAATAAAAACCATTAAGTTCCATGCTAATTCTTTAACCCTTCAAAGTGGATTTCTTATCTCCAGGTACTTTCTTATCCTTTAAGTAATTTCAATTGCATTTCCACCAAAATGCCCCAACTCTCATTGTGAACAAAATGATTAACAAGTTATATATGGTGATCAAGCACACATAACACAATGTAGGACTTAATTGAAACTAAATCATTCATGCATATAAAGAATGTAGTTCATAAAATTAATTCATCATTGTAATTCTAACAACTTATTAGACTAAATACATGGTAAAATATGACATAGAAATAATGCAAGCATTCATTATTGAATTGTAAAATAAAAATAGAAGAAAGGAAGAAAGATTGATGAATGAAGACTCCTTTATTCTTCAGAAAATTACTTGCACAATTCTTGAACTTGAAGCGCCTTTTGGAAGGACACTTTACAAACCAAGTACTTAATTCTAATAAGGTGTTTACAAGTATTTAAGTAAGTTTTTCCTATCTAATACAAATGCATTTCCCTTAAAATAAAGCCAAATCCAAGTATTTATAAGCCCCAAGGTGTCCCAAGAAGTGCCCCTTTGAAAAAAGTGTCAAAGTGAAAGGGTGCCTTGAAAGGGTGTAGTAACCACCCTATCACGAGTCGACACCAACTGTGCTGACTAGTGACATTCCCTCACTGTCACGAGTCGACACCAACTGTGACGACTGGTGACAACCTTGAAATCCTTTCCTTGGCTTGTCTTTGCTCCTAAGCTTGGAACTCGGTTCCATTTTGGTCATTAGCTTCCATTTTCAATCAAAATCATCTTCTTACACCTATATTATCCTAGAACACTCAAACAAAAGATCAAACACCTTTAGTATAGAAAATTAACACAAAACATGCATGCACTTAAATAAAATTAGTAAAGATATTATTAGTTTGGTTATGCCATTTTGCACCATATTTGCTCGGTAGGCTGGAGGTACATTCTTGACAAGGATATCCACTTGTTCTTGCTCTATTGGCCTACTTACCATTTGAGCAGCTTTAGCCCTTCATCTTGTAAGGAACATGGAGAAAGACTCTTCTAGAAGTTGCTTGATGGTTTCTAAGTCATGCCTAGTGACATCCATTTCACTGTTATAATGATATTGTTTGACAAAGGCATAGCAGATGTCATCCTATGTCCTTTTCTTGCTCTTGTCTAGTGAAAGGAACCATCTCCTAGTAACACCAGTTAGTGATTGTTGGAACAATTGAGCAAGGAGCTCATCGCTAACTCCTAAAGGCTTCATTGTCCCCATATATATCCTTAGATGGGTCTTAGGGCAAGTGGTTCCATCAAATCTCTCTAGTTCAAGCATTTTGAATTTAGGAGGAAACTTGGCATTAGGGAATAAGGTCAAACTATCCATATCAATTAGATCATCGTAGTGCTTTAGGGATTTGATGGTTCTTTCCATGGCTTCAAGTTTCTCTATGAGTAATCTAGTGTCTGGATAAGAGAAAACTTCCCCACCATGGTTTAGATATGGGTTGGTTTGGCTAGGATTGGTTCAGTTTAAGATAAGCTTGGTTTAGGGTGGCCTGGTTAATCATAGCTTGAACTTCCTTAATGATGAATTGCCTTTGTTCCTTGAATTGGGCTTGCTAAGCAGCTAAGATAGCCTAGAAATGTTCTTCTTACTTCTTAAGGACTTTCGTCACAAGTGTGGTCAAGGAAGCCATATCAAATGGGTGGGCCATTAGTACCTTCAAACCAAAGCAACAAGGTAAGCGACGGGTATAGAACAGAAGAGGTGATGAAGATATTGGCATGTAGATCCTAAGATAAAAGACTTCCTTATTATGTCATAGGCCAACCATTTTTTTAGGCTTAAGGCATGATGGGGCAGATGTTTTAGGCTTCATTTAGTAGACTGAACCTAGGGTAGTGTGTTGGGCAAAAGTTATTGGGCTTAAGGGTAACAGACTAGTTTTGAAAAGGTGATGGGTCATGGGTGTTAGGCTTAAGGATATTATGTTGGGTCAAAGGTGTTGGGCTTAAGGTAGTGTCTTAATGATTTGGGGTATAGGCTATAGGCATTTGTCAATCTGGGGGTAAGGGATTGGTTTTAAAGGTAATGGGCCAAGGATATTAGGTGATGGTGCCTTATGGCTAGGTTGGCAAGGCATGGGTAAGAGGAGGGTAGATATATTTTTAGGTTACAATTTAAGACGAAGACATTTTGGGTAAGGTTAAAGTAACAATGTTTAAGGTTAGAGTTGTTTGAGGTCAAGGCTAAGGAAATGAGGTTTTAGGTTTAGGGCTAGGGTATTGGTGTTTAGGTTAAAGGCTAAGGTAACGAGGTAAGCTTTAGGATTAGGGTCTTGGTGGTTAGGCTAAAGGCTAAGGCAAAGGGGTAAAGTTTTAGGGTTAGGGTCTTGGTGTTTAGGTTAAAGGCTAAGGCAAAGGGGTAAAGTTTTAGGGTTAGGATCTTGGTGTTTAGGTTAAAGGCTAAGGCAAAGAGATAAGGTTTAGGGTTAGGGTATTGGTGTTTAGGTTAAAGGCTAAGGCAAAGGGGTAAGGCTAGGGTCAGGTGTTTAAGGTTAAAGGTCAAGGTGATGGTTTTAAGTTTATGGGGGCAAAGGTGTTTAGATGGAGGTTAGAGTGAGGTGTTTAAAAGGGAGATGTTTGAATGGAAATAAGAAAGTTTGACCCTTCTTCAGTTCAAGGTATAACCTAGGCTTAAGATGAATGCATGTCTTGTTATACAATATGGATGCATGAGGAAAAGATTTCATGAAAATGCAAAGATGCAAGGTTTTAATTATGGTGCATACAACCTAAGGCTAGGATCTAAGTTCATTACATGATAAGGTAAGGGTGGCTTAATTTGGGTACCCGTCACACTAGAGTAGCGATATACTTAACCACATGTGAGTCAAGGAGCCTCGTATGGGTCCAACAGTACGTGTATACTCATTACACCTTTGAAATGATCAAATGATTCATTGTGGGGTGGATTATTTCACTATCGACGAATAGAGCCAAGGAGGGTTACCCACTTGATGTTACTCACTATCCATTATTTTCCTAAAACTAGGTTGGATGGCAAAGAGCCTATGCAAGTGATGCATGCAAAGTCACAATCATATTAAAAGGATAAACTATTTTTAAACCAATTAGTAGTCCACTTATTTTTTCATTTTATTAAAAGAAAGTTAGTCCCTAGTGGAGTCGCCAACTGTGAGGCCTCGCCTGAGCACTGGTCTGATCCGCTAAAGGGAATCGAAATGCTCATTTGGGAAAGAACTCATGAGGAAGCCTTTAGACTTTTCTTTGATATATTTGAAAATTGTTTTTACGAGTCACCACTTTAATTTATTTTTATTTGGGAAAATATAAGGAAAAAACCCATTTGACTCCAATTATTACCCAAAGGAAAAAGATCACTAGCCTCGAAACCAAAGAGGATTTGGGGACTAGGTTTTCAGTTTAACAAAATATATTTGGCCAAGTAATATAAAAGTAACTTAAAATATATTTCATGAGCAAGTAAAATGCATGAACAATTTATAATATGTATGATCATTGATTCTAATAACAAATACAAGTAATAATCCAAAGACTAATCATTACAAATAAAATCCCAAAATAGAAGGGATACCTCCTCTAGCCCTTATGGGTTCTAGGGAAGTCACACATTCCCCAAACTAATCCTAATAATAAAGCAAAGCAATAAACACAAAAGTAAGTGAAGAAGGTAATAGGGGGGAGAGTTGGTTAGTTTTAATTGGATTCAATGCCTAAATCAAGCATGCCTATGCCTAAACTAAGCATGCCTACGTATCCCTTTGAATGGAAATCAAAATCCATGCAATTCTCCCATCTTGCGAAGGGGGTTAGTTTAGCCTAGCTACTTTGTCATGTTTTGATTAATTGATTAAAAGAGAGTTGAGTTAATTAATTAATTTGATTGATTACTGAGTTGATTAGCTAGCAAACTAGATGAATCAATTTAATTAACTAACTAAAAGAAGCAATGAAATTAAGGGAAAAGAAGCTTACCTCGGATGGCAGTGGCTGGCTTTAGACAGCGAGAGATGGCTAGCTTTGGATGGCGGATAGCCTCGATGGGCAGTGGCTAGCCTCGGATGGCAGGCGACGGCTAGCCTTAGGCAACAGGCAACAGCTAGCCTTGGGCGACAGACAGGAACCTTGGGCAAGAGACTTGCCTCAAATAGGCGAGTGGCAGAAAGCCTTAAACTAGTCGGGTAGGAATCAAAGAGAAATCCCCCAACTCACTTTGCGAAGCAAGGAGCAAATGCAAAGTGTTTTGCTTGAAATAATGCTTTTCAAGTTCTAGAAGTTGGTGTTTTGAAGTGTGGGGAGGCCATCTATATATAGGACGAGGTTTGGAGCATAGAAATTGTTCAAATATGATATGGGATTGCAAAAAATCAAAATTTCACCGGAGTTGTCGCAGAGGGCTTTGCGGTGCCACATAAGTCTTAGCGACAGTGCCGCACAGCCCTTTGCAGTTCCGTAGAGGGCTTTGCATCAGTGCTGTAAGCCTCTGCGGCAACAGGCCTTACTTTCGCCCGTTTCGCCTGTTCTTGCTCGTTTCTCGTCCATTTTACACGATTCTAGTTGCATTATACTCGTTACTTAGTCTCGGATGATTTGAAAGGGTTTAAATGCCAAAAACAAATATTTTATTTTTTCCATTTTGAGAGTTTTCGGCTTTTGAAGGTTTGTTTACCGAGCCCAAGTACTTTTAAGGTTCAAATGCATACTGGAAGGTGCAAAATTAAGGGTTCACAGGGGTGAGCTTTGGGGAAAGCTCAGTGAGCAAAAAAATTCATCAACCTTTGGAAAAAAATTTAAAAATATAATTCACTGTTCATTTATTTATAATTCATGAAATTAAAATATTTGAACTTATTTATTTACTTTATGCTATTTTCAATATTTGAGGAAAATTATACAAATAAATCTCCATTTTTAACTAACTGCACATGTACGAAGTCTTTTGAATCATAGCACTTTGATTATTTTAATAGATCATATGAGATGTATTTTGAAATATTTAGAGATATTTTACTTTATTAGTTTTTGAGGATTTTGAAGCATGTACAATATTTGGAATCTAACATGATAGGATACGAACTAAGACTTGTAACAACTGGCATGAGAGGTACTAATACTTTGGATAGTAAATAGATTATAATATATAAATTTATATTTGAATTTGAATAGTAACCCATAATTCTTATCTTTATTAAAATGTAATAATTTTTGGTAAAGATAGAACATGTTTAAGGAGTTTTCAACCCTAGTGGTACATAAATAAGTATTTAAATTTATAAGATTATAGAGATTTCAAACTTTACTATATATGTTCACATTTTGAAATTTCATACTCTTTAGAAGTTAGTTAAACTCATACACTATAAATTTAATATCTTTGAAAGCACATACATTTTTGGAGTCTTCACTATTTAATTTCAATTACAATAATGCTTATAACATATAGTTCCTATTTTCATTAAATTATTTCAAGCTTCAATAGGATTAGAATGGTACACAATCGATCCACACATATGGTATAAGAATAAACTTTTAGAACCATAAGGTTTTAGAAATCTCAATTTATTAATTTATATAAACATATTTTTGGAATTTCATATTCCTTATAAATTAGTCAATTTTATACAATGTGTGTTTAGTTTAAACATATA
>CANTUT010000894.1:267500-342500 GCA_947687605.1 Reutealis trisperma
TTTAAACAACCATGAGAATGAGACAAGCCCAGGGAGTACATAGTAATATAACATAAAATGAAGGAAATATAAGAGGTTATCGCTTGGATCGATTTAAGGTAGCAATGGAGTGATGTTAATCAAAATTGGTCATATTGAACTTTAGAATGCATTTTAGCAGAAATAGTAATGTCTTGGAAGCAGAAAGCTTCCCACACATAAATATTAAAGAGTGGCAGTCCAAGCCTTGCTCACTCATATGCATCACATTACGCAAAACTGATAAGGTCTTGCAGTTAGGCGTTGCCCCTTAACAGAGATTGGGTACTCCTGTCCTACCCGTGGGCTTATACCAAATTCACAAAGTTTGATGTCTTTTCTCACATCAAAGAGGATTTTTGCTTAATCATGGGTATCAATGAAAGACACACTCAAAGTCTATATTAGGAATTCAATGGAAAATAATTGGTATATCAATCATTCTCATCATTGGGCATAACATAGCACCAATGTAAGAGGCTCATCATGCTCAAATTATAATATAAGAAAGATATTGATTTCAAGGGCTCAACAATCCATGGGCAACACATTCAATATCTCTTTAGGCTATGCATCAAAGGATGGTATTTCAAACAATGGTTTGCAAACAACATGACATAATTACATCATATTATTAAGTACTCACCTTAGCTCATTTGCTCCTATTGATTGTTCGTTCATGATTAGTTTAATATCCTTCACGATCTTGAGCAATTTTCTTACCCTTGCCTTGAAGTTCTACACCCATAACATTTCAATTACATATCAATTAGTAACTAATAGTGTTACTAATTATACCTTATACTTGTTTTATTACTTCACTTACGATAGAAATGTATCAATAGTGTCATATACATACTTATATCTATTCTTGTTCCTAATCATTTCCAAGCTAGATTCCTCATTCAATTTCATAATTTTAAGTTTAAATCTCAAAATTTCCAATTTGTTCCATAAACCTTGAAATTTGGGGAAAATATCAATTTCCCTTTCATAACAATCATTACTTCACTCTTGGTATGTTAACAAGACGTGGGTATTATATGTTTCTTGAGTGACCACATTATAAAAAATCACTAAAGTTTAGTGATTTTTGCAATCATTTATCAGCTAAAACTGAAAATTAGATGCTGAAAATCTAAATACTGAAATTTAAATGCTAAATAATATCTCATATATGATTACTGGTCGAACCAAAACAAAATACTTTTTCTTGGTAGGTGTGATTCGTTGGATATAGATCCAATTTTTCACTTTTTTTGATTCCTTAGCATTTGTTTTTACTGTTCCTGGTGGTATCAAGATACCATTGTGTTGGGATATTTTATCTCTCTCTCGGAAAATAAATATCTTCATAAAAGATTTTAAGTTCAATTTTTTTTTTTCTCTCCACTCGAACCAACCTGCCCACTTGACTTCTTGTATTTAAAGCGATTTGTGTATCTACTCCAATGATACTATTGTCCTGTACCATTAGGGAAAAAGATTTGGGTAAAATATACACTTCCTCGGGAATGAAAAAAATAATATAATTTTTAAATTGTAAGAATATTTAAAAATCTAAGCATCAATACAAATTTCAAGTTGAAAATTTTAACTTATCATTTTTAGTGATTTTCTACTTAATTGATATTTTTAAGCAAGTGTTATCAAATTTAAAACGATTAAATGCTGAAAATTTTAAGTTTAAGTGCTAAATAGTTTATTAAACACTCCTAAGTGCGCTTTAATTAAATTCTTAATAACTCCATAGACATAAACAAATGCTATCAAATCATCAAAGCAGTTATAAGCTGAAATTAAAAAAAAATCAATCAATCAAAGAGATAAGATTAATGAATTGATAAAAAGAAGCAAATTACCAGGAAAGAGCGAAGATGGGAAGATGAATTATGTTGAAATGAACGAGCAGTGCGAATGGCTGAGTCCTTAGATTGAATGACCATACGCTGCAGATCACCTACCCAGCAAATTGGCCTCTTTCTTAATTCTTTTTCTTAATTAAGTGCAAATTTTAATAACGGAAAAATACCTCAAATGAAAAATATATATTTTAAATTTTTAAAGTATATAAAACTTAAAAAAAACAATAATAAATACACTATAATAGGATAACAAATTCGAATAAAACTAAAAAAAAAAAATAACACTGTTTATGATATTGTGGCCACAGATAGTGTTCACAATCTACACAAAAGAAAAATTACTGGAAAATACACAGCTAGAAATTGAGCAGAAATTAAGGACCAGCTGGCCTTCGAAAATCAAATTCTTGAAATTGTTCACTTAAACCAAGATGTGTCATAAGAAGACAGACATGAGTAAGGAACTCTCCACCTTTGGTAAGTTGTTGAGCATGATATCTCCATTCATAATGATTTGCAGCATAAACAACCATTTCTATCCACACTTCACTTATGGCATCCCATTTTTCCCTAAACTTTTTCTTGTGCAATTCTTTTGCAAGACGACAAGCAAGATGGAGCACAGACTTATTATCTTCCTTTTCCCCATTTTCCACTTCTGATAAGTTTGCTTGAAGCAATTTCTTGCAAGCTTCTTTATGACTGTAAGAGCATGAGTTGCATTTACCTTTCAAAACCAATTCAATTTTTCTCTGGGTATCTCGGTATGCATTCATTGTACTGCGATCTCCTCTGGGTAGCATTTTGGATCTCTTAACTAGAAGATATAACATGTACTGTGATAAGTGTTTGCTGATTTCATATTTTGGATTAAGAGGAGATCTTTTAGCATTGTCAAGATCACTATAATAACAAAGATCAGTAGCTATGTACCAGATAATGATGTTATGGTTAAGTGACACTGTTTCATTAAACTCACCAGATTGTGAGTTATTTTCTTGAATTCACAGATAGCAAAGAATCAAGCAATTCTTTACCACCTTGTATCTGAAAAACTGAGAATGAAGATAGTAATTCAGCACTTAATCGAGATTGTCCATCAACTTTTTCATCTTCATCATCATCATGCGGCCCTATTGATGCATCTTCATCATCCACAATTGGTATCGTCTTTATAATTCGATTGCCTTTTCTAAGAAGGTGTCTAAAGATTGATTCTTTTAGATCAGGAACAAAATTCACATCCTTCCAATGAACATCCATGTACATGAACTTGGCTATTCTATCAATGCAAAACAACTTCATATATTTGGATTCGTCTACAAGGCAACAACTACTTATGAGGATGTACTGCGCCATTGATCCTGACCACCTCTTACCCTTGTTAAAATACTCATGAAGAGAGAAAAGAAATCTGCAAATGAAATTAGAAGGTGCATTTCCAGATTTTTTCACAAACCAAATCATTGTCCAATCAAAGAGAATGAGATTGACAAATGCATAAACCTCCAAAAAAAGACCTCCAACTAACAATATGTAAGTTATAACAATGTCGACTATGGAATGCTGAAATTTCTCATGATAAACTATGATTGAGAAGAGAACCATTGCAGAAACTAATGAGAAGAAGCTAAAACAGCGAAGAACGACACCTTTCCAAGATTGAATTATATGAGCCTTTGTATAAAGCCTATCATAGATCAATCCAAGCTCAACTTCTACTAACTCAAAGGCTTATTTTGGTGATTTAACAGAGGATATGATGGAATGACTATCTGTTAACTCAGAAAATCCCAAGATTAGATCTGAAAAAAGGTATAATGACATTTTGTACAAGTAATAAGATCGATGAAGATAATGAGTTGAAACATCAGGACAATCTTTTCTTGGAACCACCTTCTTCCTATCATTAGTACTCTTAGAATTCTTCACAGCTGCAGAGAACAAATAGTGTTTGATACTTTTGGAGGTTGAAGATTTAAGTGCCCATGTCCTTTCTCTATACTTAATAAGTCCAGAGACAAACACTGGAATTGCTACGAATGTGACACGATTTGTAGTCCAAGCTCCAAAATTTGCATAAAGGGCAGTACTTACTTCCACTACTAATCCAAGAAGATGCCTTAACCGTAAGTTATTATCTTCCAGAGAATAAGAAGTAATAGTATCAGGACCTCCAAGGTGTAAGGGAAGAAAAGGCACCCAAAATGCTTGGATTGTATTATAATATGGTTTAGAAACCTGATCATAAGTATCTGCCTCTCTTCCAGCAAGGTTAGCTAATGCAACAGTTGCCATGGGATCCGCGGATACGTAAAATAACCATATTATAATATATAGTAATCTTCTACAAATGTATTTTCTTCGCCAGCCAAACAATATGAGGATGATTTGGAAGAAAAAAGACAATAAAACCAATGTTCGAATCTCCCATCCTTTCCAAAGTTCGATTATTACTTTTGGAAGAATTGAAGCTATTCTTGGTTGGATGCTTCTATTCAAAGGTTCGATTGCTGCCATCCGAAATTCCTAAAATAACGTTATGTTAGTTAACTATTTCTACTTTTCATTAGAATTTTCATAAAATTGTTGTTTTGCAAAAAAAAATAAATCATATTTTCATAAAATTAAAAATTTTTTCATAACAAAAAAGAATCAAGAAAAAATAGTTTAATTTACAAAAAAATATTAATAAAATTATTATTTTTTATGTAAAAATTTTTTTTTTTTTCCAAACGAAGCAGGTTACTTTGTTTTTTAACAAAATAACCATAGGAAATACCCACCAATACTTATAATACAACAATTATATAACATAATTATTAGTTAATGCAAACGAAATTTGGAGGGGGAAGGCTTAATAATCTGACTTGAACCAACCCGTTTAGATTTGATCTATAATACACTCGAATTAATATGTATATAATATAATGATTTGCATATTAGAGTCAATATGCCTGACACGACAATCTAATATGAAATTCGACCCGTTGGATCTAATATATATTTGTAACTAATATATATTCTTAAATAAATTTCAAGTATTTTTTTTTAAAAAAAAAAAATTATATGATACTACAAAACATTTTTCTTCTCACAATAAATTATTATCATCATTATACACTCAATTCAATATAATTTATTTTTTCCTGTTTCTTGAATATAAGCGTCACTTAAGAGAAAATTCATAGACAAAAATAAACAAAAAGTTTTGATAGTAAATTGATTTACTATGATACACAATTATAAAAAAAAATAAAAAACTTGTTTTGATTGTGTTAGGATTGTGACTCAAGTCCAAATAGGATTCAGAAGAATGCCTTTTCCTATTTTGGTGTGAGAAATATTCCTCAATTGATTAGAGAATTCCTTTATAAAGTAGAATTATTATTTTAATATTAGGTAAATTATATGTAAAGTTACTAAACTTTATAGTATTTTCTAATATGATCACCAACTTTCAATTTTTTATAATTTTATCACTAAGTTTTAATTTTTTTTTTCATAGACTAATCATGAAATATAAATTCGATGAAGAATTTAAAGGTTAGAGAACAAATTAAAAAAAAAAATGCAAAGTTTAATTGTCAAAACTTAGTGATCAAATTACAAGAAAATTGAAAGTTAATGGCCAAATTAAAAAACAATACAAAATTTAGTGATTAAATTAAATTTTGTGAAAAAATTTAAAATTTAGTGATTAAATTGTAAGAAATTGAAGGATAGTGAGCAAATTATAAAACAATGCAAAGTTTAGTGATTGTACATGCAATTTACCTTTTTAATGTTATTCTTAATTGGATAAGAATTCTTATTAAGTTGAGACTGATAGTCAGTAACATTATAAATAGGAATATTATAAGAGAGTTTTTTGGCCATTATTCAATAGTTAAATTGGGTTTTTTGCCAAATAGTTGAATTGGTACTTTTGCCTAATGGTTGAGCTGAAATTATGGTAGAATTGTAGTAACAATGATTGTTGAAGTAGCATGCGACAAAGTACATGGGTAGAGTGCCTTTATGATGATATTGTGACAGATTTTGCAATTTTGTCCATCTAAAAATTATAATATGATTTAGTAGGTTATCCTTTCAAAGGATCGTGGATTAGATATATTGAGAGACTGAGTCACATAAAATTTATTTATCTTATTTTTCTCTTTTCTTATTGCTGCGCTTATAACTTTATTGCTCTTAATAAGTGGTATCAGAATTGTGGATTCTTATTCTACAATTCAAGAGTTATTTTTTACAAAAGAGAAAGATAGAGGAATCAAGATTTGAGAGGATGATGAATAGTAAATATATCTCAATGGGAAGTCATGTACTAATTGTTGAGAAAAGTAATCACATAAGAATCCTTGTCCAAAATTGAAAGAAGACTTGAAGAGTTTAAAGAAACTATAAGAGAATATGAAGGGTAAGTTGACAATCAATGATGATGGTGATAATTATTCAGCTGATGTGATTAGCTTAGATTACAATCATGATGATTTTTTTTCTTTTATTGAGATGAAGCTCTAACATACATGTTTAATACTTGAACACCTTGAAGATTTGAAAATTGTATGATTGAGAGATTTTGAGACACGGTGGAGATTGCTGGAATTTGTTGAATTTGAGGCAAGGTGGAAGTTATTGAATTGTTAAAAATTGCTTGAGTGTGAGCTTTTAAGTTAAGGATAGAGATTATTAGGATCGTGACTCAAAATTCAAATAGGATTTAGAAGAAGACCTTTTCCTATTTTGATGTGAGAAATATTGCTCAATTGAGTGGAGGATTATTTTCTTTACAAAGTAGAATTCTTATTTTAATGTTATTCCTAGTTGGGTGAGAGTCCTTATTGAGATGGGATTGATAGTAGGTGAAATTATAAATAATAGTTGAATTAGGCATTTTTCCCAATAGTTGAGCTAGTGCTTTTGCCTAGTGATTGTGCTTAAATTATGATAAAATTATAGTAGCAATGATCATTGAAGTAGTGTACCACAAAGTACACAGACAAAGTGCCTTTGTGATGATATTGTGAGAAGGTTTGTAATCTTATCCGACCAAAATTTATAATATAATTTAATGGATTACCCCTTCTATTGAAAGACTGAATCACATAAAATTTATTTCTATTATTTTTTGTTTTCTTATCGTTGCACTTATAATTATGTTTTCCCTAATAGATTAGATATATATAAGTTTAAGAAATTATTTTCAAATATTAAAAAATAAAAGAAAAAGTTTGGTTTAGTTACATAATTGATGTGGAGGCCATTTTAGAGAGATTCCTGAGCTATTGGGACAAGCAATAGCCCAAGTATAAAAAATACTAGCTCGGGCTAGCTTGGATTTAGGGCCCTATAAATATGCGATTCAAAAGGAAATGGGCCACCGGTTCAAAGTCATTGCCTTTGGCTATGAGCAACGTCATTTTCGGCTAAATTCCTTTGTTTGGGCCCCTAAAATGGCAGTTAGTCCATTTATGGAAACTTTTTATTCCTGTCATAAGTTTTGATATTTAGCTCTATTTCCGGCGCCATTTGTGGCGTTCATCTTGTTTAGTTTCCTATTTTTATTTATGGTAATATTGTAATCTCTCCAGTTACGGCAGTTTTATACCTAGGGTTTCGGGCCCCCTGTTTAGACTCTTGTTTTGGCCTGTTTGAGGGATGAATAATTCAGTCATACTTTGAAAACCCTAAATTGGATTTATCCTTTTTGCTTACGCTGCGTCAGGTGGTATCAGAGCCTATGGCGACTGGCGATGGTCTTTGTGACAGTGTTTAGGAAGCTGGAGCCCCAATCCTTGGGGACAACGCGCTGCAATGATTGGAGTAGCGTTGAAAAACACATATAGAGCAGCAAATTGATCACAGATTTCGGCGTTTTGATGAACGCTTTGATGCAATCGTAGATCGTTTGGATGCTATGGGTATCGACATGAACCGAGATCGAAATAATGACAAAAGGCCAAGAGTCGAAGCTGCTTATGGGAACCCTATCGAGAGACTTGTCCCTATCCATAGGCGGCCAGATATTGAGAATGATTCTAAGCCTGAAGATGAAGAAGAGTTTGCAGGAGGTCAATATGATAGATATGGTGGGAATGGAGATCAAGGTCAAGAGGATGATTATAGACGACGTAAGGATGATAGAGAAGATAGGGATTTCCGTTTGAAAGTTGACATCCCTAGTTTCGATGGGGGTCTAGGCATTGAAGATTTTTTGGATTAGACAGCGGAGATTGATAGGTTCTTTGACTATATGGAGATGCCTATAGAGAAGTGGGTGAGATTAGTGGCCTATCGATTGAAGGGTGGTGCTTCTACCTGGTGGGAGAGGACCCAGAATAGGAGATTATGTGAAGGCATGGGACGAGTTCACACTTGGTACAGATTGAAAAGCTTGTTAATGCGGGAATTTTTACCTCTAGATTATGAGCAGATCCTGTTTCAATAATACCAACATTGTCAGCAGGGCAATCGTTCAGTCCATGAATACACCATAGAGTTCATAAGGCTGTCTGAAAGAAATAACCTAACCGAGTCAGCAGGGCAGCAGGTTGCCAGATACTTGGATGGCCTGAAACCAATAATCAGAGACAGAATTGGTGTACAGTTTGTGCAAACCCTAACTGAGGCCAAGAACATGGCTATGAAAGCAGAATTGATGCAAAAAGAGCAGAGTAGGAGGAACTTTGATAGTTACAAGACTGCTGGTGTCCTTGAGAAGGCTACTAGAATAGACCAGGACGTTGCTGGACGTATTGAGCATTATAACAACAATCGCTATAATAATGATTGAAGCCAGGGGGATAAGGCTGCAGGCAAGTGAGCAGTAAATGAAGGGAAAGACAAGGAGGTGCAAAAAGTAGCAAACCCTTATGCCAAGCCAACTACAGGGAAGTGTTTCAGATGCAATCAACCAGGCCATAGATCTAATGAGTGTCCTCAACGAAAAACTATCAACTTGGCAGCTAGAGAAGATGAGGAGGAGGAGTATATCTGTGAAACAGATGGTGACGAGGATGATTTTGAGGACCAGGAACTAGAAGGGGCCACCTATGTAGTGCGAAGAATGATGCTCGCACCAAAATAGGAGAGGGAGTCCCAGCGCCACCAGTTGTTTCGTACTCGGTGCACTATCTTTGGTAAGATATTTGCTGTTGTTATTAATAGTGGTAGCATGGAGAACATCATAGGGAAAGAGACAATCAAGAAATTAGGGGTATCTGTAGAGAAGCATCCAAGCCCTTACACTTTAGGTTGGATTAAATCAAGGGCTAAAAGTATTGAAGTGACTGAGAGGTGAAAAATCCCTTTTTCAATTGGGAAATGTAAAGATGAAATTTATTGTGATCTTGTGGAAATGGATGTGTGCCACTTGATGTTTGGGAGGCCTTGGCAGTATGATGTAGATGCTCAACATTCTAGAAGGAGTAATCAGTATAGTTTAGTGAAGGACGGAGTGAAGTACACACTGTTGCCACTGAAGAACAAAATAGAGGGGTTGCCAGTAAAGAATTTCTTAACCCTTACTGGGAATTTTGAGGCAGAAGTCAAAGAGACCAAGATGATTCATGCCTTGATAGTAAAACAAGTCTATAAGGAGGAGCCTGAGTTGCTAGTGGAGGAGCTTCCTGAAGCTGTGAAACCTTTACTTCTGGAATTTCAAGATTTAATGCCAAATGAGGTTCCAAATGGTTTGCCACCCATGAGGGACATTCAACACCATATAAACTTGATGCCTAGTGCTAGCCTACCTAACTTACCGCATTATAGAATGAGCCCGAAGGAGAGTGAGATCCTAAAAGAGAAGGTTGAAGAGTTGCTAAGGAAAGGGCATATTCGTGAGAGCATGAGTCCCTGTGCTGTGCCTGCCTTATTGACTCCAAAGAAGGATGGCAGTTGGAGGATGTGTATGGACAGTAGAGCAATCAATAAGATAATTGTGGGTTATAAATTTCCCATCCTACGGTTAGATGATATGCTGGACCGGTTGCATGGGGCTAAGTGGTTTACAAAGCTGGATTTGAAGAATGGCTATCATCAAATAAGAATTAGGCTTGGAGATGAGTGGAAGACCGCTTTCAAAACAAAGGAAGGCTTATATGAGTGGTTGGTGATGCCTTTTGGTCTTTTAAATGCCCCAAGTACATTTATGTGGCTTATGAATCAGGTATTGAGGCCTTTTATTGGTAAATTTGTTGTGGTTTACTTTGATGATATCCTGATTTATAGGAAGATCGAAGAGGAACATTTATTACAGTTAAGGGAAGTACTAACAGCCTTGCAGGAGAATAAATTATTTGTAAACCTTAAGAAGTGCAATTTCTTTACAAATAAACTGCTATACTTGGGGTATATTGTTAGTGTTGATGGTATCCAGGTTGATGAAGCCAAGGTGAAAGCAATCAGGGACTGGCCAACTCCCAAAACTATCTCTAAGGTTCGGAGTTTCCATGGGCTGGCCACTTTCTATAGGCACTTTATCAAGAATTTTAGCACCATTGTAGCACCAATCACTGAGTGTATGAAGAAGGGCAAGTACCATTGGAGGGCAGAAGCAGCGAACAATTTTGCCATTCTAAAAGAAAAACTAGGCACAACTCCAGTCTTGGCTTTACCAAATTTTGACAAGCCGTTTAAAGTTGACTGTGATGCAAGAGGAGTGGGCATAGGAGCAATACTGTCCCATATGCTATTTTAGTGAGAAGCTCAGTGATGCAAGGCAGAAATGGAGCACCTATGAAAAAGAATTTTACTCTGTTGTATGAGCTCTTAAAACTTAGGAGCACTACTTAGTTAGTAAAGAGTTTGTGCTCTATTCAGATCATGAAGCACTAAAATACTTGAATAGCTATAAGCGGATCAGCAAAGACATGCATGCCCAGTGGTGTCAATTTTTACAGAAGTTTCCCTTTAGGCTACATCACAAGTCAGAGCTGCATAATATTGTTGCAGATGCATTGAGTTGAAGAGCTGGTCTATTAGTTACGTTGAGCCAAGAGATACCGGGACTTGAGCAGCTGAAAGATTGGTATGCTAATTATGAGGATTCTGGACAAATTTGGGAGACTTGTTCTAGTGGGCAACCTGTGTCTGATTTTTACATCCAGAATGAGTATTTAATGCATGGCAATCAACTCTGTCTTTCTTGCACTTCACTACGGGAGAAGGTAATTTGTGATTTACATGGTGGAGGGTTAACAGCTCATTTGGGGCAAGATTAAATAGTTGTAACAGTCTGCAAACATTTCTATTGACCATAAATCCTAAAGGACATGACCAAGTATGTTCAGAGGTGTTATGTGTGTCAGACTGCCAAGGGACAATCCAAAAACACTAGGTTATATATGCCTTTACCGATTCCTAAGAACATCTAGGAAGATTTGTCTATGAATTTTATCTTGGGCTTACCTCGCACTCAAAGACGTGCAGATTCTATTTTTGTTGTTGTTGACAGGTTTTCCAAGATGGCGAATTTCATCCCTTGCCGAAAGACTTCTGATGCTGTCAGCATAGCTAGACTGTTCTTCAAAGAAATAGTCCGCTTGCATAGTGTGCCAAAGACCATCACTTCAGACAGAGATAGCAAATTTCTTGGGCATTTATGGCGAACTTTATGGAGCTATTTGACTCAATCTTAAATTTCAACAGCATTGCTCATCCTCAAATGGATGGACAAACAGAAGTAGTCAATCGTACTTTAGGAAATTTGATTCGTAGTATTTGTGGGGACAAACCAAAGCAGTGGGATGTAGCATTGCCTCAAGCTGAATTTGCCTACAATAATGTTGTTCACAGTGCTATTAGCAGGTCTCCTTTCTCTATTGTCTACACTAAGGAGCTACAACATACTCTGGATTTAATTCATCTTCCTAAAGATGCAGAAAAGAGTGTTGTAGCAGCTCAAATGGCTCAACAGGTGGTAGAAGTGCATCAGGAAGTTAACTAGAAATTAGAAGCTGCCAACCAAAAGTACAAGGAAGCTACTGACAAGCATAGTAGGAAGTAAGTTTTTTCTGTAGGAGATCCAGTAATGGTGTTCCATCGACATGAACGCTTTCCAGTGGGTACTTATAGCAAGCTTCAGCCAAGGAAATATGGCCCTTACACTGTCAGCAAGAAGATAAATGACAATGCCTATGTCATTGATCTTCCCAGAACCATGGCTATTTCAAACACTTTCAATGTAGCTGATCTGTCACCCTACTATTCATCTGAAGAACCACTGTACCCTGATCCAGAGTCCGAGAACGAGTTTTTGCCAAGTGGAGGAGACTGACGTGGAGGTTATTTTAGAGAGATTCCTGAGCCATTAGGACAAGCAGCAACCTAAGTACAAAAAATACTAACTCGAGCCAGTTGGGATTTAGAGCACTATAAATATGCGATTTAAAAGGAAACGGGCCTTTGGCGATGAGCGACATCGTTTTTCGGCTAAATTCCTTCGTTTGGGCCCCTAAAATGGCAGTTAGTCTATTTATAAAAACTTTTTATTCTTGTCATAAGTTTTGATATTTAGCTCTGTTTTCGGTGCCGTTTGTGGCGTTTATCTTATTTACTTTCCTATTTTTATTTATGGTAATATTGTAATCTCGCCATTTATGGTAGTTTTGTACCTATGGTTTTGGGCCCCCTATTTAGACTCTTGTTTTGACTTGTTTGAGGGATGAATAATTCAGTCATACTTTGAAAACTCTAAATTGGATTTATCCTTTTTGCTTATGCTGCATCAATAATGTTGTTTAATTTAATAGTTAAAAATATATTATTTTAAAAACTTATATATTTTTATTTGCATGATATGATTAATCTTATTTTTTCTATTTTCTAAATTATATGTTAGAATTTTATTTTTAAAATATTTTTTTTAAAAATAACATTATAGATAACTGACTTGACTTGAAATCCATAAATTAATTTAGATTGATCTAAAAATCTCCCTTTTGGGTCAATCGATACTTAACACAATTCATCCGTAATACGAAATGACTTTACTTAAAAAAAGACATAACTCAAAAAATTACCCACATTCATGGTGGTTCGATCCATTTGCCACATGTAACAATAAACCTTTTAAAATTGATTTATTATACTATAAATCTAGCAAGTTAATTTTAATTATTTAGTACATTTTGATATTTATAAAAATAATTAATATTTTAGTATGAAATTAAATATAGTTTCTTTTTAAACCACTAATTTCTAATTAGAGGTGGCAAATGGATTAGCTTAAGTGGTTTGGCTTGGGTCAGTTTGTGTTTGGATCATTTTGGATATCATCTTTTTAGAGTGAATTTAAGTCAAGCTATCTCAGGTTGTGAGTAGATTGGACTATGTGTTGGGTTGACCTAAAATATAGATTTCATGTCAAATTTGGATTGCTTTGTAGATTTAGGGTCAAGTTGGGTTGCCAACTTTTTTAAAAGAAATATTTTGAAAATAAAATTTTCACATGTAATTTTACAAATATTAAAAAAAAATAAAATAAGACTAATATGTATATGAAATTATAAATATTGTAGCTTTTCTAGATTCGCTCATTATACTAACTAGGTTAAACTAAAAAAATTTTGCTAGGTCCATGAATGGCTTAACTTTGAATCTAGAAACTCAGGTCCAACATAATCTAGCCCACCAAAAATTTGTGCTTTTAACTTATATAAATGGTTAATAAGTAATTTAAGAAAATAAAATGACAAGTGAATTAAAGCTAGTTTAATGGTTATAAATTTATGAAATATTTCTTTGGTCATATGTTCAATTCAAACTATTATCTTTATTTTTTTTTCTACCAATCTATATTGTGTCATCAAATAAGCAAGTATAAGAAGTTCATCCAAGTTGAATAAGGAATACAGTGGGTGAGAAGTATGGACATTTCTTATCAGCCAGCCCCATAGGTCAAAATTCAATGACAGACAATGAGGTCCCATTGAGGCTAAATCCCCCTCAATTTACTTCTCAAATGAGTTTTGGCATAGCGAGCTCAGCACCTTAATGCCCTATTTGTGGGAAGCTACATAAAGGTTAGCACTATATGGAAATAATGCTTGTTTTAGGTATAAGCAGCTAAGGCATTTTATGAAGGATTGCCCACAAGCCACACCAACTGGTAGACTCCAAACTTCTCAATCTCAATCTATAGTTTAGATGAAGAGGGTTAGGAATAATAGAGGGAGTGTTGGAAGAGTTATAAAGGTTGGCCGAGGAACAAGTTACAGTTTTGGGCAAGCCCATATAAAACGAGATAAAGGGAGAGTATTCATTTTGACCCAACAAGAAGCACAAGCCTCAAACACAATTGTTACAAATACTCTTTATTCAAATTGTAAATGTTAAAGTGTTAATCGATTCGAGAGCTATCCATTATTTTGTGTCTTCTGATTTCACTAAAAAGTTATTTATGACGCATAAAGTGTTAAAGCACCCCTTAATTATATCCACCCCTTTAGAGAAAGAAATGTCTTCCCTTCATGTATGGTACAAATAAGTGATAGAGAGCTCAATGTAGATTTATAAAATTTCTAGTGCTCAAATTTGATGTTACCCTAGGCATGGACTAATTGGTGAAGCATTATGCTACCATAGATTGCCACAAAAAGAAGATAATATTTAAGTTGCCTTTGGGAGACAAGTTTAACAACCAAAGGAAAAGGAGAGAAGTACCTTATAGCTTGATCTCCACAATTGGGGCGAGGAGACTTTTACAAAAAGGATGTCAAGGGTATTTGGCCTATGTTAGGGATGTTGAGTATGTAATTAAAGGATTAGAGTATATTCTAATTGTTAGGGAATATCTAGATGTATTTCCTGAGGAGTTGTCTAGTTTGATCTTAAACAGGGAGATTGAATTGAACATTAAAGTGTTACCGGAGATGTGTATAATCTCTATATATACCTCCACACCAAATGGCACTAACTGAATTGAAAGTGTTAAAGGTTCAGTTGCAAGACTTACTTGATAATGGGTTCATAAGGCCCAATAATTCACATTAGAGTGCACTAGTGCTACTCATAGAGAAGAAAGATGGCTCCTTAAGGTTATGTATTAATTATAGACAACTCAACAAGGTAACAATTTAGAATGAATATCCTTTTTTGATTGATAAGTTGTTTGATCAGTTACAAGGAGCGAGCCACTTCTTAAAAATAGATTTGAGATTAGGCTATCACCAGTTGAGAATTAAGAGTGAGGCTGTACCTAATACAGCATTCCAAACAAGATATAGGCACAACGAGTTCTTAGTGCTACCTTTTGAATAAATGCACCAACTACTTCCAAGGATTTAATAAACAGAGTGTTCAAGCCATTTTTTTTAACAAGTTCATTATTGTGTTTATTGATGGCATCCATCCTAATGCATTCGAAGAGTAAGGATGAGCATGAAGAGCATTTTCTCTTGGTATTGCAAACCTTGAGGCACATCAACTATATGCCAAGCTTTCCAAGTGTGAGTTTCGGCTTAATAGTGCGAGTTTCTTAGGGCATGTGGTTAAAAAAGAGGAACTTCAAGTAAACCCGAAGAAAGTGGAAGCCATTCTAGATTGGCATCGCCCCACCAATGTCATAAAAGTTAGGAGTTTCCTACGTTCATAAGCTACTATAGGAGATTTATTAATGATTTCTCCAATGTAACAACTACTTTGACCAAGCTCACTTAGAAGCAAGTAAAATTTCATCAGAAGAATGTGAAGAGAGCTTTCAAAAGCTCAAGAATTGTCTCACTTCAGTACCTATACTAGCATTGCCTTTTGACCAAAGGGGATTGTCAATCTACTATAATGCTTCACAAGTGGGACTCGGATGTGTGTTAATATAAAAAGTCAAGGTAATATCTTATGCTTCTTAATAGTTAAGAATCCATGAACTAAATTACCTAATCCATGATCTTAAGATGACTGATGTGTGCATATAGAATGTATATGTGTAGGTGATTTTTCTCTAGAAATTATAAGTGTTAGGGTGCATTTTGACTTAATTTTATTCATAGTTTATGTATTGCATTTAAGAAAGGTCTTCTGAGGTTTTGTTGGGTGAAAGAGCCTAAATGAAGCAAAATCATATGGGGGATTGAAAGGAGGCTAGTACAAAATCAGAATGGTCGAGAAAGGCTTCCAAATTAGAAGTTGACGAATGTCGCAGGCACACCAGGTGGTGTGGGTGCACCGAAGGTAGAAGTGCCCAGCATCATGGGCGTGACACACATCGCAGGCGCGACGGGAATGAATTCCTAGTCCAATTTTATTTTGTCCAAGGGCCAATCTTTCAAACCTAATTGGATATAGAGACTGATTGCACTATAAATAGAGTAAGAAAAGAAGAAAAATGGGAGAGGAGGAAGAGAACAAGGAATAAAAATCCTAAAGAGAGATTAAATTCAGGAAGATCAAGATTGAAGCTTAAGGATTGAAGATTGAGAAATCCAATTTCCTTATCTCCTACAACCTTGGGTTTATGAATTTCTTTTCTTCTTGGTATTTGGTTTTCATTACAATCATGTTTAACTAACTCTTTAGTTAGGGATTAATGTTTTGAAACACAATTTCTTTCAATTATCTATATATCTAATTCATTGTGGTATGTGGTATTTGCTTAATGCTTAACTTTGTTTGGCTAATAAAATTGTGATTTGTGTTGTGTTATGCATTGAGAGATGGTAATATAATAGACTTGCAGATACTTGTTTGATTACTAATTGATAAGAGATTATAGTTACTAATTAAATATCCTTAGGATTTACTTAAAAGCTAAATTTATGAAATCAACAAATAGTTTAATGCAATGAAAATTGGTTGAACTGTTTAAAGATAACTTGAATTTTGTTTAGTTGATTAAATATCAAGAGAATTTAATCAATGCTATAGGATAACTCGAATCATACATTATTTAGATATTAAGGTAATTGATTGATTGAGTGTAGATAAATATTAATTCCTAACCATTAAATCTCATTATCTCTCTTCAAATTATTTCATTAAGTTTAGTTGTTTTAGTTGATTTAAAAATCAAAATTAATTCATTACGCCTTAAACAAAGAAAGGAATAGTGGATAGGTGGATAAACATAGTCCTCATGGGAACAATATCTATTCACTTTATATTACTTGTGAATTCCGTATACTTGCGGAAAATACCCAATAATGACTGTAATGGTGTCCACCCTAAAGATTTAGAGACATTACTTGTATAGGGAGATATGTGATATACATTGATCACAAAAGCTTGAAGTACCCACCAAAAGGATTTAATCTTTGGCAATGAAGACAGATAGAAATGCTAAAGGATTATGACTGTGACATCTTATATTGCCTAAGAAAAGCAAATGTTGTAGCAAACGCTTTAGCAAAAAAGTCAATAGGAAGCCTCACCCATATTCAAGTGTATAAGTGACCATTAGTGAAGGAGATACAAAGCTTGCATAACCTAGGTATTTGATTCAAAGTTTTAGACTCGAGAGTGCTTTTGGCATATCTCCATGCCAAACCTTTCCTAATTAATCATATTAAAGAAGCCCAAGATAAAAATCCTCTAACGACAAAACTAAAGAAGGATGTAGAAGCAGATAAAGCCCTTTGATCGCCATTTTGGATGGTATATTTAAGTATGGCTTGAGACAGTCTATTCTTGTCAAGGATGGCTTAAGGGAACAAATCATGAAGGAAGCACACTATATGAGTTATAATATGCATCTAAGTGCAACAAAGATGTACCATGATGATTAGAGCACCTACTATCGGAATGGAATGAAAAAAGACCTAGTCAAGTTTGTGGTAAAGTGTTTAACATACCAACAAGTTAAATTCAAACACCAATGACCTTTAGGACTACTTCAGTAATTGTTTATGCTTAAGTTGAATTAGGAACAAGTCACTATGGACTTCATAGTTGGTTTACCAAGGACATCGAATGGGTATGACTCAATATAGTGATTATGGATAAGTTCACCAAGTTAGCCCATTTCTTACTAGTCAAGACTACTTATTCGGCTTTGCATTATGTACAATTGTACCTTAATGAAATAGTAAGACTTCATAGTGTTCCACCTTTGGTTATTTTCGATTGAGGAACTCAGTTTACATTAAGTTTTTTGCAAAATTTTCAAGATTCTTTAGATACTCAATTGGATTTCAGTACAGCTTTTCACCTTAAATGGATGGCTAGTTGAGAGAACCATCCAAACTCTAGAAGATATATTGAGAATGTATATCTTAGATTTTGGAGGGAAACATCTATCTTTGATTGAGTTCACCTACAATACTATTTACCATTTTACTATCAAGATGGCACCTTACGAGGTATTATATGGGAGGAGATGTGGATCTCCTATATGTTAGGATGAAGTAGGAGAAAAGTTCATCAAATGACCTAACTTTATTCAGTATATAATGGAAAAGGCACCTCTAATCAAGGAACAATTAAGAATGGCTTTTTGTAACCAAAATAGTTATATCGATCAGAAGCAAAGAGAGCTCCAATTTTCCATTGGTGATCATATGTTCTTAAAGATCTCACCAATGAAAAGTGTTATAAGGTTTGGCTAAAAAGACAAGTTATCTCCAAGGTACATTAGACCTTTTAAAATATTAGATCGAATGGGGAAGGTTTCATATCGAGTGGCTTTACCTCCTAATCTATATAGTGTACATCCAGTATTATATGTCTTTATGCTTCTTAAGTATGTTCTAGACCCTTATAATCTGTTACCAAGCCAACCACTAGACTTGAAATAAGACTTATCTTATAGGAAAGTTCCAATGGCTATTACTGATAGACTAGTTCGAAGGTTGCGAAATAAAGAGATTCTTATGGTAAAGGTACTATGGTAGAATTAAAACATGGAAGAGTGTACTTGGGAAACTAAGTAAGTATACAAGCCAAGCACCCTCATTTGTTCCATTCATAGATTAAGTTCTTAAATTACAGGTTGAATTTTATTTAAGAAGGGGAGAATGTAATACCCCTAAATTGATGCTTGTAATAATTTAAGATTGACTGTATGTGTGTGTGTGTGTGTGTGTATATGGTATTATTATTTATGATATGTTAAATTTAAAAGTTTCATTTAAGAAGTTTGTCTACTAAAAACTAGCTTAGATGACGAGGAGAAGCTTCAATAGTAAGGACGAAGCTCGATTATAAAGATGAGCTTCATTGACAAGGGTGAAACCTCAATGAATAGATATGTAAGTTGATGAATTAAATAAGAGAATTTGATGTTGAGGATGAAGATGAGCTTAACATAGAAGAAACAAAAAGAGCTGACAAGCTCAATACAAGTGAAGCAAGACGATGAGCTCAGTAGGATAATAAATACCAATGTTGATATGAATTGAATTATGGCTTGATATCGAGTAGTGTTGTACAATGAATAGATAAGTTAAGATTACTTTCTATAAGTTGTATGATATTGCATGGCTTATGTTGGAAGCTACCACCCATGAATAGTATTACATAAGGTGTATGGCTGAGAATGCAAGCTACCTACCCATGCACAATATTGGAGAAAATATGTGGCTAAGAATGCAAGTTATCTACAACTAAATAGTTGGTCGGCCATTACCATTAATGCTTTACTCTTTTTCTCTTTTTAAAAGGTGTCCAAAGCTACAAACACTTGCATTTTCTCACAAGTTAGATTTCTTTTACTTCTTCAAAGAAATTATAAGATCTTTAAACTAATCCTAAATCTAAGAGATCTCCTTCTTCTACCTTTTTTTAGGAGAGTTGTTTAAAGCAAGAGGTTGATTTAGAGGCTAGCCAATCTAAGGATTATAGATCCTCGTGACTGTAAAAGTGATCAGAGCTTAAGTGAAGGATTAGCGATCCAAATGAGTTATGAAAAGTATGAATGCATGTTAGAACCACCACAAATTGCTTCTATTTAAAATCCTTTCTTTGATATAATTGTCCTAAATGGTCGAATGATGTATTGCTATTATTATATTATTATTGATGTTCTACTATCTATTAAGACATTAAAACTAATGTTTCTTTACTTAATCATTAAAAAGCCATTTTGTAAATATTATTGAGAAATCATTTTGGTTCAATTGTTAGTAAGTGTTGCTTTTTAATTTGAACCTATTATTATGACAAGACTATTGGGCCAACTGCTTGCTATAATCCTTCCTAAGCAGCTAACCACATATTTGATAGAACGCCTTGCTAATGGGAAAAAAATCATTGAATATGTACACCGATGACTCAGTTGATAAAGTCTAAATTGTTAGTGTCCTACTTAGAGACAGCCTTATACTCTAGTCATATGCTTGGCCAAGTATACATAACTATTTAAAAGGGAGAATTTACTACCCTTACTAATTAATACTAATTTGGTGTACTGTTATTGACTGTTACTATTTTGTTCTATAGAAACATACTAAACACTTGGTGCCTATTCATTCTTGCCACATACTGTGTTGTTTGTTGATCCCTATAGTTTTTATAATTATTTATTTCATATAATTATTGTTCATCCGAGGAACCACGTGTTAATGTGTTTCTTAATTCACTGAGTTGACGCCTTACCCCCTTCTCATCTATAGTTTCAAGTAGACAAGTCGAAGAGAATAGAAACAGGGAGAACTAAGCTTCGTGATTCTTCTTCAAAGCTATCATAAATGTATAGTTCTAGAGGCTTTGTATTGTAAATACTATCATAATTGTTAAGATCATAAATGCTCTGTAGTTTGAGAACATTATTGTCTATTGTGTTATTGAAATGAAATGGAAAAGTTATTAATTTTCTTATAATGAAAGCATTGTGGATTTGGTATATCTTTGATTTAAATTTTCTATTGTTAGAATTAGGTTATACAGGTGTTCAATGATCTTAAATCTATCCATATTAGATAAATTTGTTTTCTAATATTAGAGAAAGAATTTAATACCATTTTGTTTTCTAATACTAGAGAAAGAATTTAATACCATTAAAGTTTAAACCCTAACCTCAAATTTTAAATTACCTTAATTTTACCATTATATTTTATTAATTTTTTTATTATTGGCAAATTGCAAAATTGGTTTAATATTTCATTTATTTAACCCATTTTATGAAATAATAAAATGTAGGTAATTAAATTATTTCTGGGTAAATTATTATTTAGTCTATGAAATTTGAACTAATTAATTAATTCATTTATCCTTTTTGAGAAATTAAGTAATCAGTCCCATAGTTTTATTTATGTTGAATTATTTAGTCCTTTCTTCCAATTTTTGTACTTTTTTGTTTTTAAATTTTATAAAAAAATAACAAAAATATCCTTGTATATATAATAAAAATATTTTTATTTTTATTTTTAAAAATAAAAAATTGAATTTAATAAAAATAAATAATATTTGTATATTTGTATAATAATTAATTAAATAATTATTATATATAATAAAAAAATGTTTATATTAATAAAATTAAATGGTTAAATGATTCTTATATAATTATACAATTATTATTTAATTTTATTAATTTGAACTTTTTATTTTTTATTTTTAAATAATAAAATGATATTTATATTTATTATATATATAAGGGCATTTTAGTCATTTTATATAAGTTTAATAGAAAGAAGTATAAAAATTAGATGGAAAAACTAAATAGTCTGATAGAACTAAAATTAAGGAAGTAATTAGTTAGCTTCACAAAAGACCAAAATGAGCTAGCTAGTTAGGTCAAACATAAAAAACTAAATAGTTATTTCCCATCATTTTTTCAGTCACTAATTGATGTATTAAAATATCTAGTAATACTTGATAATAACTTTGATTTATTTTTATCACAAAATTTTATCTTGAGCAACACTCATTTAAACAAAAGACAAGAAAATAAATAATGAAAATTATTTTTTTTCAAGAATAATTAATATGAAAGTTACTTTGAATTGAACACGTGAATTTTTTTTGGCAAGAAATCCAATTTCTTATCATAATATTTATTTTTTAAAAAAGTAAAAAATAAAAAAACCTTAAACATTTGTATTTTGTGTAAAACAAATCATTTTTTTTTAAAGTCAAGTGAATCATATTCGAATGAATTTGACTTTCAATGAGTTTGGATTACTAGACAAATTGAATCATTTCAAGTTTTACATAAATACGAGTGTATTATAATATTTGAATACATTTATGAATCATATTAAAATCTATCACCTTATGCATTTTTGGTGAAATCACACAAAATTCCAAATATTTAAAAAATTCATAGATAGCATTTCAACAACTTTGAATTGTGATAGAAAGAAAATTTAATGGCAATAAGTGTTGTCCTAAAATTTGCAATTGTGGTAAAATTCAAGGAAGGAATAATTTATTGCTTTTAAAACAATGTCCATTTCCCTCCCTAATGTTAACAAATTGGCGTATTCCATGCTAAATTTCAAACTTAATTGCTTATTTCATTCTCTCTCTGATAAGCTTAGTTTTTGTATTAAGGAAATGGGCTAGATTTATGGTGAAGATAGGACGAACAAATTTGAATCAACCTACAAAATAGTAAAAAAAAAAAAAAGTGCAAAGGCCCACTCTTTGGCCTGAAAAGAAAACTCCAATGCTCAAATTAGCTATAGAAGTTGAGAGAGTTTTTAGTGATAGAAAGAGATTTGAAAATGATGAAGTAGCTTGCCTATATGAGAATGTATGGGAACTATTTACAAGTTGAGATATCTGTTGGTGAATAAGGGTAGGGCACGTATCAAACTCTCATGGTGATAAGCAGTTAAGAGTAGAAGTGTCATTCAAAAGGTAGAATGGACAGATCTTACTTGGAGAAGACCACTTCCTTGTGAGGCAGGTGAATAAATGTGCTTTGTCATAGATGTGGGCGCTTTGTCATGCTTAATTGTCAAAATTGGAGGTCACCATCGAAGAGATGTAAGGATAAGATCAAGGTAAATACCTTCCCAAAGAAGCTAGCTCTGGTGAAAAGGTATTCTTCAGAAGTCTTTTGGCGATAAGGTGATGAAAAGGTATAGAGGTATTATTTTTCAAATAATTATATTCTTCGAACAACTATATACTTGGATTTTGACATAGTTGACTTCTTGAACTAAACCTTCTTTTTGGGTTTTAAGTGAAACCCATTAAATTTTTTAAGAGATATGTATTCTTAAAAGTCTAGCACCCAAACATTTTGGAGTATTACATTTATCCTTAATTATAATTCTCTATTTTTTGTTCTTTTTCCAAAGGAAAGTGGAATATTGATGTGTTTGTTAATATAGTCTATTGAAATATCAAAGTTTCACACCATTAAAAATTGGCAAAAGTGCCAACCATGTCCTCCAACTTGTAGGTGGAGGACAATTAAGGCCCACTTTTTTGGACACACATACCTCTAAACTCTCCCTTTAGACCCTACGGAATCCTGCTGCACAATTTATTAAGTGTTTGTGGTGCAAGCTCCATTCCAATAGTTTGAATATAATAAAAATCAATTAAAAATATTTTAAATACCTGAAAAATATATTTTTTAAAAAGATTTTAAATATCTGAAAATATATTTTTTAAATGCATTTAACAGATAGCGGGAAAGAGATGCTCACTTGGCATTATCATTTGAGAGAAAATAGCAATGATCCTTATTCTACTCTACCTCTTAATATTACTTCCTTGAAATTCATAACTCTAGTGCCCTAATTGATATTCAAATCCATCAAATCTTCTATGATCTTTAAAATATGATTACTCAAGATGATCCTGTGTTGCTGTCTTCTTATAGTCTATTTATTCCAAGAGATACTTGGATGCTGATAAATTGAAGAGGAAGTAAGGCTATATACTCTGCTAGTTTGAAGAGAGGTTCTGCATTTTCTGGTAAGGTTCATTTAAATTTATAATTATTTGAAAGAGCTCAATAATTGGCTATTGATAATGAGTGTTTTAATCAATATACACTATGGTGGTCAATTTGTGCATGACCCTAAGATTAGATACACTAGTGCTTCTATTAAACCTCGTTATATGTGGGAATGGAAGTAATTAAATCTTGACTGTATTAAAGGGTGGGTTAAGGAGCTTTGGTACACTGAAATACCAAGATTATATTGGCAGGGGATGTCTTACATTACTGCAAACTCAAGATTGATACTCATTTGGAATGAAGAGGGGGTATAAAATATGATTAACATGAATGGTAAGGGTAGTATTATTAATTTATTTTGTGATGGTAAGGAGAAAAATTATAATGGGGATCCTGATATTGAAAATGTCTGTAACTTCAATGGGACTAATGAAGTTGAAATAGAGCATGAGAATGATAAGGGTGTTGATGTTGAATTAACTGATGATGAAAATAGAAATGATTCTCATAGGGATGATGAAAATGTTAACGTTCATGATAATGTGAATGAGATATTCTAAGAATGGGAATGTGAACAATCTGTTGGAGAATGAGACTATTAGAACTGAAGGGGCTTATCATGTTAATATTGATGATGTGAATGAAATTATGAATAATGCTTCTAAGATAGACGGGGCTAATCAAAATGAACCTATGGGAGTACAATTTAATGTGTTGCCTAGGATTATGGCAACGAGAGTCAATATAGCTATAGGAATAAGGCAAATGAGGACTAAATCGCAACATGATGTTAATGAAGATTTTGTGATTGACATGGGAATAGACGATGAAGGAATCAATGAAGAGTTGCAAAAGGCAAGGGAGAATAAAAGAAAGGTTATAGGGAAGAGGAATAAAAGCAAGGTTGTAAGTAAGGAAGGGAGGGATGAAAGTAAGGAGTCTGATTATGAAAATGATAGCATTAATTATCTTGAAGAGGCTGAAGCAATAAAAAGTGATGCGGAAACAAAAAATGTCAATTTAGAGAATGATACCATAACACCTGAAGAGGAACTTAGATACACTTTTGAAGAATACACTAATGAGTTTAGTCACCTATGGTTAAGGAAAATCATATCAAATAAAATAGTATTTGATCCCAATGTTGAAGTGCCTAGCTTTTTGGTGGGCATGGTCTTTGCTAATGCCAAACATTTCAAGTACGGGATCACCAAATATGCTATTGCAAAGTGATGTGACATTGGTATGCCCAAAAATGACAAAAAGAGAGTAAAAGCAGTGTGCAAGTTCAAGGGCTGCCCATGGTTTATTTATGCAAGTATTGAGGGTTATTCAAATGACTTCAAAATTAAAAATTACAATCCTAAACATAGATGCTACAAACAGTTCCAAATCAAGCTCATCACTGTTGAGTTCCTTGCAATACTTTTCAAAGATATAGTAAGGGATAAGCCTACAATCACAGGGAAAGAACTGAAGGATAAGTTGATGAGAGAAATGAGGTTTGATGTCAATATCAAGAAGTGTAAATGAGCAAAGTAGAAAATCATGAAAGAATTGGAGGGAAATTACTTTGATGAGTATATAAGCTTACATGATTATGTAGCAGAAATTTTAACCACAAATCCAAGGTCAACATACATTGTGGAGTAAAAAAAAAGAGACTCCAATGTATTTGGGAGATTTTATGTATGTTTCAATGCATTAAAGGAAGGGTGGAAGGTTGGTTGTAGACCAATTATAGGACTTGATAGCTATTTTTTGAAATCTACATGCAAAAGACAGTTATTGTCTACAATGGGGCATGATGGGAATAACCAAATGTTCCCCATAGCTTAGGCCATAGTGAAGACAGAGTAAAAAAAAAATCATGGAAATGGTTTGAGTCTTTTGAAAGAAGATTTGTGCATTGGTGAAGGGTAAGGGCTTAGTATAGTTACTGATACGCAGAAGGTACCTATCTTGGTAATTACTTTTTTTTCTTTATTTTCTACAAGCACCATACCTCTAAATATATATTTCGGTTTTAAACTTATTTAAAGGTTCATAAGGCTCATAAAACTTATTTGTTGTGTATATGACTATAAAGTTGGCATATAATACTTTGAAGAGCTTAATCATGTAAACATTGATTCTAAGTTTAGTTTTAACTAAATTATTTCAAAATTGTTTCAATTACATTTCTTACACATTGATATTTTTTTTTCTTTACACCATGCATATAATAAATTTGCAGTTAATCAGTCAAGTGTTCTTTTTTTTTTTTTTTTCCCTTTTTTACCTTTCTATTTTTCTTACTCCCTATGACAGTAAATTTAAGATGTTGAAATATAATTGTCAACAAATATTTTCTAAAATATATTTTTTTTATTCAATTTTGAAGGCACATAGCACATAATTGAAGTAACTTTTTTCTTAAATATATATGTTCTTTACATCATTCATAACTATTAATTTGTTTATTGAATAACCATTTAGTCTTTTATTTTGTCATTTGTCATAGGATTTGTTACATGCAATTTATGAGGAATTACCTAAAGCATAACATAGATGGTGCGCAATGCACATCTATGCAAGATGGCAGCAAAAGGTGGAGAGGGGAAGAGTTGAACAAACAATTTTGCACTTGTGCTAAAAGCACTTATTTTGAACAATTCATTGATAATCTAGAGAAGTTATATGTGTTGGCAACAAGGTGTGCGGAACATCTGCTCACATACCCACAACACACATGGTGTAGAGCTTTTTTTAGGTTTGATTCTAAATGTGATGTAATAGAGAACAACATGTGTGAGTGTTTTAATTCCAAAATCTTAGATGGTAGGAATAAGCATATAGTGGGTTTGTTAGATGATTTGAGGATTTATTGCATGAAAGGCACATAGAAAAAATGAGAGATGTAGAGAAATGGAATCACAAATTTATTCCTAGTTGTATAAATTTCCTAGAGAGTAATATGAATAAGGCATTTAAATGCCATGTTGAGTGGAATGGGGAGAATGGGTATGGAGTTTTAGAAGGAAAGGAGTGACATATCATTCTCTTAGACTAATGGAGTTGTTCATGTCGATCTTGGCAACTGACAGGGATTCCATGCCCTCATGCTATTTGTTCAATATACCATAGTGGGCAACATGTTGAGGACTTTATATCTAGTTAGTATTTTAAAGTTGTGTACGAGGAATGCTATAAATTAAAGATAATGCCATGTAAGGATAGGGGACAATGGCCAGTAACTGGGAAGGAGAAATTAACACCTCCAGAGGTTAACAAACCAGCTGGTAGAGCTCCTAAAAATAGAAAACAAGCACCTGAAGAGCCTAAAAAAGCTGGAAAACTTTCAAAGAATGGAGTTCAAATGACCTGCAGTATTTGCAAGCAAAAGGGGCATAATAAAAGGGGATGTAAGAGAAAGTTTGATTAGGTAATACCAAGTCCTAATTGATGACTTTTCAATATTTATTCATATTTGTTTAACATTAGTGAAATCTATATTTGATGATTATTTATGCAAGGCTGAGACATCATAAATTGCACAAGTTAATGGTCCTAGAGATACTCAAAGTGAACCACCAACAATGTCAAATGTTCAGGTAAAATGTGTTTGACATGGCATTGGGAAGAAATTGAATCCATTAATTAAATGGTTATCTAATTACAATTATATGAATTCATTATAGGTTCATGCAAGCCAGTGGAGTAATTTGTCAATTAGGGATAATGTGTTGCATCAACAAACAAGACCTACTTTTCCAACAAAAGTGGTAACTCAAATTATTATTATAAACTATGTTTGATAATTTTTTGCAATGTGTTTGACATGAATGGTTATGCTTTCTTTGCAGTTGAATAGTCAAGAAGGTGTTTTCATTAGAGATTCACCACCTATGCTAACACCTAACCCTCCAATTAATGTGTGAATACCACCTATGCTAAGACCTAACCTTGTACCTGTTGTGGAATTCGAGTTAATTTCCATCAATAACAACAATATTCACCTTGAGAACTATTATCCAGGTGACTAGAGTGTGAACGATTGAACTAAAAATCACCCAAAGGAAAAATTCCCAGTTAAGTGGTGAGGTCACAACGGTCCAACTTAAAAACCACTTTCCTAGACAGAATTTAACCAATACAAGTAATTTTAATAGTACAATAATTCACTACAACTATACCCGACAATAGCTATTAAATAGACACAAAATAACATAAAGAGAACACCAGAAATTTAATGAGGTTCGGCCAATTTTGCCTACGTCCTCAGACACTACCAAAATAATATTTCACTAATTGAAGAAATATTACAAAAGAGAGAGAGAAAAGAAAATTGCCTAAATATAGGAAAGGGCAATTTTGGGATGAGAAAAACTAAAGGGAGGAGGAGTCTATTTATAACTAAAGACTCCTCCCATTTTTCTTCAAATTCCCGATGTGGGAATTTTACAAAACCAACAGTACCAACAACCGTCATGCCAAGACCAGGACAACAAATGCATGCTACACCAGCCCTTTTGCAAAGACCACCACCACAAAAGGCCTACACAAGCACTCCCACCAAAAATGGATTCATTGCAAATAATGTATATGAATCTATAGGTTTAAGACTTAGCTCTCACAACAAACAACAAAAGGTGCAAAAGAACATTGATACTGCAAACAAGGGGAAACAAAAGAAGATGACTGTCAAAGAAAGATAGAAAAATATTTTTGAAATATTTTTGATGTATGTTTCATGCTTTTGTTAATATGCTTTGTACTGAGGGCAAAATGATTGTTACAAATTTTTTTTAATGCTATTCCTTTATGTATATAGCCAATGAGTTTTCAAGAAACAATGCCAAAGACCTATAGTGTGTCTATCATTCCTAAAGATCAAAGGAGAGTAGATGAAATGCAACCACCAGTTATTGGTCGGGGTCGTGTTGAATATGTTAGATTCAAAGCTAGAGGATTGAAGTGGCAAGGTAGAGATGTTGTAACTAGTACAACTTTGGTAGTAGAGAAAGAGCAGAGGATTGCCAAACTCAAAAGAGGAAAAGAAAAAATTGGCACTTCTACAGGTGCACTAAAAATGCAGAGCCAGACAGACTAGAATTGATTCAAAGAAGTTGATAAGATTTTTTATTAATTTGCTCAATGAATTTTATTGTCCTTTTTCTATATTTTGACAATGAATTTATGACAGATCTCTTTATGTGCTTGATAACTTTTTGGTATACTATGAAGGTATTATTTGTTTCAATTTGGTCATATATGTAATAGATTTTGGACACATTATTGATCTGCTACTCTTTTTAGACATAAGATGTGACAAATTTTAGATAAATTTATAGACAGATTTTTCAATTCCATCTGATTTCATTTTGATAAATACCTTTATTTTTTTGCAACAACCATACAGTTCTGCTTTTGCATTTTCCTTTTTCAGGAGACTAGTTATGGTAAGCTCTTCAGTTTCCATCAGCAAATAGCAAGGATAATAAAAGATTATAGTCAACATAATAAATGTCACACGAAGCTTGCATTTTATACCAAATTTAAAATGATGAAATTCGAGTTGTATTACCATAATATAAAAAAAATCAAATGAAATTGTTGAGAATCATTATTCCGAATGATGTAAAGGATTGCAACTTCATTCAAATTGCTAATTTAGTGACTATGGGAGGAATTTGTAGGACACAAACAAAATGATAATCTCTATATAATCCAGTGGGAAAAAGTTTTATTCATAAGGGGAGAATGGTATGGCACTACATATATATAATTATAATATTTGTTTCCCCCTCATGTATTTAGTTTCTATATTTTTATGTCAATGTACTATGTATTTCTACCCATAGTGATGTGAAAGTTATCAGAAGTGTTAGTCAATGGTCAGCTGGAGTTAGCCAACCTGAAGAAAGCATCCATAATTCTTATTGATCTCTCATTGAAAAAGCACAATATTTTTATATATATATAAAGGTATCTAAACTTTATGAAATTGATTTGGCTTTCATCTTATGTGTTTTTTAGATGAACTTGTATTTTATATGAATGAATTGAGTATGAATTTGATTGTTCCTTATCTTTGTTTAGATGCCAATTGATCTATTTTGCAATTTTAAGTTGGGAATATCAAATTGACATCTTCTATTGACAAATGTAATTGGAAGGACAGTTTGCATAGCTAAACTTCTGAATAATTATGATACCACAAGAAAATTGTCTAATCTTTTGTTTTCAAGTCTATACCTCTGTATAGACTTTTTATTTTCAAGTCATGAAATAATAAGTTAAGTTATTGTGCTTTGAGGTAATGAAATTATCATGACCTTGTACAGAAAAATTTCATTGATTTTAAGGTAAAAATTGTTTATCCTTGGAGGCTTGAATTAGAGAACCCCTTTTTTTTTTTTTTTTTTTTTAGTGTTATGAAGCTTTCACTATTGTGTTGTGTGAATGGACATAGTTATTTGGCGTGTAAATTCATTTTTCAAGCATTATGTCTGGCACAACTAATTGATTTTTTTTTTCAAAAAATAACTTAGGAGGCTAATATTGCTATTCTGTTTCCATTACTGACATATTTTATTTCAATTCATTTCAAGTTCTACCTTCCAAAAGTAGAAGAAAACCATCTGAAGAACCCAAAGAAAACTTCCAAAGAATTGAGTTCAAATGTAAATATCATATGCAACTCAATTTTGATACCCTCAATACTAAACATATTGATTCGGCAACAAATACACAACCAACTACATAGAATATATCCAACTAAGCTAATTGATCACTCAGATCAAACAAAAATTTTCAATTGATATTCATATCGAAAGATTTTACATCCTAATAATTAGTTGATGATCAAAATCACTAAGCAGCAGCAACAACACTAACCACTCCAGTAAAATTCCCTAGAACACTTGACAACTTTGTTTTGAACTCAAAAAGCTTCATTATGCTTCATATACCTGCATCACTACATCATTTCACAATAAACTCCAATAGAAAATTATGGCACCGAAAAACAACCAAGATAAACCCACAAAAGCCTTCAACCAAATGATACTTTTCTCCAATTCCATTTTCTTCATCCTCACCGCAAATAATGATCTCTTTAGTCCTCTAATTTCAACCCCTATCGAACTGATTTCCTAATTCCCTAAATTTGAATCAAAGCTCTATTCTATTAGGACCCTCGTAATCAATCTCTAGAATTTCCTTTCCTCTTCTTATTGCATGTTTGCTTGTTCGATTTTCACAACTGCTTAAACACAATATTGAAACTAGCTACTCCTCTCCTACCTTTCTTCATCGCACAGTATGGTAGGGAATGTTATAGTTGTTAGGAATTTCATGATTCGGGATTTAGGGATTAACAAAATTGGGAGTTGGGGATTTTGTATTCAAAGTAGTTGTTACTACCTTAAATAGCTTGGCCGTGTTTTTTATTTTTTATTTTTAACTTTGTTTCAATTTTAATTCATTTAATAATTATTAAAAAGAACATGCTCCACATGTGCTTAATAAATTGGGCACAGGATTCTGCATGGTCTAAAGGGGGAGTTTAGAGACATGTATGTCCAAAAAAGGTTTTTTTGGCCTTAGTTGTCCTCCACCTACAAGTTGGAGGACATGGTTGGCACTTTTGCAATTAAAAATTATATTATTAAATAAAGAGATAAAATGCATATAAAGGTCAATTGAGAAATTTTACTCTGAATATGAAATTTGTAAGTATATCTGTCTTTTTTCTTTTTTAAATTCTATCTTAATTTGCAAAGTTAATTGCAATTGTACCCAAAGAAAAAAAAAAAAAAAGTAGGGTCTTTTTAAATTCTATCTTAATATAGTCTATTGCAATATCAATGTTTCCTACTTGCTAGCATCCACACTAACCTTTTTTTTTTTTTTTTTTTTTTTCAAAAGTGAGATATCATGCTGTCATTTTATATTTGAAATAAATCTTGGGTGGTGATATTAGCTCTCTCAAAATAGTTTTTGGCATTCTTTTTCTTATTTTTTATTACTTAAGTTGACTATTATACCCTTACTATTTTTTGGAAAGTTATTTTATTTTTTCCTTAAAACAGAAAAATCTAATATTTGCAAATTCATTGCCGTTTGTTAACTCTTCCCTGTTTGTTTTTAATATTCTTAAAATCTTATATTCAAATTAAGAAAATATTTTTAATGTGTTGGTAAATTACAAAATTAGTGTTCATTGCCACTGAGACTTGTCAGCATTGGCCTTGGTAGCACTATTAATATTGATTGATGCATTTCCTGTTCTCATAAGTATCTTCTGATTTAATTTTAAGTCGTTCGATTTTAAAATCTCTTATCCCCACAAATTGGATTTAATAATTTATATGGTAGTGAATTTGAAATCAATTCTTCACTCTATAAATTAATAATATATTTTTTGGTTGGGATTTCTGCTTAATTTTGGGTTATTACTTTTAGGCTTAATTTGAAAATAGTGACTAATGTAAATTTATATGAGCAAATTACTCAAATCTATTTTATTTTTATGAAGTCACCTTTGCTAAATTTATTTAAGTAGAATTTTAACTATAATTCTAATTTAGTTCTATTACTAATTTATTAATTTCTCAAACAAATAAGAATGATTTTAAATTAATTAATAATATGATTTTAAATTAATTAATAATTATCTTTGTATTATTATAAAATATGAAATTTAAAAATATATAATTGGAATAACTTTGATTTTTTTTTATGAGCATAAATGGCTTAAAGGTCAAATAAGTCCCTAAACTTGCCACGAAAAGATAAAAAAAAAAAAAAAAAAGGGAAATGTTCTAAATGTTGGGAAATGAATATCACATTGAATAGTAACAAAATATATAAAGTACTTATAAGTGGGTGGATGTTGAACTTAGTACAAATCAAATTGATTTTGTACAAATGAGTTTCAATACCTGCTTACTTATAAGCCTATATATGTAAACATAATTGACCCTAAACTTGGCAAATTTAGACAATTAAATTATTTTGTCTTTCTATATTTTAAAAATACAAATGTTACCTTTTATTAACAAACATAAGTCAATAAAAGGAGAAAATAAAAAGAAATATATAATTATAAAATTTCTTATATGCAGCCTTTATTTTAATTTTATAAATTTAGTAAACTATTATAACTAAATTACATAACTTAATTAATAAAATTTGTGAAATTTAAAAATTAAATTCATTTTTATCGAAATTTAAAAATTAAATTAATAATATGGGATAATAAAACTTTGCTCTTTAAATTTATGTGCACTGGAAATTAATTTATATGGGATAATAGGAACTTTGCTCTTCTAGAGAAAATGAATTATATTTATTTTAATTTTCATAAAAATTTTCATAAGTTATTTCGAAATTAATTTAATACTAATATGGGACAATAAAATCAGCACGATCTGTAGCATTGACTAAATTTGATATGTACCATTGCTCTCCAAATTTTGATAAAAATTAATTTAACTTTTTAATTATATAAATTTGATTAATTAATTTATTTCACACAATTTGATTAACTAAGTTATTTAATCTAATTATAATAATTTATTTAATCAAATTTAAAAAAAAACTAATTTAATTTTTAATTTTATAAATTTGATTAGTTAATTTATTTCACAAATCTTGTTAATTAATTTATTTAATTTAATTATAATAATTCACTATTTATAAAATTAAAGTATATAAGAAATTTTGTAATTTTAGATTTCTTTTTACTTTGCTTTTCATTTACTTGTGTTAGTGGATGAAGGTTAAGATTGATATTTTTAATATATAGAAAGACAAAAGAACTTAATTGTACAAATTTGCCAAATTGAAGGTCAATTGTATTTAGAAAGTTCAAATTGTTTTTTTTAATTGTCCCTCCATGATAAGTTTAAGGCCTATTTGACCCTTCAGCCGAAAATAAATTCACTCATTTAAAGTACTAATCTACTTGTAACCACAATTATTACTTACTATTATTATTAACAACAATCAATCAAATTAAATTCCCTTGTGAACTAACAAGTATATATTACTGAATACAATTAAAACATACCTGCGATTAAACTGTTTATGTAGAGATAATATTGCTTAATTATATGAAACTGCATTAAAAAAATCAAAATTCAAATTTATGAGAAATAATATAAAATTTTACATTGAAATAATGAATATAAATTAAATTAACTTCACCTTAAGAAAAGGGATAATGCAAACCCCACAAGCCTCCTGAGACTGAGAATGTTACATATGTTGCTTCATAGAGTCCCTATTTATAGAACCGTTTTCCAATAAGAATAACATTTACCTTGTAATTTGAGAAAGAATCATAACATTGAGTGTGGAATCTGGTTTTTGTAATGCAATTATAGGTCACTTTAATAAACAAAACACTGATAAAGAAAAGTGAAAATTCCTTCAGTCAAAGCTTGTTTGATTAAACGCTTAACTGTCAATAATAAAAAATTTCATCTTTCAACAATTTCATTATATTTATAAAAAACCCTAAACTAGCTCTTGAATATTATATTGTATGCACATTTTATTATTTCTCAATGTGATATTATAATTCATTATACTGTATTTTCATGAGTAAATTGCATTTAAAGTCATTTTGTATTTTTTTTTAAATTTGGTCACTAATTTTTAATTTTTTATAATTTGATCACTAAATTTTAATTTTTTTTTACAGACTGATCACGAAAGACATATTCGATGAAGAACTTAAATGTTAATAGTTAAATTAGAAAAAATACAAAGTTCCCTCATCAAAACTTAGTGACTAAATTAGAAAAAATGTAAAGTTTACATATCAAAACTTAGTGATCAAATTGCAAGAAAATTGAAGGTTAGTGACCAAATTAAAAAATAATACAAAGTTTAGTGATCAAATTAAAGTCTTTAAATAGTGATCAAATTATAAAAATTAAAAGTTAGTGGAAAAATTAGAAAATAGTGTAAAATTTAGTAATTTAGCATGCAATTTACCATATTTTCATCAAATAATATGAGGGTATATAGGCATGTAATATTACATATATGATTAAATAATTTCTCATAATATGATGAGAAAATACTTACATGTATCTTCCTTGTATCTATGTGTATGTGTTTATATTATTTGAAAAAACAATTAGAAAAAAATTCAATATTCATTAGTTTAGAATATTTCTATAGCTCTAAAAGTAATTAAGGAAATTATTTATTTTACAAAGCAAACACTATTAAAGGCCATGTGCCATACATACATCGGCTTATAAGTGGGTAAGTGTCATAACTCACTTGTACAAAACCAATTGGCTTGTACTAGGTCCAATATCCACTCACTTATAAATCCCTTTTATATTTTGTTATTATTCGATGTGAAATTTATTTCTCAACACACCCCCTCAAGTGTAATCGAGTTTGGCTTGTAGCCAACATCAAAAGGTCGGTTGACACTTGCTTACAAATGGACCAGCTGGCATTTTTTTCAGTTTCGGTCCGGACTAGTATCATCATCAATCCAATAATGGAGGGCTTGAACATGGATCCCAAGATCCAGTCCATTTGGGCATGAAGCTCCACTACAAGAAATCATGCATTTTGTGATAATTAAAGATATCAGGAAAATATAAAAATTGTCACAAAAAAATTTTAGTCACAATAAAAAATTGTCACGATATTGTCACCTAATACCTTGTTGCTAAAAGTAATCATAATTTATGACAATAAAAATTGTGACAAATAATATAGCATTTGTTACAATAAATATGTCATCACAAAAAATACTTTCTGTGACAACTATTGTTATGACTTGTTGCGCGATTTCTGCAAGGCACAGATCGTTTACAAGTAATAAAGTGATGAGTGAGTATCGTTCCCACGAGGAAGGGTTTGTCAAGTACCAATTTTAAGATTACTCTATTATTTAGAAAATCAATTATGAGATTTTATATTCTAAGCTAAAGTAAAATTCAAGTAAATAAATAATGATAAATATGAAATAAGATTAAAGGTCTAGGATTTAGAATTCATCAATTGATCATATATGATTTCTTTATAATTTTTAGATAGATTATTTTTGCTGGAATTAATGATTAGATTTTCCTAAATTATATGATATTCTCTCTCAAGATACAACATGTGTGTTCATATTAACCTTACGTCTACTCTCGTGATTATAAGCAATTAATACAAATCCATTAAGTTTTATGAAAATCCTTTTAAAAATCACAAAGGAATGTTCTTATATCTAAGCAATACATACACTAGGTCTAATATCTTAATGAACTAATATTGTATTTTCACTCTCGCTACTTCACACAATATCTTAAATCATGCAATTAATGGCCAGTTAATCACAAGCATTAAGTTCTAAAATAAAAGATTAATTCAACAATCAAACCCAATTAATTAAATATAAATAATCATATGCAAATCAAAAGATTACATCTAAATCCTAGAAAAATGAACTTACCTACTCATAATTAAAAAGAAAGAAACAATTAAATTAACAATAAACATAATAACAACTTAAAATTAAATTCAAGAGTAGAGTTTAGAAAGAACTTGTTTTGGGATACAATCTTTGATGAACTCAAGCTTCCAAAAATTTCGGCTCTTGATCAAAATAAAAAAATAAAACAAATCTACTCTAAGAAAGCATATGAAAATCTCTCTACATATTTTTTTTATGGATTTTCTTTGATGGTATTTTTCTTTGCCAAGTATGGTATTTATAGGCATGTTTGGTGGAAGAATTCAAGTTCCATTAAAATTCTTACATAAAAAATTCAACATTGATAGTTAGGTTAGCCACCAACCATTGAATTTTTACATCAAAAATTCAACAATAGTTAGGTTGGCCACCAACCATTGAATTTTGACCACTAACCATTGAATTTATTTCTCATAGATTGAAAACTTGAATCATTGCTTGCATCATTATTTTTATGACATCACTGCCTGTATCATTTATTTTATTGTATCATTGTGACATCATTTTGATCTGCAAAAATAAAACAAAAATACTTAAAATATGTTATAATTTACTTATAAAGTGTAGAATTATTTATTTCTAAAAATAAGTAATAATATTATTGCATTTTCGAGAACTGAGCTAAAATTTAAGTTTAAACAAATAAAAGAACTCTAAAAATATAAAGTTATCACACCCCCCAAACTTAAGTTTTTGCTTATCCTCAAGCAAAAGAAAATTCAAAAACTAAACTAGTCCACTTTCGTAGGAAATTACGATTACATTAACGTATGCAACAAGCCTTTAAACCCCCAGGTGTCTCATAGAGGACGAGTTATAGTCTCGTGAGGGCTTCCAATGGTGATACTCACAAACATCTTTAAAACTCTAAATTTTCAACAATTTATTTCAAAGAAAAATAAAATATCACAAAAAAGAAATTTAATTCTCGCGTGCTTATGTTGAATTTTTTTTTTAAAGGTCTCAAGAAATTAATATTTACAAACAACATATCAATAGTATTGCAAGTCAAGCTTCTATCTCATATTCAAAACAATCCTTATCTTAATTATGTCTTGAATAACTATGCATTAAATTAACTGCAAAGAAATTGTTGCACTTCAGATAGGCATATACACACTAATATCTTTAAATGCCTCTATCAAAAGATATAAAATAGATGTACAAATCTCATAAACATATTAAAGCAAACAATCTCCACTAATGGAATTCAGAAATCAAGAGATATCAATAGGTCTTGACTAGGCTTGTAATGGGGCTAATACAAGGTATTTTGGCTAAACAAAGAACAGGCTAAATGAACAAAAGTAAAATAATTATGCCAAGTTTACAAAATCAATAGCTCAAATAAAGGGATTATATTAATGAAGGATCCCTTTCATTTTAAGCACTATTCTTTTTCACTGTTTTCTTCTTTTAAGCCCACCTCTTCTTCTTCTTTTTTTTTTTTTTTTAACCAACAACATTATGCTAAAGATAAGCAAGAGTTACTAACTTTTATTTATTCAGTTTTCTTGCTTTCCCTCAAACTTATTTTAAGCAGAAGGTGGTCTTTTACAATGAATAATATTCTCAGTTATTAGAGATCCTTATTTTCTTTTAAAACTTCAATAATTCCCTTTTCTTCATTAAAATGTAAACTTGACAAAATTATCTCACAAACAGGGTGAAGGATAACAATTAAGGTTAATTAACAAAGAAAAGAAAGCTAAAATTATCAAGGCACAAAGGGATAAACTAGGAAAAAAAATTAAAATAAGGGTAGATACAAATAACAGGCTAAACAAACAATGCCTAAATTATATCTCTCTTTCAAAATGAATTCAAAATTTCACCTCAAAAGTTTGCAAAAACATGTTCTAAGATAGGTGAGGCAAATGAAGATAAAAATATGTAGAAGCCCTCTCTAAGTAAGCATACACAAATTCAATGCAATCAATATAATGCAAAGCAAAGCAAAATATAATCTTAATAAAAGTTAATTTCTTACCCAAAATAGTTGCTCAACCTGAAATACTTTAATAAATTATCCATAAATATCAATTATAATCTATCATTGGCCTTTCATCAAATTATTTAACACAAGCATATTTTATCAATAAAAGAGTAAAAAATTTTAAATTTATTCATCAAAACATGAAAGAAATTACTGAAAAAAAAAAACTAAATCTCCCCCAAACTTGCAATGGACATTGTCCTCAATGTCAAAGAAACAAACCAAAAGAAAGAAAATACTCCCTCTTGTAGAAAAGTGGATTCCAAATTATAAGCAAAATATGCATTTCACTTCCTTGCTTCCTGTAAAACATCTTGAAACAACACTAAAAGTAAGTATGAGAAATTAATCACACAAAAAGAAAATATCAATTTTTTTATTTTTGTTTTTGGAAGCTAAAAAAAAGAAAGAAAAAAAATACAGATGCATATCAAGAGCACAAAAAGTACTCTTTACTCAGCCATCTTGTATGAATAACTCTTGAGTTAGTTAGTTAGTTAGCTAGCTAGTTAGTTTTTTTTTTTTTTTGAAAAGAAAAATCACATAAATTTAAGATGTGTATCAAGAGTACAAAAGTAACTCTTTACTCAGCCATCTTACATTTAGTGAATGGGACCTAAAACTTCACTTGATCAATTGCAACAGAAAACACACACACAAAACAAAAAAAAATGCAATAAAAAAAAATACAAGAGTTAGGGAAGTTATAACCGGAGATTCAAATCTAGTCCTCGCTTCTTACTACTACTGGCCCTGGGGTGCCAAACTACCTATGCCATCAATGGATCAGGTTTGGATTTAAAGTTTTGCAGTTGATCAATCAATTGATCAATAGTTGAAGCAGAGACTAAGATGCGTCGACTTGCTGATGTCATAAAATCCTGTTCCACAGCATGATCAAGAAAAGATAACAAACCATTATAAAAATCATCAACATTAAGTAATCCCAATGGCTTCTGAAGAACAGTTAATTGTGTCCAGGATGCAATGGTGAAAATATCTTCAAATATTTCTAAATCACCAGGTAATGCGATAAAAGCATCAGCATTGAGATTCATGTATGCCATTCGTTCGTACATGCTATTGACCTGTAACTCATTACCTATAGTTCCACCAGTAATTTGTTTATTTTGAGCCAAAGCCTTTAAAACTATTCCTAAGACTTTACTACCTCTAATATATGCAGAACTTGCGACACAACCCCTTAACCCTAAACTACCTCCCTCAAATACCAAATCAATTTTTCGTTCAGCTAAAATCCTACTAAGTTCATTAGCTGCTATCAAGTACTCTCTTTTCTTGCTAGAGTTTGGACTACAAAAGACCCAAATAGTTTTGAATTTGCGTGTTGAGGATTCTACCATTTTCTCTTATAGATCTCTCGAAAGGATTGTGTACATATTGACAATAATGAATGTACATATAAAGAAACTAGAAGAGTAAAAGAACAGTTCACTAGGATAAAATAATTGTTGACAGAAAAAGTATAAAAACAAAAATGATAATAAAAACAAAAATAATCAATGCTGTGTGTACAAATGTCAAAAGAAATATTTGAAAAACTAAAAAGAAACAAAATATTGAAAGACTAAAAAGCTAACGAAAGTAGAAAAATCTACAGCATGTGTACAAAAGTCAAAAAGAAAATATTGAAAAGCGAAAAGTAGACATTGAAAGACTAAAAAGTTATCGATAGTAAAAAAAAAATCTGCAGAAAAATAAAATCTAGGTGCTAAAAAGTCAAAAAGTACTGCAAGATGTAAAAAATAATGCATTGAAAAATAAAAAAGTTAGTGATACACCTGATTATAAATAGTAGTTGTGATTTTGGCTCACATCTTCCTCTGGTTTTACGTCCAGTAATGGCTTACACGTCTTCTATGAGTCGAGGATAGGCTTCCCATCCAGTTTTCTTATTAACTGGCAAACAGGGTCTTTTATCGTCATATTTCCTAGACTGTAACGCTGCTTCTCTTCCTTGAATAGTTCCCATAAATCTAAAAGAGTGCGTTGAACTTGTCCACAAGGATGCGTCTCAAGAGTCTGTAGGATATTACCCAAAGACTCCTTACTCAGTCCATCCTTTATGAATTTAATTTTATCTTCTCGATTTATAGATGCAAATCCAATGTTTCTACAGCATCTGTTGCAATTCCATCTTGCACACTTGTAACAGACTCCCATTCTCTTAGCTCTCCTCTTCTTTGAGTAAGAAGAACTTCTCCCTGTACCTGGCAAACATTTAATAAATGAGTCATCAATCTCACCTGCCAATCGTACTTTGGCTTCTATGATCCAGTGAATATCCTCAGGAAGATTCAGACGCCTAAATGCCTTCATTCTTTTCAGTCTATGTTCATTAATTTTCCTGAGCACATCTTGGGGAAGAGTTGGAAATCTGTTTTTTAGTGCTGCAAGAGATGCTTCCATGTCTAATTAACTTTGTTAAGAAAATGAAAGAGAAAATTTATAACGAAACAACTAAACAGAAATAAAAGAAACCTAATAAAGAGAAAACTTGGGTTTCCTCCTAATAAGCTATTTAATAACTCACAAACAACACTAAAGCAAAATTAAAATAAAATGAAACAAACAAAGGAACAAAATAAATTAAAAAGAAGTAAACAAGTTAGAAATTTGGGTTGCCTCCCAAAAGCACTTTATTTATAGTCTTTAGCTTGACTATAGCTAGATCTTCATCATGGAGGATAATACACAAAGTATATCATCTCGATAATTGTGGAAAGATAGACTTTTGCTAATTTTAATGAGTCAAGCCAGCTTGATTTGAGTGTGCATGGAAAAAATTAAGATAGAAATTATTTAATATTTTATAATTAGGCTCATAATTTTTAAAAACTTTCCAACGAGCTCTTTTCCTTGCTCTAAATTTTCTTAAGAAATTGAGATAGGAAGGTAGTGGAGTTGAGTCAAGAGTTAGTGAGTGCTCAGTTGATGGTGGTGAATGCTTCTTATTTTCTTCCAAGTCATCAAATTGATATTCTGTATGGTTTGGCATATTTGGTGTTGTTTTCACCAAACAAACTGAAAGAGTTTCCTTTGAGTTCTATTTTTCAAATACCTCTTCAATTTCCCTATCAATTGCAACCACTCCGTAGATATCATCCATGAGAGAAGGATATTTGAAATTTTTAGGCACATTGGGCTCAACCTCTTCCTTTTTATCTTGCTTACTTGAAGTATCTGGTTGATCAATCATCTCTTCTACATCATTGCTTAAAGAAATTGCCAAGCATTGCTCTCTAGAATGTTCTTTAATTTGGCTTGTCAGGTTACCATGGCCTTGAGTATCTAATAGACTAGCGAATTGTTCCATTTGTACATCATCATTTGTATTGTGGCTAGCCAATTGATCCATCCTGTCTTCCAATCTTTCACATTGTTCATGAGTAGCATTTATGAATCTTTCCAATGCTACTTCATAAGATGGTATGTGCTCTTCAAATGGTGCATGATCTTGAAAATCATATTGATAAGGATACCATTAATTGTTACCTTGATCGCATTGGTTTTCCCATGAAAAACTTGAATAATCACTCCATCCTGAGTTGTCTATGTTGGAATATGGATAATTCTCATACCTATTATAATTTGGGAAAAATTGTACCTGCTCTGCATATTGACACTCATAATTCAAATGATTACCTCCACACAGATTACAACTCAAACATGAATTAAATAAAGTATTAACATCAAGTTTATTAATTAAGTTAACCAATGCATCAATTTTAGCATTTAACTTACCAAAAGCATCCTCACCATACATGCTTGCTGCTCTATTTAGCATCACTCCTCCATTCCACCATTACAAGTTGTGGAAAGCCATCTTTCTTTTCTTTTTTTTTTTTTTTTTAATTCCTGCAAAATAGTAAAAAATAAAAAAGAAAAAAGAAAAACAAAATCTAAAGTAATAGAGCATATCAATCTATTGATATTGTCAAAAATTGCCTTCCCCGGCAACGGGGCCAAAAACTTGTTACGCGATTTTTACAAGTGCACAGATCGTTTACAAGTAATAAAGTGATGAGTGAGTATCGTTCCCACAAGAAAGGGTTTATCAAGTACCAATTTTAAGATTACTCTATTATTTAGAAAATCAATTATGAGATTTTATATTCTAAGCTAAAGTAAAATTCAAGTAAATAAATAATGATAAATATGAAATAAGATTAAAGGTCTAGGATTTAGAATTCATCAATTGATCACATATGATTTCTTTATAATCTTTAGATAGATTATTTTTGCTGGAATTAATGATTAGATTTTCCTAAATTATATGATGTTCTCTCTCAAGATACAACATGTGTGTTCATATTAACCTTACGTCTACTATCGTGATCATAAGCAATTAATACAAACCCATTAGGTTTTATGAAAATCCTTTTAAAAATCACAAAGGAGTGTTCTTATCTCTAAGCAACACATACCCTAGGTCTAATATCTTAATGAACTAATATTGTATTTCCACTCTCGCTACTTCACACAATATCTTAAATCATGCAATTAATGGCCAGTTAATCACAAGCATTAAGTTCTAAAATAAAAGATTAATTCCAACAATCAAACCCATTCAATTAAATATAAATAATCATATGCAAATCAAAAGATTACATCTAAATCCTAGAAAAATGAACTTACCTACTCATAATTAAAAAGAAAGAAACAATTAAATTAACAATAAACATAATAACAACTTAAAATTAAATTCAAGAGTAGAGTTTAGAAAGAACTTGTTTTGGGATACAATCTTTGATGAACTCAAACTTCCAAAAATTCCACCTCTTGATCAAAATAAAAAACTAAAACAAATGTACTCTAAGAAAGCATATGAAAATCTCTCTACATATTTTTTTATGGGTTTTCTTTGATGGTATTTTCCTTTGCCAAGCATGGTATTTATAGGCATGTTTGGTGGAAGAATTCAATTTCCATTAAAATTTTTACATCAAAAATTCAACATTGATAGTTAGGTTGGCCACCAACCATTGAATTTTTACATCAAAAATTCAACAATAGTTAGGTTGGCCACCAACCATTAAATTTTGACCACCAATCATTGAATTTATTTCTCATAGATTGAAAACTTGAATCATTGCTTGCATCATTATTTTTATGACATCATCGCCTGCATCATTTATTTTATTGCATCATTGTGACATCATTTTGATCTGCAAAAATAAAACAAAAATACTTAAAATATGTTATAATTTATTTATAAATTGTAGAATTATTTATTTCTAAAAATAAGTAATAATATTATTGCATTTTCGAGAACTGAGCTAAAATTTAAGTTTAAACAAATAAAATAACTCTAAAAATATAAAGTTATCATGACTACAAATATAAAGTTGTCACCTAAGTAGTAAAGTTGTCACAAATAATTTAATAGACACATTAAAATATCAGAGCAACTTCAATAGTTGTCACAAAAAAATATCATTAATGACAGTAATAATTGTCACAAAATATAATTAATTAATTTGTGACAACACCAATTGTCATAAAAATTTTAATTAATGACAACATTAATTGTCACAAATTTTATAAGTCATCTTTAACACATATGCGTGAAATTGTCACCTATAATATTATTGTGACAAATTTTATTGTCACAAATTAGTACATTAATTGCAAAAAAAAAAAATATATATATATATATATAAAAGCTTCAAAAAACCATTTCACCAAATATTATTTTACATAATAATAATAATAATAAAACAACAACAACAACAATACTTTCTTATTCTAAATTAACTTGTTCTTTATAATAACATTAACATTAAATTTCTTCTAAACATTAATAGAAATTCATCAAGTGTACCTTGAAACATTCAATAAATTTCACAGTTTTTGATTAATGAAATATCTCCTTGCCTCAAATGCCTTCACCATTAGAGATAATACTTCCCCATTAGCATAGCCTAGTCCAAATACAAACATAGCTGCTTTAATATATACTGATAGCACCTAAGTCAATTGAAAAATGATTAACTGAAGTTAGCTCAAATTTGTAAAGTTGATATATGCACAATGAAAATAGCAAATGGACCGATATATATATATATATATATATATATATATATATATATATATATATATATATATATATATATATATATATATATATATATATATCATATGCTACTTGTTGCTCAAGAGTTGCTCTAATAACTATATATACTACTTGGTTGTTGTTCAAGAGTTGCTCTTAATAAAACTTTAAGATTGATATAATATGGGTATTAAAATGACAGGAACTTAAAATAAGATAGAGAATTGACTATTGGTTGGAAATTGGCAGATGCATATATAAATATAGAAAGACAGGATTGGTAACATATCACATGACCTATCTCAACAATTGGTCAACTATCTAAATATCTTTGTTAATTCTATCTAAACTCTTGGAGACGCTAGATAGTTACTCTTTCCCCTTAGATGTTAGGTTTGGTTAGAAGTGGATATCAAAATTGTACCCTCTTTCTATGTAATTCAAAAAAAAAAAAATTCATTTAGTATATTTTGGCTATCATTACACACTAAACACATAAGTGATCAATTATGAGTTTTTGAATGTTGAATTATATGGTTTTCAAGGAATATTGGAGCCATTTCTAATGCCTATTTCAAAAATCATAAATGAAATCCAGCAAACCAAAAATCATTCCTATAAACAGATATCAACCAAAACCTACACCAAATAGCAATTTGATAATACTTATAAGTTATCAGGCTTTCATAATTTTTAGTTCTCAGTTCATATATCAATGACTATAAAGTTGATCCCTATCCAAAAAAGCCCTGTAAGTCTATCATTTCTTTCATTAAAGTTGATTTAACTAATAAATTATTTAAAATCAATATCATTCATTTAACATTAAAATTAAACTTATAATCATTCCTTTAATAAAATTAATTTACTTCAAATTATCAACTCAAATAAGAAAATTCACTTTCTTAGCCTAAGGAAATATTTATAAATTAAAATATTTTAATAAGATTATTCACATTCAATACTCAAATTAAGGTGTATAAATATCATATAAATAAATTTATGAAAATGAAAAGAAAATTTTCAACAATAATATTGATTTTCCTCATAATAATTTAATTAATAACCCAATTATATCAAAATTCACAACTAAATTTATGATTCAATATCTAAACAAAATTTGAAGTTGTGATTAGTACCAGATGACTTGGTTTAATGAGTCGGGTCGCTGTTCAAAAATACCGGTTCCAGTGATCGCTAGAATCTAGTCGCCGAAAAATTTTGACGGCAATGAAAATCTAATATGAGGTGCATACGTGATGCCCACAAAGCAAGGAATCCAAAAATATAAACATCTCCGCCTGAAAGTCGCCGAAAGTAGCCGGATTGAGCCCGGAAAACTTCGGCTCCAACAAGGGTCGTCCGCCGGCCAAACGGCCTTGATTGGGGCTGGTTCACTCCATTCCAAGGTTTTTGGACCTCCTGAGTTTGTTTGCAGTGTCAGTTTCCTCAAAAGAAGTCAGGAAGTATGAGAAATAGGTGGTACGGCCTTGACGCCTGATTTTTCTGTTAGTCGATCCTGAAAATCCGGCCAACTTCTGGTGAATCCGATATCGCCAGAGTGATGAGGAGGTCGAGAACTACTTGTGTTTTGAATTTCATGATGAACATAGGTGGTTTAGGTGATAAACAGAGGTGCTTTTCGCTTTTGCTCTCTCTCTCTCTCTCTCTCTCTCTTTTTCTTCTTCTTTTGCACTTTTTTTTTTAATTCAGTTTTTAATAATAATAATAATCACAATAATAACACTAATGATAACTATTGCAAAATAGTTGACACAAATAATTTTATTATATGTGATATTTTTTTAATTATAACGTATATATTTTTAAGTGACAACTTAATTTTATGTTATTAAAATTAAATCAAAATAAAATTTTATTTAAATTAATTTGTGACAAGTATAAATTTATGTAACAAAAAATTATTGTAATATAAAAATTTTAAGTGACAACAATTAAAACTTGTCATAAAATGTTATATTCACAATTTTCATTTCAATGATTTGTCACAATTTTTCAAAAGTTATCATAATTTTTAAATTTTTTTGCGACAATTTTTTTTTATTATCACAATAAAATTACCACATTGAATTTTATGACAAGTTGAAAATTATTGTCACCTATCATATATTTTTTGTGTCAAGAATTTTAGTGACTATAAAAATGTTGTCATAAAATACATGATTTCTTGTAGTGTTCTGATAACATATTAAAGTTTATGGGCCTGTACATATATGGGTTTATAAATGGGCAAGTGTTAGAATTCACTTATACAAAACTAATTGGCTTATACTAAGTATAACATGCACTCACTTATAAATTCTTCTTATATTTTGTTATTATTCGATGTGAGATTCGTTTCTTTACAAACACAATTTTTCTATTATCGCTGATTACTTTTTATTGTGATCATATGTAATAGGTCAATAGGAAAAATATAATATATAATATGCCAATTTCCTTAAACAATTTGTATTTTATCTCTTAATCAAGGAGAAATTATTCATGTTAGAATTAAAGATTTGCGAGAAGGGGAATGCTTGCCAGGGTTGCAACATGTTTTTCATGTTTGTTTAGTGTTTACTTTTGCTTTAGACATTAAATAATGTACTTGTCGTATGCTCGTAATTTGAGTGAATTTTAATGCTTGCTAGAGTTGCAACATGTTTTTCATGTTTGTTTACTGTTTATTTTTACTTTAGATATTAAAAAATGTACTTGTCATAAGCACGTAATTTGAGTGAATTTTTTTAGTATTGTTTTTTTAATTTGTGTTTTCTTAAAATATTTAATATGCATGATCTATTCTTATTATTATTATTTTTAAGTATTACCATTTAATACAAAGAAGATATATGGAGCAAGTTTATTATTTATGGACCAGTTGAAAATAATAGAAAAAATATTATATATATTAATTTTTATAAATTTTTAATTGGTATTTACAAAAATATAATAATATAAAAGAAATTAATCAAATGACTTCATATAAACTTATAAATAACACTTAAGTTTAGCTTTCATAATTATATATATAGATTTGACGAAGAAAGGGAATTTAACATGATTAATGAATAATAATAAGAATAAAGTGATTGCTATTTCCTGTAGAGGTACTTTTTGTCACACTTTTGGCCTCAGCACTAACTCTATACCACCTTCTTCATTTTATTGAGGAGCTATAGTTTTGGGGTATGAATAGGCATAAGATCAATAAAAATCTATAGAATTCATTTTATAAATAGAATTGAAGCAATCATGCTTAGGAGCATAAAACGAACCATATAGTGGGTCAGACTTAAACCCATTGTAATTCGAACAACAATTCAGTTTAAGAAAAATTAAAGCCTTTTTTTTATTCATGTAAATTTCTTCAATACATGGATCCTTTTATAATTTATGAAGTTTTATGAGATAGAGAAACAATAACTATGACTTTTACTTATTTTACAAAAAAAAAATCTTAAAACAACTTATATAAATAGCTAAAGCTTCTTTGGGAGAAAGAAGACAATCACAACCAGGTTTTTGGCCTTGGGTAGATGATCCCTATGTTACTTTCCAATGGAACATTATGAGAATGACTAAAGGGTCAAGACTCAATAGGAGAAAGGGAGTCACTGCCTAATTTTTTAAAAAACTATATAGGAAAAATAAAGTGACTATATTCCTTGCTTATTACCTAACCACTCAAATACGAGATTCTAGGTAAGAAAGTTAGATATGGTTCTGGGAAAGTGTTAAGCACCTAGGCTATCTAGCTGTGAAGCTCGCTTCCTCTATTGGTTAATATTAATGATGAACTTAACATGGCTTTGTTGGACATTTTTATTATATAATAGTTTATATCACATAGTAGCAGTTCACCTCAATTTATATAATTTGCTCAAATAAAATATATCGATTAAAGGAGCACCTAAACCCTAATTTGTTATAAACATGCCATGGATTAGCCCAAATAACTAACATGCCAAAAGTCCATTTTGTTAGTTTCAACACTTGCAAACATGACATCCTAATTGCTTAACCAAAACATGCATTTTCTACTGAGTTAGAAATAGTTCAAATTTAGGATCGAGTAAACACATAACAAATAAATGGAAACGTAATCATGTCTTCTAAACAACTAACGACTTAGACATGCATTGTCTCTAATGTAATACCTGAGGTTTCTTTACCCAACTGTAAACAATAATGATGACATTATAATGTCCATATATTGTGCCATTTAGGGCCTTTGAAGCACATCAAGAACCATAAGAGTATTATAAGAAGTGAATTCTAAATGAATGATGTGACAGTGAGTGAGGAATGTAATCAATTTTGATAAGTACCCTTATGATAAGTGAAATTCAAATTGAGTTTGACTTAATGTGACTATGTCATAATTTAATTAAGATATGAATTTAAAGTGCGAGTAAATGGGTGTTGACATCTCCTAAGACATTGGGGGGGGGGGGGGGGTGATAATAGTGATATAAGAAGTTCAATTCAATCAGGGTTACAATGGTAAAATAGAAGTCAAACTTAGTTTGACCCATGAGTTTACATGACATGTATACACTTGAACAATGCAATTGAAAGGCTAGTAAATGTGCATTAGGATATGTATAAAATTTATCTAATGATGTCTAGGGTGTGCGGTGACATTGGAAGGTAAAAATAGATATGTTATAGTGAAAGGCAAGAAAAAGGATTTAAAAAGAAAATATTCAAGATTGTTAATGGACTTATGGGCTTATTATTGGATCTTCAAGTATTGAGGACTCAAGCCCAACATGGGGAGGCCGACTCATTGGGCTTAATAATGATACACATCCAAAACTTGTTAGCAAAATAGTTAGCCTAAGACTATAGACAAAGAATGTGTAGAGATGGAGTCATGGATATTTAACCACTTAGCCACCTAAAATTGACTAAGTCAAATTCTAAACCAAGTGGGACTCTTATTTCTTCCTACATATGTGCTTAGATTTAATTTGGACACTCCAACACGTAATGATGACCCTCACCCTTGTAGAGAGGATCCCAACCATCCATCTTGATCAATCTTAGCCATCCATCTTGATTAATCCTAGCCATCCATCTTGATGCAATCATAGTCATTCATCAAGATCAAATGCTAGCCATTGGATTTAACTTGATAAATCCTCACCATCTAATCCAATATATAAGTAAGAATATGTTGAGAACACACATTTAGTCTCTTTCTACACTAGAAATCCTACTTCAAAGAAAGAAATTCTCTCTACCCATCTATAACAAGAACCTTGATAAATAAGAGCTAACCAACGTGAGGAATTTTATTTATCTACTCTTTTCTACATTTTGAGGTTAATTTTCATGTTTTGGTTGTTTAGATATTTCTTGTATACTATATATAGAAATCGGCCATGGTAGAAAATAACTAAGGAAAAATTCTAAATTTTAATTAAGTACACTTATGGCTATGTTAGATAAAGAAAAGTAAATTAGAAGTGTTAGAATGACTTTGAGAACATGATTTTAAATTTGAAAGCCTAAGAAGCATAAACATAATTAAAAAGAAACTTAATATTTTAATATTAAATATTGATGATTGAAGGTTCACGTAAGTTTTATGTTATGTTAATTTGAGGAATCTATGATTAATTTGAAATTGGATGAAAAATTGATGATTTTCCCCAAATTCTAGGGTTTATGAAAATTTAAGGATTTTGGGAATTGAACTTGACTCATGAAATTAAAAGGAAAATTAAGTTAAGAATGGTATCATACGATTTGTATAATGTCAATTTTGAAATCCAATAGATAGAAATGATTTTCCCAAATTTAATGAACTAGGTTCATTTATGGAATTGTTGGTGGAAGTGGAATTAGTTCTCTTGAATATTGGAAATTGCTTAATTGGCTCTACTTGACTATTATAAAAGTTGAAATGTGAAATTGGAAGGAAAGGAATTATTTTCCTTAAGTGAGCCATTGGAAAACAACTAAGGGAAAGTATTGAAATTAGTAATAAGTACATGTGTAGTGTGTCTTGACCTTAAAAGTAATAAGTTGTACTACAATGACAAGATAGAAATGTTAACAAGTTAAGTTAAATTTAAATTAATGGTATAACAAAGAAGTGAGAATATGTGATTGAAATGCAATGTGTAGAATCTAAAGACAAGGATAAGAACATTACGCAAAAGTGTGAGGAGCACTACTAGCATCAGAGTTAAACGTAAATAGGAGCAAAAAAGTCCATGGTGAGTACTTAATAATATAATATGCCTTGAGTTATATGCTTTGAACCTCTATTATTCAAACCGTAATCATTAAAGTATTCTAATTCCTTGATAAGCTTGAATTGTTCATTGAATATTTAACCATTTGATATGATGCTTCTTGATTCCTTAATAAGCTTGAATTGCTCATTGAATAGTGAATCATTTGATATGATGCTCCTTGATGACAATTCACTATTATGAACCTATCACACTGAATTCATAATGTGTTCATTGAATTTCTTGACATGAACCTTATATGAATTTTCCTATTGAATGCCTATTGATAAGTAGAAATCCCCTTCTGATGTGGGGAAATACATTAGACCTTGTATACTTGGTATATCCCTATAGGTAGGGCGAGAGTACTCTACCTTTGTTAGGGAGGAACGCTTAACCATAAGACCTGATTAGTTTTACGTAATGTGTTATGTATGAGTAAGCAAGGTTTAGACCACCACTCTTGAATGTATATATGTGGGAAGCATCTTGCTCCCAAGAAAAATGATATTTCTGCTAAAGATATTATTCCCAATATAAATGAGAAATTGAACCACAATAATAATATTGATTGAAAATGTTCCCTTGCTATAGATAGCCCTTTCTGAAAATAGCCTTTGTACTTACCATATATATTGTATTATTATGTACTCATTGAGCTCTATCTCACATTATAGTGGTTTAAATTTTTCAAGCAAAGTCAATGAGTCAGCAAAGTAAATTCCAAGCCCCATCCTTCTACTTAGAAGTTGCTCTGCTAAGTTCCAGTTTTGTGACTCTTGATTATAAAGATTGTTGTTAGAGCTTCATGGTTACCAAAGGGTTAGCACTGATATGTTATAGGGTGTATATGTAATGTGAATTATATTGCAAGTATTATTGTAATAATGTATGAAGTATTGAACATGTGGTTAATGATTTGAAATACAACTTCAGAAGTTCTATAATTTGTGTTTGTAAATGATATTATGAGTTAACAAAAAGATGATAAGTAAGTAATAGGCAATAAGAAAGGTAATGAGGTTATGATCTTAGGATAAGGTCCTATTGGATGAGTGATAATGGATTATAAGTTGAATGAGGTTTTATGGGTTTAGGTGACTTTATGTCTCCCTATGCCCTAAGACCGTCATGGTGTAATAAGCGGGTTGTGACACTAGATGACCTACAGCAAAATGAAATGGTAAGGGAGCTCCTTTTTTGAAGGAAGTCAGAAAAACCTTTTCTTTTAAGGCACCTAAACCCAAATTCCTCAAATAATTTGCATATGCTATTACATGGGCCATGACACACAATAAAGATAAACCAAAACATCAAACCAGACAATGCTTACTCTGATTTCTTAGCAGATAATATGGATAAAAATGGATTATCACTTTCCACACCCAAAAAATGCCACAAAGTCTCTAGTTCTCAACAAAGCTTGTTTTGCTAAATTATCAATTTATTAGCAACATAATTAGACTCCCTCTTGTACTAGTATGCCTAAATCTCACTATTACAAATTTTTTTAGGAAATTTTTAATTAATTGTACTAGTTTCCAAGCCTTCCTAGGAATTTCACTGCCTTATCATCTTCTTTGACCATTGGCTTCAATTCCTCACATGAAGCAAGTAATCAATGCCATCAATTCCACATCTTCACCATTCCAAACTAAGCAAAACAATTTGATGAACAATTAGATAGAGAAGATAGGCCTATTCACCAATTCTACATCTGTAACTATAAGTTTAAAATTTGCAGTCACAAAATCAATATCAATGTCTTTTTTATGGGGATGATCTTCATGGGGTGTAGCTTAATAGCTTGTAACTAAAAATGGAGAAAAGAAAAAAGGAAGACCTTAGATTTTTGCATGGTGAATTTTCTAAAATAAGAAGTAGTAGTTGATTATGCAAATTGTTGAGATCCTTTACATCAACTTCTCTTCTCAGTCAATTTCAATCTCAGCTATCATTAAATTCTTGAATTTTTAAAATTATTAAATACAATCCTTTTAAAATTATTGACAAAATCAAAATATAGAAGCTTGCTACTTAGATTCTTGGATAAAGGAACCACTAATAACAATAAGATGTGCAAGCATTTTTAACAAAAGTTAGAACCATTCATATTATTGTTTATATGGATTCTTTCATGATTTTATTATCTTTATATAGATTCTTGCCAGTTGTTGCATCCATCAAATTCGATATTCACAAAAAATTAAATTACATACCAATCATTGAAAGTTAAGGATGCCGCTTAAACCAAAAAAATAAAATTTCATTTTCACTTATCCCAAACCTTAATTCAATGAATAAAAACAAATCAAACAATTCAATATAGAGATTATCAATCGAAAAAAAGTGAAGACATAATAATGAAAGCTCAAAAACAAAAGAGTGTTCAATGTTGAAAACATAAAATGTATAAATAGAAACTAATGTTCAAATGTTCTTGGATTGAATCTTACCCTCAACTATTGTCGTCCATATCATAATGGCTCAAATGGAGCTATAGATGCCCCTCATTTTCCTTAGGATTTTAAAAATAATGGAATGCACCCAAGTTCAAATTAAGAATTTTATTTGTCACTTGCAGCAAAAACCCATTGCCAAAAAATAACAAATTTAAAAGCAAGATAATGATTATCCAATAGTATACCAATCAAGTAATACATGCATTTTTGCCCTTAAAGACTATCTCTCCATGTAAACTAATGTGTTACAATTCCATAGTAGATACCATATGGACTTGCTACAAATTTCACTAATTTCTTTTTAGCACAAATCACCCCTATTAGAATATAGCCATAAAATCATTGTTCCTCTTCAATCCCTGCTTAGCCAATCCCTCAATTACTTGATTCACCTCCTTAACACATGATTACTCTCTACCTCAAAAAACAAAGATTTAATCAAACATACAATCATTCTAAACTTCCAATAAACTTTATCATTTGTCTCTTTAGTCCATTCCATAGCCCTTTTACAATAAGATTCTATATATAGAAGTATAATGCTTGAGCTAATATCCAATAACGTACCAATCAAATAATACATGCATTTCTAGCCTCAAAGACTATCACTCTATAAAATTTATGTGCTGCAATTCCACAGTATATGTCGCCCATATTTGCTTCAAATTTCAATAATTTTCATTTGGCACAAATCACACCATTATAATATAGCCACAAAATCCTTGTTCCTCTTCAATCCTTACTTAACCAATCCATCAGCTACTTAATTCACCTCCCTAAACACGTGATTATTCTCTACCTCAATAAACAAAGATTCAATTAAATACATAATCATTCTAAACTTCTAAGGGACTTTATCATTTGCCTCTTTGATCCATTCCACAGCCCCTCCATAATAAGATTTTATAAATAGAAACATAGTGCTTAAGTTAATATCTTGAGCTGAGATAGAATGTGCCTTATGCTTAGCAATAACCCTATTAATTGTGCAATAATTGAGGTTAAGAAAAATTGTCAAGAAAAATCAAACATAATAGAATCAGATTTAGAAAAAATACATTAACCTAGAATTGGTGATAAAATAGGCTTTTTGTTTACGTACACCGATTACCATTACTAATCCCAAAAGAAACAATCAAAGATGTGTTGCAAATCGAATTGATGATTAAGAAAATTTGTGGAAGACTAAAAGAAAATCATTGTTCACACTTCATCTATATGTCTGGCTAGGAATTAAAGTTACCAAGTTTTCAAATGTTAAGAATTCATTTATTATAAATATGATAAGCAAATACACAGAAACATAAAATGAAATATTCACATAAATTTTAAAGCAACAGTTTTATATAGCTACATAAAAAATTCATTTTGCAAAGGTAAATCCTTAAACCATTAATTACACATCCATAAAAACACCAAAAATTTATGTTCAATATGATCACTAACCAAAATTTACAACAGCTTTGTTCTTGATTTCTTTCATTGCCCACCTCTGCCAAGAATTTTAGCAAACAAAATCCAGAAATTCACCATTCAAAAGTCAAAATCAACCCAAGATACCAAACAAAAAAAATTAGTTATAAAAAATAAAATAAATAGAAAATAGAAACGAATAGAAATAAAAAATAAAATAGATCCTAGAAAATAAAATAAATATATTTTAGAGCATGGGAAAATTAGAGGATAACTAACCATTCTTGCTCCTTGGAGATATGCTTCTCAACTGCCACTACTGAAGAAATATATTACTATGCATTCACTTTATGAAAGAGCTAAATAAGATCCATGAGAGATGTTACATACCAAACAGCGATGTGAATCTAGGAGTTCAGCATCCAACCTTAGCAATTGCTTCACAGCCTATAGATTAAGGCAATAAAAAAAATTGAATAAAAAGAAAAATGTCATATCCTCTTGCACGAGTCCAATGATACAAAAACACCTAAATTATACACTGCTAATTAGTTTGTTTAACAGAGGGTCTTGGATAGCTATTTTCATTGAAAGTTCAATTTTTTTTCCCTTTCCTTTATAGATAGTTTCGATCAAAGTCTTTTTAAATGATATTTCTGTATATGATTTTTAATACTGGCTTTGTTTCATTATGCCTCGTGGCTGCTACCTGTTTTGCTTTCGCTACTGCTTACTATGAGCCCTAGTTTGTATACATATGTAATGTGAATGCATGTTCCATTGTGTATTTTAAAGTTATGTTTATGCAGTAGTAATGTTATGTACAACTATTTTTTTTTAGTGAATGTATGTGTATAGAAATAGTTTCAATTTAAAGGATGTTCAATTACTTAATTCTCTCTTTGCATTCTCTTTATAATTTCATTGTTGCATATATATTATTTAAGGTGTTTATTATTATTCTTAATAGTGTTTTAATATAAGGTAGTTTGGTACTAGATTGCTATTTTGATCTCAAATAAAAAACTCATCCAAACCATAATTTGTATACATACAAAAGATGCATACAAAGGCAATATCTATATAGCAAAAGATTTAAGCAAGAGAAACTAAGCTTAAAAAAATAGTGAATTTGACTAAGAAGTTAATGATCTATCAAATGTACATTGTACATTTTTATTCACTAAATAATATTGTCAGATTTACATGACCAATGCATGTTTTGCCCCAAATTCTATTGTTTCTTTCTTGATAAAGTCGAAAGTGTCAAACTAATAAGACTCTTTAAAATATCATTTTTTTTCAATTTTAAACTAATTGAAATGATCCATAATCTAGCTTTTCTAAACTTTTCAGAAAAAGCTATCTAATAATTTTACTTTAAACTTTCCAGAAAGACTGGTAAATTTGCAACAAATTGATACAAGTGATTTGTATCTTGTTTTGGAGCTAGGAAAGATAGAGAGAAAAAGAAATAAAGAGGAAGAATCAAGAGCAAATGAATTCTTATTGATTAATGGACAACTGTTTACACATGACACTTTGTATTTATTAGCTATATTACAACAAACTACTAGCTCACATTTTTTTATTAGCTAACTAATCAACTAATGATATAAATACATGTGTCCTTCTCAGTTAAAGAGAAACTCCAGCTAGAAACTTCTATTCCTAACTATTCTCAAACTCATTCTCTATGTATCATTTCCCTTCCCTTCGAAATGCCCTTGTCCACAAGGCTAATATGAGGAAATCATTATTACAAGTCATAAAGAAACTCTTAGGTTGCATCATCACTAGAATCAGACCATTGAACCAAGAACTTTGTGGTCACTTGTTTACCATGCTTAACCATTCACCTATCTAGAATTGTAAAAGGAATTGGTTGAGATTGTAGTAAAGAAGCAAGAAGGGGTTAGGAGGATATTTTGGCAGAAGGTGGAGAATGTTCAAGTTAGGAAACATGGAAGATAGAATGGATACAAAAAGAAGAGGGAAGATAGTTTGTAGGCTACAAACCAATATTGTCAAGGACTTTATATGGGTTATAGAACAAAGGGCTAAGTTTTTTAGTGGAACGATTAGCTAAAGACTGTTACTTATAAGCTTAAAGCTTAACAAATACCAAGTCTCTAATTTGAAATTGCCTATCAGTCTTGTGTTTGTTTACCTGTTGTTTTATTCTATTTTGAGCTCATTGGAGGTGGTGTTTGAGAACTTTGAATGCCAATTCTCTATCAATTAAACAATAATCAACAATAGCTATAGATGAATCACTTAAGAAATAGGGAAGGTGAATTGGGGGAGGAAAACCATATAGAAACTTAAATGGTGTGCTATTGGTAGCTATGTGGTAGTTGGTGTTATACCACCATTTTACAAAAGGAAGCCAAGAGAATAATTTATACGGATGATTTATATATATGCACCTTAAATAAGTTTTTAAGCAATGATTTACCACCTCAGTTTGGCTATCAGTCTGAGGGTGGTGTGCTGTAGATTTCAAAAGCTCAATACCTTAAAGCTTGAAAGGCTCATCCCAAAAGGAACTTAAGAATATGGGATCTCTATCAATAACTATTGATTTTGGAAGGCCATGTAACTTGAAGATGAATTCCATGAAGGTATGAGCTATTGAAATAGCTATATAAGGGTGGGTCATGGTGTGAGGCCTCGCCCAAGTACCGGTCTGATATGCTAAAGGGAAATAAAAAATGTCCATTTGGGAGAAACATCACGATTGGAACCCACTATGAGTTCAGAAAAATTGTATTTTGTAAGTTGTGATTTGTAAAAGGAGTCACCACTTTAATTTTGTTATTTTATTTGGAAAAATTAAAGGAAAAACCCAATTTGATTGACTCCAAAATTATACCATTTATCCCAAGGAAAAGCACTAGTCCTCGAATGACCAAAGAGGGCTTGGGGACTAGGTTTTGGATAAAATAATACAAAAAAATTAGTTTGGCTTAAATACAAAATAGCTTTTGTAAAAAGAAGTTCTTATGTATGCATGAACAGATATAATATGATGCATGAAACAAATATTACTCATACAATGCATGATAAATATGAGATAATGATAATCACAAGATGTAAAAAGTAAAGGAAAAACTACTTAAAACTATTACAAGTCAAAATGCTAAAATAGGTAATCTTTCCTCTAGCCCTTATGGATTATAGGAAAAGCACACATTCCCCAAACATAATCTAAACAACTAAAATAAGAGTATTAAAACAATTATAATAAAAAGAATTAAAATTTTGACTTTTATTTAAGAAAAGTAATTTCGGTCCTAAACTATGTGAAGAAGGTGATAGAGAGAAGAAGTTGTTAATTTTAGGGGAGTTGAATGCCTTAGAGACAGCAATCCTGTGTATCCTTTTGAATGGGAATCAAACCCCACGCAATTCTTCCTTCTTGCGAAGGAGGGGTTTTTAAGTCATTGCCTTTGTTATCATATTTTGATTGATTTTAAAGGGCTTAGGGATTTGTTAATTAGATCATATTTTAATTAGCAAAAATTTAGATCTTTTCATATGTAGATCTTAAAATTGAAATTGAAAATGAAAAGGAAAAGGAAAAGGAAAGAACTTTTACCTTTGGCTTCCGTCGGCGAGGAATGTAGAGAGTGAGCTTAGCACCGGATCTAAGTTCCACCTTGGCCTGGTGATATCACAAGCACTCCTTTTGGAAGGACTCTTGAATAGCATGAACTCTTTTCTTGAAGGAAAGACTTTGGATCACCTTTGCTTGAATACCATGAATTCCTTTTTAAATGAAATAAATTGAGTCACACCTTTTCTTAATTAAGAAGCTTAGAGATAAGGTTTGGGGTGGTTAGGAAGCTTATGAATGGGGTTTTGAGATGATTGGGAAGTTTATGAATAGGGTTTTAAGATGATTGGAAAGTTTATGAATAAGGTTTAAGGTGATGGAAGAAGTTTTGGAATGGGATTTTAGAGATTTGGAGGTTTAGGAAGAGGGTTTTGATGACTGGAAAGTTTAGAAATAGGGTTTAAAAAGCTTTAGGGAGAGTATAAAAGTATATGATTGTGTCTGGAAGTTGTTAGGAGGTGTAAGGCATTTATAGCGGAAGTTTGCGGGCTTAAAAAAGGGAATTTTTGGTGTGGGAAGAAGGAAATATGCGCTGTGGTAACTCATTCTGGGCTATAGTAACTGCAAAGGACTTTGCGGTAACCGTAGGGCCGGCTGTGGTAGCTAATTGGCTACCATAAGGAGCTTTGTAGTAACTGTAGCGGAGGCTGCGGTAATCGCAACCGGTTATGAGTTGCCACAATTAGCCCGCGGGTTATCGCAACTCGTTTTTCAGCCCATTCTCACCCATGTTTGGTATGATTTGAGCCCAATTTGATTCTATGGGTTCATAATAGAGTGCTAATCATCTAAAGGTGCAAGTTTTAAGAAATTTAGTTTTCAATGGGGTAATGCCCTGCACCTCGCAAGGGACGCTGCTCCCTTGACGCCTACCCGCTAACCAGCTAGCAGGACCGCCGTATACATAGTGCACGAATCTTAGCAAGTGTCAAGCTATGGTCAGATCCTAAGGGTGCAAATTTGAGGGTTCACAACTGCCCCCTCATCAGGATTAGCTTTGAGCAAAAGGTGATTCTGATGATAGTGAACCCTGGATTGAGGAATGGTAAGATGAACCAAATGGATGCCTAAGTCAGTGTGTAGACATGTTTGAGTGAAAGTGGTTGATTTTTAAAAAGTGGTGGAAAAAGGAACCACAGGGATGCCTAGATGATTTAAATATTTATGGGTGCAATGATCTTAAAGGTATCCTAGGATGGTCTGATTAAAAGTGATACCTAATTTAGATTTAAGGTATAAATCCTAAGGCTATCCTAAGATGAGTCTGATTAAAAGAGATACCTAGTTTAGATTTAAGGTATGGATTCTAAGGTGAAAGAGATACCTAATTTAGATTTAAGATATGAATCCTAAGGCTATCCTAGGATGAGTCCGATTAAAAGAGATACCTAATTTAGATTTAAGGTATAGATCCTCAGGCTGTCCTAGGATGAGTCTGATCGAAAGGGATAACTAATTCAGATTTAAGGTATAAATCCTAAGACTATCCTAGGATGAGTCTAATTAAAAGAGATACTTAATTCAGATTTAAGGTATGGATCCTAAGGGTATCCTAAGATGAGTCTGATTAAAAAAGGGGTACTTAATTCAAATTTAAGGTATAAATCCTAAAGCTATCCTAGAATGGGTCTGATCAAAAGGGATACCTAAATTCAGATTTAAGGTATGAATCCTAAGGCTATCCTAGGATGGGTTTGATCGGAAGGGATACCTAATTCAGATTTAAGGTATAAATTCTAAGGTTATCCTAGGATGAGTCCGGTTAAAAGAGATACCTAATTTAGATTTAAGGTATGAATTCTAAGGCTATCCTAGGATGAGTCTGATTAAAAGAGATACCTAATTTAGATTTAAGGAATGAATCCTAAGGTTATGCTAGGATGAGTCTGATTAAAAGAGATACCTAATTTAGATACCTAATTTAGATTTAAGGTATGAATCCTAAGGCTATCCTAGGATGAGTCTGATTAAAAGAGATATCTAATTCAGATTTAAGGTATAGATCCTAAGACTATCCTAGGGTGAGTTTGATTAAAGAGATATCTAATTCAGATTTAAGGTATGGATCCTAAGGCTATCCTAGGATGAATCTAATTGAAAAAGAGAAGGTATGAATCCTAAGGCTATCCTAGGATGGTCTAATTAAAAGGGATACCTAATTCAGATTTAAGATATGGATCCTAAAGCTATCCTAGGATGAGTTCGATTAAAAGAGATACCTAAATCAAATTTAAGGTATGGATCTTAAGGTTGTCCTTTCTAGTAGGAGTTAAAAAATGATATTCTTGTTTAGTAGGAATGATGACGACCCTGTCTGATAGGAAAGAGATCATCCATTCTGAATTAGAAGTCTGACTTATAACTTATTCTATTATGAAATGCATATGACTATGCAATGATTGGATACCTTGAACTTGTGAAGGGTTAGTTTGGTAGGAGAGTGTTAAGCTTCTGGGAGAAAGATGCCCCTACTTTGGAAAGGTGAATATTTGGAAGGGAGGTGCCCCCACTTTAGGATGATAAAGGAAAGCGGTTTGGTTTTTTCGGCTGATCGGCTAGCTTAGAGGTGAAATAAGCATGTTAGGTATGAGACTAGTTACTTAATGGCTATTATTTTGGCCTAAGAAGAAGTCACTTTGGGAGGTTAAACCAAGTATGGCTGGAAGAGGTCAGACAGGGTTTAGGAATGTTCAGTTTGCAATAATATTTGGCTTAAGGATGAATTGGAAAGCTTGAATAGGGGGGTCAAGTCCTTTAAGACAATAAGGTTTAAGTCAGTTATAGTTTTGGGGAAGGTTAGGTCCGGCAATGGCTTGGTCAGTTATGGCCTTCTAGTTTTGGCTTTAGAGGAGATTTGTTTAGAATGCTAAGTTAGGTTTGACTAGGTTCATTTAGAAGCTTAGTTTGGTTTGGCTTTGTATGAGATCAGATTAGATGCTTGGTCAAGTTATGGCCTTCTAGTGAGTTCATTTAGAAGGCTTGGTCAAAGAGATTAGGTTAGGATGCTAGACCTAGAATGCTAATCTTGGGTTAGAGGAAAAGGTCAGGCTAGGCAATTAATTTGGAAGGCTTAGTTAGATTTTGCCTTAGAGGAGATCATAAAGGCCTTTTAGGAGTGGGCTTCGTGGTGAAGGATTTTTGGGAGTGAGCTTTATGGTGAAGGCTTCTTGGTTTGGATTTCATGGCGAAGGCTTCTTGGTTTGGGCTTCATGGTGAAGGCTTCTAGATTTAGGCTTCATGGTGAAGGTTTTTGGTTTTGGGCTTCATGGTGAAGGCTTCTAAATTTGGGCTTCAAGGTGAAGGCTTCTAGGTGTTAAGGATAGTTTTCTATGAGGGTGCTTTGGATGGCTGACTTTGGCTCAGGTATAGTGCTACAAGTTTTGGTCACAAGGATACCATAGGCTCATGGATAAGGGTTTACACTTTAACATGGTTGCATCTGAATGGTTTGCAGGCTTTAAGAGGCTTTGATTCTTAGGGATTATGTTGTTTTGCTAATTTAATCTTTCAAAGATCATGAGATATTTGCTAAAAGGGCTTGAGATGGGCCTTGACTGGTTCGAGTCCTTCTTAATCAAGTTGAGGATGATAGGCTTTGGGAGATATGCCTTGAGTTCTAGTTTTGCCAAGGAAATTGAATTCAAAGATAATGAGTCTTAAGAGGCTTAGGATTTTTGGTTCTACCCATGATGAGATTTTGCCAAAAGGGTGGTACATGACTTGAGCTTGAAATAGTGGTATGATTTGCAAATGAGGCTTAGGATGGAAAAGTTTGGGAATGGTTTGAAGGTAGGCTAAAACTTCTGAAAAGAATCACGAAGGTTGTCTGGTTTTACTTTTTGTAGCATAAATCTTGGAAAAGAATGAGTCAAGCTTTTCTGGTTGTTTGAAGTTGAAGAGACTCTTAGAGTGACACTTAGTTGGTTTGACTTGATGACACACTAACTGCACTGGCTAAAATAAAGAGCCCTTAGGAATGGCTAAAGGGTTAGTGGAGGAAGACAACTTAGGGATCATTGTCCCAGATGAGAGATAGAGATGTGATGGACTGGAGATATGTATTAACTCTTTGAACTAAGTGATGGGATGGACTGACAACAAATGATGATGCTCTGGGAAGACATGGCCCCATTATAAGATAAGGGCATAGAAGATAGCATATCTTTAAAGAATAAGCCTTTGATGAGGAAGGATAACTTTAGAGACATGAGACCAAACATATTGATAATTTAACAACTTTGGACATGAGGGAAGGTGACTTGGATGAGCTTTCTCTCTCTCTCTCTCTCTCTCTTTTCTTAGCTCTAACTTTTGTCTTAGCCACCCTTTTCAGATTTTCAACTTAGCGAGTTTGGATTAATGAAATTTTAGAGAAAGCATTCTGCCATGATTTGCTATTTTTGCTCATATCCAGTGGCTCTGACCTTTGAATTTGAGTTCAACAGGGGTCTTTTCTAAACTGGTCGCCCCTTGTTGAGGTGCATCATTTGATTATCCAGTTGTGCAATAGGTAATTACATTTACTTGCTCCTTGTGCTTCAATTATTTGATGAGAGGTCCTTTTTTGGTTAGGAGCTTATGAAGCATTTATTGATTTGAGAGAATGAGGACGCCCCACATTTTGATTGTGGTGGATTTAATCTTTACCTCTTTTTTCTTCATTTTCTTTTCTTTTCTTTTTCTTTTTTTTTTTTAAGCTCATCTGTGTCAGACTCAATCAAGGAAGATAAGAAAGTTAATGCATAAATAATGAAAAGAAAACATAGATGCATTATTATAAAGGAAACTTTATTATAAAATAACAAAAAAGAGACTAATATGGTTGACAAAATAAAATAAAATGGTAGACTCAGTCTCAGACTTTTAGGCTTAGGCTCATACTCAGACTCAGACTTAGAATTCAACCTCAGACAGGTCAAATTAGCTAGGCTTGAACTCCACCATGTTATGCTACTTAGGGTTGAATTAAGGTCTTAGGTCTTGCTTTAAGGGGATGATGTCTCCACTATCGATCATATCATGGATTCTATGTTTCAAAGCTTTACATGCATTGATTTAGTACCCCGCTCCTTGATGATATTCACAATTCTCATTAGGTGGTAGCTCTTTGGTAAGGGATTAGGAGGGACTCTTTGTTCTAGGGGTTTTACCATTCTTTCCTTCAAAGCCTTCTTATAAACTACTACTAGTAGAACTCCCAAATCTGTGAAAGCCCTTCGTTGAGATTTCAAGGGTCGCCTACTAGTCATGCCAGCTACCTCTATACTCTTTTTCTTGACATTAACAAGGGGAGTGTAGGTGTCTATATCTGTCCATTCAATAGGGGTAAGGCGAGTGGAGGTATTATTCTTTTTACACCTTTTTTCCATTGTGAGGGTTTGCTCTAGTACATAAATATTGAGGTTTAAAGGTCTTTTGATATCAAAAGAGGTGGGGTTTTCCTTGCTTTGAAAAGTATTCAAAGGAGATGCAAGGTTAGTATCTAAGACTGATGGCATGACTGAGGCTAGAATGGCATTAGTGTTTGAGATTGAAGATGTAAAATTATGAGTCATGTCAATGGTAGGTGCAGCATTGATGGGCTTAGCTTGGTTCAACATTCCTCTCACTTCATCGATGATAAGTTGGCGTTGGAAACTCAAAGCATTAGTGAAAGCAGAAGTAAGATGGATTAGGGAATTATTAAAACTGGATTGTTCGCTAGCTAAAGCCTAATTAAAATTGGCTCGTTGAGCGTCTAGGGCGGATATGAGAATAGTTTAAAGGTTCTCTTCTTGCCTCTTGAGTAGGTTGGTTATAGCTTCCATGTTAGTCAGGCTTGCCCTTGGTACCTTTAAAACCAAGTCAAAGAATAAGTCAGGCTTGCCCTTGGTACCTTTAAAACCAAGTCAAAGAATAAGTTAAGTGCTTGGAAAAGAAGCAATGGGATGGGCATGCACACTTTGAGGAAAAAGTCTCCCATTGATGTTGTAAGCTAATTGCATTTAGGCTTTTGATGATTTCCTAATGTTGCACAGGTCAAGGTCTTAGGCTTAAGGTATCAGGTTGAACCAAAGGTATTGGACTTAAGATAGTGTATTGGCCCAAAGGTATTGGGCTTAAGGTATTGTGTTGGGGCCAAAGGTATTGTGTTTAAAGTAGTGTGTTGGGCCAAAGGTATTGGGTTCAGGGTATTACATTAAGGATGTTGGGCTTATGAGTAATGGATGATGGTGTCTTATGCCTAGGTTGATAGTGTATGGAAAAAAGGAGGGTAGAGGTGTGTGATGTTAGCTAGGTAGGCATTTAGCTGGGGGAGCTAGGTCGAATTTTGGCTTTGCGTGGCTAGGTTAGATTTTAGCTTTGAATGGCTAGGTTGGATTTTAGCTTTTGAGTAGCTAGGTCAGGTTTTAGCTTTGAGTAGCTAGGTCAGATTTTTAGCTTTGAGTAGCTAGGTTGGATTTTAGTTTTTGAGGAGCCAAAGTTTAGTTAGGAAGGCTAGGTTAGAGTTTAGCCTCAAGTAATTGGATTTACAATTTATGGATGGTTTAGTATGGGCTTAAGGATGGAGGGACCATAGGTTTTGCGATTGGGTTATGGATGTACCATGGATTTGGAGGTTGGGTGGACCATGGGTTTGGTGATAGTTAGATAATGGTGGACTGGACTATGGGCTTAGGTGAAATATAAGTTTTAGATTTTGACCATGAGTTTAGGTGGACCATGAATTTTGGGTTTTGACCATGGGTTTTGGGTTTTGACCATGGGTTTTAGGTGTGAAGGTGTTTGGATAAGTTTTAGACTCTTCACAAGGTTCAATCTATGCATGTCTATATGAATGAATGATTGAAAAAGGTTTCATGAAATACCAAGTTTAGTATTATGGTTCATACAATCCTAAAGGAAGGTTCTATGAGTCATTATATGAAAGGGTAAGGGTGGTTTGAAAGGAACCCATCACACTAGATATGCGATATACCTAACCACATGTGAGTCAAAGAGCCTCGCGTGGGTCCAACAGTACATGCATACTCGTTACACCTTTGAAATGATCAAAGGATTCATTGCAGGGTGGATTATTTCACTATTGGTGGATAGACCCAAGGAGGGTTGCCCACTCGATGTTACTCTCTATCCTTTGTTTTCCTAAGAAACTAGGATTTTGAATAAGGAGCCCAATATAGTGATGCATGAAAAGCTACTTTGTACTAAAAAGCCAAACTTTTTGTTTTACCAAGAGTAGTCCACTTTCATCTTTCAAAAGATTTTAAAGTCCCCAGTGGAGTCGTCAGTTGTGAGGCTTCACCCAAGCACCCGGTTCGATCTGCTAAAGGGGAATCAAAAATGCCCATTTGGGAGAAACATCATGATTGGAACCCACTATGAGTTCAGAAAAATTATATTTTGTAAGTTGTGATTTGCAAAAAGAGTTGCCACTTTAATATTGTTTATTTTATTTGGGAAAATTAAAGGAAAAATCCAATTTGATTGACTCCAAAATTATAACATTTATCCCAAGGAAAAGCACTAGTCCTCGATTGACCAAAGAGGGCTCGGGGACTAGGTTTCGAATAAAACAATACAAAAAAATTAGTTTGGCTTAAATACAAAATAGTTTTTGTAAAAAGAAGTTGTTATGTATGCATGAACAAATATAATTTGATGTATGAAACAAATATTACTCATGCAATGCATGATAAATATGAGATAATGATAATCACAAGATGCAAAAAGTAAAGGAAAAACTACTTAAAACTATTACAAGTCAAAATGCTAAAATAGGGGATCTTTCCTCTAGCTCTTATGGATTCTAGGAAAAGCACACATTCCCTAAATATAATCTAAACAACTAAAATAAGAGTATTAAAACAATTATAATAAAAAGAATTAAAATTTTGACTTTTATTTAAGAAAAGTAATTTCAATCCTATACTATGTGAAAAAGGTGATAGATAGAAGAAGTTGTTAATTTTAGCAGAGTTGAATGCCTTAGAGATGGCAAGCTTGCATATCCCTTTGAATGGGAATTAAACCCCACGCAGTTCTTCCTTCTTGTAGAGGAGGGGTTTTTAAGTCATTGCCTTTGTTATCATATTTTGATTGATTTTAAAGGGCTGAGGGATTTGTTAATTAGATCATATTTTAATTAGCAAAAATTTAGATCTTGAAATTGAAATTGAAAAGGAAAAGGAAAAGGAAAGAACTTTTACCTTTGGCTTCCGTCGGTGAGGAACATAGGGAGCGAGCTTGGCAATGGATCTAAGTTTCACCTTGGCCTAGTGATATCACAAACACTCCTTTTTGAAGGACTCTTAAATAGCACAAACTCTTTTCTTAAAGGAAAGACTTTGGATTACTTTTGCTTGAATACCATGAATTCCCTTTTGAATGAAATAACTTGAGTCGTACCTTTTCTTGATTAAGAAGCTTAGAGATAAGGTTTGGGGTGGTTAGGAAGCTTATGAATAGGGTTTTGAGATGATTGGGAAGTTTATGAATAGGGTTTTGAGATGATTGGAAAGTTTATGAATAAGGTTTGAGGTGATGGAAAAAGTTTTAGAATGGGGTTTTAGAGATTTGGAGGTCCAGGAAAAGAGTTTTGACGATTGGAAAGTTTAAAAATAGGGTTTAGAAAGCTTTAGGGAGAGTATAGAAGCATATGATTGTGTCTAGAAGTTGTTAAGAGTTGTAAGGCATTTATAAGGGAAGCTTGGGGGTTTAAAAGAGGTGAATTTTTGGTATGGGAAGCAGGAAAAATGAGCTGTGGTAACTCATTCTAGGATGCGGTAACTGCAAAGGACTTTGCAGTAACTGCAGGGCCAGTTGCGGTAGCCAATTAGCTACTGCAAAGAGCTCTGCTCCTCTGCGGTAACTGCAGATGGCTGCAAGTTGCAGCAACCAACCCGCAGGTTGCCGCAGCTTATTTTTCAGCACGTTCTCATATGTTTTTGATCCGATTTGAGCCAATTTGATTCTATAGGTTCATAATCGAGTGCTAATCATCTGAAGGTGCAAGTTTTAGAAAATTTATTTTTCAATGAGGCACTACCCCGCACCCCGTAAGGACCGCAGTATGAGTAGTGCAGAATCTTAGCAAGTGTCAAGCTGCAGTTGGATCCTAAGGATGCAAATTTGAGGTTTCACACATGGTAGGAAAATGAACATATTTTGTTAGGCAATCCATAACCACTAGAATAATGGAATTGCCCTGGGAATTGGGTAAACCCTCAATAAAGTCCATGCTAAGATTAGACCAAGGTTGTTGAGGAATTGGAAGTGGTTAGAGCAAGCCAGGTGAAGCTATAAGGTCGGGCTTACAAGTTTAGCAAATAAGATAATTTCTTACAAAATTCCTTACATCTTTTTCTAGGCATTTCCAATAAAATATAGTTTGAAGTCTATTGGTAGTGGCCTGCATACCAGAGTGTCCTCCAATAGCTGAGCTATGAAAAATTTACAGGAGTTGAGTTTTGAGAGCTGCATCTAGTCCCATAACCAGTTTACCTTTCCTTCTAAGAAATCCATCAGACCAGGAATAAGAAGTATCTTTTAGTGGCTGCTGTTGGAGTTGTGAAATCAAATTCACCAAGAAAGGATCCATTTCCCAAGAAGCCTTATTAGTTGGAAAAAGGTTTAACTCTACTGAAGCAACTGTAAGAGTAAATAATGTAGGAGATAAAATACTAGAAAGTGCATCAGCAATGATGTTTTCTTTACCCTTCTTGTATGTAATATCGAATTCATAGCCAAAAAAACTTAGCAAGATACTTATGTTGGTTATTAGTTGTAATTCTCTAGTCCAATAGATACTTGAGACTATGATGATTTGTTTTTATTAAAACATGCTTCCCATGCAAATAATGATCTCATTTTTTTAATAGCATACATCATAGCTAATAATTCTTTCCTATAGACAGACAAGCCCATATGTTTAGGTGAAAGAGCTTTGCTAATATAAGCTAATGGATGCCCCCCTTGCATTTGGTACTGCACTGATTCCATGAGTGCTAGCATCTGTTTCAATGTCAAATTCTTTTATTGAACACGGCAGAGTAAGGACTGAAGTAGACATAAGGGATGCTTTAAGAGTTATAAAGGCCTTGTTAGCTTCAGTGTCTAATGAAAAGAATCTTTCTTTAGTAAATCTATTAAAGGTTTATTGATGAGGCCATATTGTTTAATGAATCTTCTATAATATTAGTAAGGCCAAGGAAACCCCTAAGCTATTTGAGAGAAGTTAGAATAGGCCATCGAGCCATGGCTTCAATTTTCTTTGGATTAGTTGATACTCCTTCTTTAGAAATAAATTGACACAAATGCTCTACTTTGGAAGCTCCAAAAACAAATTTACTTCTCTTAGCCAATAAGTGATTAACTCTTAAGAGTTCAAAAACCAACTTGAGGTGATCCAAATGAGAATTCATATCCCTACTGTATATAAGTATGTCATCAAAGAAAACTAGTACACGTTTCCACAAATGTGGTCTGAATATGTCATTCATCAAGTTTTGGAATGTAGATAGGGCATTTGTCAGGGCAAGTGGCATTACCAAGAATTCATAGTGACCTTCATGAGATTTGAATGCGATTTTATGGACATTAGGTGGGTACATCTAAATCTGGTGGTAACCAAATCTCAAGTTGATCTTAGAAAAAATAATGGCTCCATATAGCTCATCCAATAATTCTTTAATTAATGGAATAAGAAACTTATCCTTCATTATGTTCCTATTGAGTTCCATGTAATCTATACACATTCTCCAAGTGTAATCCTTCTTTTTCACCAACACTATAGGAGAAGAAAATGAACTAACACTAGATTGAATGATTCCATTTGCGAGTAACTCAGCTATCATCTTTTCTGTGACATCTTTTTTCATTGGAGAATGTCTATAAGGCCTTAGATTAACATGTTTTGAATTAGGTTTGAGAGGAATGCAATGATCATACGGTCTATGTGGTGGTAAACCCATAGGCTCATAAAAAAAAGTCTAAATATTAATTGTTAAGGCTCTGCAGTAAAGGATGGTGATGTGCATTAGTTAAATCAGGGTGGGTTTGGTGGGAATTGTGGTTTAGGTTGACACTAGAGGTAGTGGTTAGAGGAGTAAATTCAAGTATAGTGTTAGGCAATGTTTTAAAAACCAGACCGGTTGCTGAACTGGTCAAAGGGATGGTTGGCGGTTTAACCAGTCTGACCGGTTCAACAACCAGTTCAACCATTTTTTAAAAATACCTATATTTTTTACTTTTTTTTTTTATATAAAATGGTAGACACTAGTCTAATAGCAATATATTAAATTATAAAGATGCAAAATAAAATTAAGTAAAATAATAAAATAACACATCTAAGATAAAAATAATCATATCAATAACTAAATACCAAATTTAAACACATAAATAATACAACTAAGCCACCAACAACAACAAATCCAAAAGGTCACATAAAATAAACAAAGTACACAACCTCAATTCAAGAAATAACTAAATACTAATAAACATCTATTCAACTTGATTTGTTTCATAAATAATGGCATGCATTTCTTGAATCATTCTTTCATAACCTTGATCTTCATCATCACCTTCATCAATCAACTCTTCCAAGTTATATAATTCTTGCATTTCACTTAGAAGCTTATCCACATCTAGAAAAAAGAGAAAATAATTAAACCTGTAGACATAAGAAAAGAGGCAAACAACTAAGGAATAAAAAAAAAATACCTTCTCCTTCATTAACATTTTTTGGAATGCTTTCCTCACCATAAAACATGTTATTCAACTCATCCATATCTAGAATAGGTGAAGGATTATCTTCTTCTTCCATAACCCAAAAGTCAGTTTGATCAATACTCTCATAATTAATAAGGTCATAACATTTCTTTTGATTATTAAGCCTATAAGAAAAAAAAAATAAAAATTTAAGAACTTATAAATTGTAAGAAAATAAATCATAAACATAAACCTTAATTTTTTTTTTAAAAAAAGAACTATTACCTTTCTTTTAAATGCAAGTTATAATGAACAAACATAAGAACATTCAACCTTTGGTGTTCCAACCTATTCCTCTTCTTTGTATGTATTCTTTCAAACACACTCCAATTTCCTTCACATCCGGAAGAAGTTTAGCTCAAAATCTTTATGGCCAAATTTTGAATATTTGGAGCACTACATCCAAACACTCTCCACCATTCATCTATAATTGAATATAAAATAAATAAATAACTAAAATAAAATAAATTAATAATTGAATATAAATTTATAAATAAATAATTAAATACATATCAGGCTACATAGTTTTTGATGAATCCAAGGCAAGTTGTCGACTAAAACTTCTTAATCTATCTTGATATATGCCCACTTCATCAATGAACTTTCATTACTTAGTTTTGTCACTAACTAAGGTAGTGACCATCTCAACAAATCCATCCATTATCTCCTTTTTTTGTGCACATGCTTGCCTTATCATATGCAAAAGCTGGGTTCAGAAAATAAGCTGCTGCATGAATATCTCATCGAAGTTGCTTATCCCATCTTATCGTAATGATACTCATGAAAGGTTTGTACAATCTTTTTTTTATTCTTGAAGAGATATTTTATTACTTTCTTAGCCTTGTACGTTCCATCATAGACATAACCAGTAGAAGGCCACCGATCCGTATCCGTTATACGCAACAAATATATAACTGGAGACACAACACTAACTATCATTGCACAATCACTCTAAAATTTGCATCAAACACAACAGCAAGCACAAAAGTAGCTTTTTTATCTTTATAATATCGAGAATCCTTAAATGTCTTACTAGTACAAAATGCTTGTAAATCATGTTGATGATCAAAGATACTCTTAATTGTAATGAATGTGGTAGCAAAATGAGTAGGCCCTGAAGGTACAATTTCTGTCCATCCCTCTCTTATCCTTAACCAAGCCAACAAAAATACATGATTATAAACAAATTTTGTTACCAAAGAAGCTTTTTTTGCAAGGTTACTAACTAGCTCCATTTTACTAATGTCACTAAGAATCAAATTTAAACAATGAGCAGCACAAGGTGACCATTTAATAGAGGGATACTTTTTATTAAGAAAGACACCTGTAGCTTTATAATTTGCTCCATTATTAGTAACCAAATGAATGACATTTGTTGGTCCAACTCAACAAACAAATTACAAAGGGTGCTTGCATCTTTCACCACATTAGAAGCATCAACTAATCTCACAAAGATTGTTCCTCTCTTGCAATGCACTAAAAAGTTTATTAGTTGCCTATTTGACTGATCTTGCCAACCATTAGCCATAATAATGCAGCCTCATTTTTCCCAAATGCTCTAATAACCATCAACTAATAATTGAACTTCTTTTTTCATACACCCAAACAAATTATTTTGCAAAGCATGATATTTTAGTGCTTTATAACTTGGACCAACAGCAGCAATGGCATCCACCATTTTTTTTAAAGTAAAAAGAATTTATAGTATTTATAGGGATGCAAGCATCATAGAAAAATCTAGCAATAGCCATATCAACATTATGTAAAACTTCTTTACTTGCAATAACACTTTTGATTGAAGGTTGTGCACCAGGTATGGTTCTAGGTGCAAAATAGCTAGACACCTTCTCATCTCACTTTCTCTTCCCTTTTTGAGAAGCTCTAGCTACAAATAGTGTGTTCTTCTCTTTTGCTTGAGTATGTGGTATAGGCATTTCTTCCTCAATTTCTATCACAGGATCACCAAAAACATTATCATCTTCAAATGATCTTGCTTCTTGGCTTTTTTCATCAAATTCCCTTAAAGATTTTTCCATTTCATATCGCACTTCATAAGGAACCTTTTTGCATGTAACAATTTCTCCTTTTCGACTAGCTAAATGCTTTTTCATTATGTCGATTCCCCCACCTCTCTAAACATTATTACAATGCAAGCATCTCCAGCTTTTCTTTCCATCCTTATCCATATTCTCTCTAAAATGAGCCCATGCTGGATTAGATTTTGTCCTCACTGACGATTAAAGAGAATTAGCCATAGAATTATACTGTTGATCACTTGATGATGATTCCATCTGTCCCAAAAGAAAAAAAAAAAAAAAGCAATTAAAAAATGTTGTATCAATTTATAAAAATTAACAGGTACTATATTTTTTTACCAAATTGTATCATTTATTTTCTTTGACAATTATGTATTGAATTAATCTAATCTATTCAAAATTTGAGCTAGCTAATAAATGACATGATAAATTTTTAGCAACCAAGTTATTCCAAGTTCAAACCATGGAAATCAATTAACAACAAAGATACTTCAAATTTTTGACAATATTTACAAATTTTATATAAATTCAGTTAACTACAAATCAATGTTATACAATTACTATTAGATACTTCTCTTGGTATATAAAATTAACAAAAAGTATGATATATGAAATGAATTTTTAACTTTGAATTAATGTTGGTCTCCCACAATTAGTATTTATATTTGTAATAATTAGGACATGTATAAAATATTAAATAAAAATAAATGGTTCTAATTGTAGAATTTGGATTTCATTTACTAGTATTGTTATTAAAATTAATTATTCAAATTCAAATCTACTAATCAATAGAAAAAAATAGCAAGATCATTTATTATTTCAAATTATATATTTTCCTTCTTCAATCATTTCACTACTCATTTGAGTCATTTCTATTTAATTTTATGTTTTATATGTGTGATTTAAAATAATTAACCACTAGATATTAAGAATAGAAACAAAACAAAACCCTAAAATTTTGATAAATTTTGATAAAAGCCAAAGCTTCCAAACACCAAATCTAAAATATTAATTGCCAAATCATTCTAATTTTAGCTAAATCACATCTCAAACATTAAATGGAAATGATTTTAAGCTTTAAAAAAAAATTAAAATTGCAAAGCTCATTATAAATTTGCAAAGAAATTTAAGAAATTCTTACCTAATGGAGGAGAATAAAAAGTTAAAAGAAAATAGATTATTAGATGAAGGCTTAGCAGTGGTGGTGGCTGGGTCTGAACTAGAGGGGTGCTGGTTTGTGAAGTAAAGAAAGTAAAGTTAGGGATTAGAAATAGAAAAGAATTGAAATTGAAAGGGATTAGAAATAGAAAAGAATTGAAATTGAAGGAAAAGAAGATGAATTAAGGTATCTGATGTCCATTGCCCAATACCCAAAACAACAGAAAAAAACATTAAGGTGAAGTGAAGCCATTTTTAAGGCTTTTTTTTTTTTAATATGACTGGTTCATTTAAATTGGCCAGTTCTCTGGTTATTAGCGGATCTTCCAGTTATATCCGATTTAATCCAATTTGACCGAAAATCTGGTTATTTATATATATTCAGACCAAACTAGCTTCTAGTCTGGTTTAATTTTGTAACAACCTATACCTACCTTAGAAATTTTTATGATAAATTGCTTAACTTAGAACTATTAAGATTAAGTGTGTGCTTTTATAAGAATTTATATTCTATGTGTTTGATGAGCATATGACATGTAAAATTAATTTTTGTATGCATAATATGAGTTATTATGGTAAAATAAATGATTTACATGAAGTGCATTAGCATAAAATAATTTATTGAAATAAAATAAATTTTCATGCATAAAGGCAATTTTAAATCATAAATTAATTTTATGAGTATTTTAAAATAATTTTTAAATAAATTTTTTGGAGGAAATATTACAGAAAATAATAAGAAAAATATAATTATTTTAATTACCTATAATCAGCCCCTAAATTAAATAAAAAACCCAAATACCTAAAAGCCCACTACCTGAAAACCCTCCTAACCTGGCTCATTAAGGGTATTAGTGGAAATTGCCCAAAACTCTTCCTTTAAAAATCAAATTTTTGGCCAGCCCTAGTGTTATAGCAGCCATCACTCTATTTTTCTATATTTTGATAGAAAAATTCTCTCAAAACAATTTTCTCTACCAAAATTAAGAAAACACCTTTCAACTTTGTGATTTCTTGACTGTAATCGTAAGTTTTTCTTCTCTTTCAATTCCTTAACTAATTTCTATAAATTAAATTATGAGAAAATTAATTTGAACTGGGTATTTACTAATTTTTATGGATTTAATTAAGTGTGGGTGAGTTTTTAAAAGAGAACTCTAATTCTCTACTGAAAACATAAATCTTTCTACGTGATTTCTCCAAAGGTGAATCCTATGACTCAAAATTAAAATTTTTATGCATAAACCATACCAGGGGGGGGGGGGGGGGGGGGGGGGCAATTTCTGTATCATTGAATTATAAACTGATTTTTGATATGTTTTGATGAAAAATATTGGATTAAATCATATTTCTGCATATTACTGTAATGACCAAAAAGTTTCAGAAAACAAGGAAATTTAAGGTTTTTGTGTTAGAACTTAGAAGTTGGAAAATTCCATGATTTCATGTGCATATGGCTACCGATTTGTGTATGGAGGAATTATAATATGATATTTATTTTGTTTGGATGAAAAATAATGATTTAAATCATGTGTTTGCATATCGCTGTAATGAACAAAAAGTACAAGAAACAAGAAAACTCATGATTTTGCATCCTAAAACCTAAAGTTGGAAATTTTCATGCATATGGATTTATATATGGGTCGATTCCTACATGGTTATATTCTAAAATGATTTTTGTTTTGATTACATGAAAAATCTTGGTTCAAACCATGTTTCTACATATTACTGTAATAGACGAAAAGTAAGAAAATTCAGTTTTTCCTTTAATAGAGCATTTGGCCTACATTGGGATTCTTATCCCAATGTCCATAATTTTTATGCAATGTATTTTGATGATTATTGACATGTATGAATGGATGAAAAATGATTAAATTACACGTTAGTTGAAGGAATGACCCTAAATAGGACTAGAGGCAATTTGGTATACTTAAGGTATCTTAACCTTAGGCTGTGATTAATATGTGAATGTGATTGGATAATATGGAAATAAGTTGTATGATGATTTGATAATGAATTACTGATCTTGAATTGATGAAGAGATTGGTTGAATGAATTGGTCATAAGAGATAAGCTTGACACTTAAA